>JAEBDU010013493.1:0-169313 GCA_016802625.1 Heliconius numata | reverse complement strand
TCGTGCCGCTGCGCCACGACGGCCTCTATTTCTTCTCTATTTTTTCTTTCAAAATTTCATTATTTTCATGCAACAAAATATGATTGAAGCCAGTTCTGGTGCCGGGACACTAGCGTGTGACTATACATATACGCGACAAATTGTGGATTCGATTCCCACTCGAGGAAATGAAATACTTAATATTTACACTTCTTTTCTCTGATATCGAGGCAAAGCGCGCGGTTGAGTTCCGCCGCTCACGAACTCACGCAACGCATCTCAAATGCTCCTCTGCCTAACCTGCTAAATATTGGATACAATGTGGAACAAAAAAAAACATACGCATTGTAGAAAAACATATTACTTTTCCAACACGTTTATAAATTAAATCTATGTATAACTCGGAAGCAGCTGCCGAAATCATTCCATCCCATAAACCTCATTCTGGTCCATGTGGTGCCAACAACTGCATGCTAAAATGTCAGTTGTCGTTTCAACGGTTACAACCTCCGTTGACGCATATAACGAAAATTGAAAATATTTTTGTTTAACATTCATGTATTCAATTCAAATGATTTATAGAGGCCGTCGTGGCACAGAGGTACTAGGGTGTGAATGTAAAGTGACGGTTGTGAGTTCGATTCCCATTCGGGGAGATGGATTATTATTTATTGATATTTTCGTTTCTCCGATATTTTCATTTTCATAATACAAAGAATTTTCATAAAACAAAAGTTCATACATTTTACTCTTTTCTCTTCTCGCATTTTACTCTGTAACCAATATCCCGTTAGGTTAACTAAAACAAGAAACCAAAATACTTAAAAAAATCCACGGATTAAGATTTGATCTATCGTACGAAATCAGGCACGACCCTACTTCGTGACGACTACTTTTAAAATACACCAGTTTTATATTTTTTACATCCGCATATTGAACTGGAACTCCCATGATACGTCAAATGAAGTGTTATTAACAGTGTCCTTGTACATTTTGGTACCATAAAATAAATCATGACAGAATAATAAATTATTATTTATGATCTTCTTTCTAATTATTGATAAATTATTTACCTCCTATGTATATACAACTTAAAGAAGTTAAGTTATCTGTGTGTTAAATTTATTATACTGGTAGGTACCTACATAATTACATATTCTTTTGAATAATTACGAAGGAAGAGCATTATCAAATCAAAATTAAATTAAATTAAATGAAAAGATTAAGAAATAATAATTCATTCCCTACAGTGGGAATCGAACCCACAACCGTAATCTTACAATCACAGCATCTCACAAAATCTTATAATTTAAGCATTTCTATTACGTAAAAATGATGAAATGTTTATATAATAAAGTGAAAACAGAGTAAATATTGTTGTACAACGCTATTTGAGCAGAGTCCACGGGCCCACGAAAAACATTATTTGCTAAAAGATAAGCAAATAGATAAGCCACTTGTGAAGCACAAAAGATTGAATACGATAAGTTAATATATAAATATTAGTTATCTGGCGGAAGAGTAGCATTAGTTTTAAATAAACTTATCTATATCTATCTATCTATATTTATAATAAAATCGTAGCGGATCGTTGTCTGTATGTTAATTTCAAAAGTTTATAATAAATGATAAATAAATGATAATTGTATTAAATATCTCGGAATAACTGATGTTATGAGATCTTATACAGCACCTTTGAAGCACCTAAAGTCAATATAACATTGGTCCAAACCAAACTAGCGAAGGATTTTTCTATTAAGGAGCCTACATCTTGCCCAGACATATTTGTGGATTGACGGAAATTACATGTCTACGTAGGTAATACCAACGGTACGAAATCATACGGGACGGTGGATACTCATCACGTGTTAGGTTTATTGTTTGATCAGTAATAGAATGTACGTCTAGAGATTTCTTCACGTCTTTTGGGTGTGTTCTTAGCATTCCATGGGTTCCCGATAGGAGCTTCCCAGTGCCTGGGAATCCCAAACATGGGCTTAAGGAACCTAACCCAAATGATTTCACTTTCTACAGTTAACAGTTCTGGAAAAATCACTATGTTTCCAATATTTCTCGCATTCATGCTCAGTGGCGTGACCCAACACCACAGTTTATTTAATCACATCAGTCTAGTTTTCACGTAACTTTTTTAAATATATCTAATATATATATTTTGAATAAATACAGTTGATAACATCATTATCAGCTTATCTCCATCTATATTATAGGCCTCCAATGGACAACTTCCAATCAGGATGAACACCGATACTGCCAAGTACATAATATATCGTCAATCCACCAATCTGGACGTTCCACATCGATTATTACATACGGACTATAAATATATGAAAATAAAAAAATCAAATTAGCTTCACGCTGTATCCCGCACACAGCAGGGTACGCAGAGGAAACCTAGTATTAAGACACTCCGTTCCCCACTTTCTGCCGAATTCTAGAGGCATTGCGTGTTGAGTGGCAAAACTCAACGCCGCGCCTCGACACCAGAGCGAAGAAACGGAAATATAAACATAAAAAGATATTTCACTTCCTCGAGTGGGGATCGAACCCACAACCGTCGCGTCAATCACACCCTTGTGCCGCTGCGCCATAACGGCCTATATGATTTTATCTTTATAGCATCTAGCAGCATTATTTATTTAATCTTTTCAAGCCCATCATCAGAAATGTGGACATATTTTATGTGTCCCTTGATAATATCCACGCTTAGAGACATTTTATAGCTAAAATGGGCCTACAGACCTCGTTGTTGTAATTTAATGACTCCATTTATGAACTGCACACCAATTTAGTTGGAAATCAAGGCTGGTACATTATGAGGACATTAATTCGTACTAAAATGATTTAACCTTGCGAACTGTAACAAAGCTATTACGGAATGTCTTTATATTTAATTAAATGAACGGCCTGTTTGCAATCATTAGCAATCGACAAATTATATGGTTAAGTTTTTTCTTATTTTCAAATGACAAATATATGTATCTAGTACTTAATTAAGATAACTATTTCAAAATATTTTTTTAATATAAATTCATACTGTGTACACAAATTCAAAGTACGGTTACCGCGTATTGGTAAGGTCTACTTCGTAACTTATTTTTAAGGAAAAAGAGAATTAGATGGGGAAACTCTACACAACCTTACTCTCTGTCTAATGAGGCACAGGAACACGAAACTATTTTAATGTGGAATTGGATCCAGCAGACAAAATCTAAATGTATGTACGCAATTGTATTTAGGAAAGACTCATCCCAATTGCTTAATATATTATCTAATTTTTATTTTATCAAATTTTAATATTTATTTAAAGTAATAACTAAAACAGTACTTAAACAGATATTTTCCATATTTCAAAACACATATCATATTCATTCACTATGGGAAACACAAACGAAATCGAACTCAATTAGCTTGACTGAACGTGTTTAGGCACTAATAAATTGGGGCGTGGACGGTGCGGCGGCAGTCGGCTTGTGAAGTATGGCACCTGCCAATGTCGCTTGTTGCTTGCCAATTAAGCTGATGGGCATCAGGAAATGGAGATTTCAATTAATTTCATTAATTAGTACGAAAGGTTTTGTTTATATTACGAAGCTTTTGTGCATTAGGCTGGTAATTTTGGTGAAATAATTATAAGAATTAAGTGGGTATTAAAAATTCTAATTAATAATCTAAGTTAAATAAATATTGTTTCCTCGTTTAATAAAACAAGCAAGGTCCAGCACTCAACACGCAATTACTGAATCTTATTCGGGCGGAAAGTAGAGAACAGGGTATCTTGGTGGTAGGTTCTCCCGCCTACTCTGGTGCACGAGATAAAGCGTAAAGCTAAATTAAACATAATTATAAACGGAACTGCACTATATTAGTTCTCATAATACGCTGTGATCTCCGCACAGTGGGAGACACGTTCATTTTTTCTACAAAATCTTCATTTTACTTCCACTGCGATTTAGTACAAGCGAGAAAAAAAGAGTGATAAAAAATTTGCTAAATTTAAATTGATACGAGTTTAATTGTTCAAATTTTTCCAATTTTCCGTGCAATACATTTATCTTGAACTAATTATTCTTTAACTTAAAAGTTAGAACCGACAAAGGTTTATTCTATACTCTATCTTCCCAGTGAGTTCGCTCGACCGTAATCTAATCATTAGTTACCGTAGAACGGAACGCCTCGAAGGCAGAGCTAGGTGTGATAAGCAAAGTTAGACACGCCACAAACAACTAACTTGTGCGGTTTAAAAAGCAAAGTTAAAAAGCGAAGTTGATAGTTTTCGTTGTACGTTGTTACTTAAGATTATATTATTATTATCTTAAAGTTTTCACTATAATAATTATGTCGTTTCAAAATTATAATAAATATTTAACCAACAGAGAACGTTATTTAAATAGGTTAACAGAACGTTTTTAAGAAAAGTATCTACTTTTATAGAACACAATTTCTCTAGAATACGGAGGCAAGTCAGGAACGGAAGTGTCTTATTAGGAACGCAGCGTCTTAACACTAGATTCCCAGGAGCTCTCAACATACCCTGCCATGTGCGGGATACAGCGTGAAGAAAAAAAAGTGCTTTTGTTTAGACATTATTTTTCGCATTACAAGTCTGAATGTGATCGAACGTTGCGATGTGTTTCTTGTCTGATACGTTTATTAAGACCTCCCAAAAAGGCTTTAAGCCGACTGGAAAAGAGAGTAACTACATTAGATGGAGTGATGGTGAATCAACTCTACCGTTAAACTCTTTTTGCTTACAAAATAGAACACATTTTTTCCAAATAATGATTCAGGACATTATTTTAAAAGAAAAGTAAGATCAAAATAATATACGAAAGCGATTTAATGTAACTCCCCGACGAGGGTAAAGCCTCTTTTCAATACCTGTCTACATAATTTGTAGAAGCCGCTTACTTCCGCATATCTGTCTGTTCATATTTCATAAAGACATTTTTAGACAAATATTAGATAGATATTATTATATTAAAAATAGTTTTCACATATTATATGCACACATCTTTTATTCTAATGTTATGAGATATGTTATTATCTAAATTAACTTTACACAGACATAGGTTTATATAAATAGTAGTACGTTGAAATGGCAATGGGCTGGACACATCTGTCGAAGGACAGGTGGCCGTTGGAGCAGACAAGTCCTTGAGTGGAGACCGCGAATCGGCAAGCGTAGCGTAGGGCGCCCTCCAGCTCGGTGGACCGGCGACCGGAAGACGGAGGATCGGAAGCTTTGGCGCACCCTGGGAGAAGCCTATGTCCAGCAGTGGAAACGAAAAGGCTGATTTGATTGATTGATTGATTGAAATAGTAGTTTATTTAAATAGTGGTATCGTGACAAAGATATTATATTCAATTATATTTGAGGCCGTCATGTCTATATGCGCGACTATAAACGCGACGGCCGTGGTTCAATTTCCACTCTGTTTTAAAACACGCTTTGACGAAAAAGTTTAATGAGGTTCTTCATCTTCATTTCACATTCGCTTTTAATGTAACCATAAAAAAACAAAAATATTTCCATATGTGATAATAATCTACAAAAGCTTGTAATTTAAAAACATTAACAATTAATATATAGCAATTAGCAATTAAAAATAAATAATTCACAAAAACAAGTTTGTTAGCAGATAGCATTTTATGTCGATTTAAATAATTATCACACAATCATGTATTAATTCAATTCTGTAACAATGTTTCTCGTTAATCGTTAACCGCAATTCAAATGCCATAAAAATATTTAATGGGTTTTTTTTTTATTATCTAATAATTACATAGTTATGAATTTCCTTTTTATTTGACATTCTTGAAAAGATACCTCAAGCATATATCATAATGAAAATATGTATTAAATATTTAATTTCCTCAACTTAGAATCAAACCTACAACCCTTCGCGATTACAGCCACACGTTTATGTTATTGTGCCACGACTAGCCTCTATAATAATAGATTGTGGAAAACTTAAATTTGGTTCGTTACCTTGGGGGACTCCAGGGGAGTTCTCGAAATTTCTACAGGAACGGAAAAAAACAGGTTTTTAGATTCCTTGCAAACGTACCAGTACGTTTATATACATTATATTTATATAAATATACTTTTAAAAATATTTAATGTTTTTTTATAAATTTGCATTTTAATCATATTTTAATTGTGTTGTAAAAAGACTGTAATCACATGATAAATATGCATTAAATTTGATACATTTACTTTAAATAAATTAAATGTACCTACCTATCATCATTTATTTGCAATAATTTCTTTATCATTTGTTTGTGCACTATAAGCTCTTAAGATACAAAAATAAACATGTTTTTCCTTTGTAAACATTAACCTCAGTCCTATAATTCGATTAAAAAGAATAGGTATGTAGTATTATACAGATAATAAAAAAAATAAACGAACACATAAATGAATACAATGGATATTATAAAAAAATATATAAACAGAAATAACACATCGATTATTTCTCGACTCATTACAAAAGCCAAGTTGTTTGTTTGTCATACCTACATAAAACATAATAACGTCATGCGGAGGTATTTAATCGATCAATGTTGTTACGGTATATAATAATTTTATGGGAGAAGTATAAATTAAGTATGTAATTAAAAATTAATTAGGTATTATTAGGTTAGTTAGCTAGAGAAGAAGTGACTAAAATCTTCTTCTATTTCTTCTTCAACGTCATGCTGTAACCCGCACATAGCTGGGTAGGCAGAAGGAACGTGCGAACCTAGTGTTAAGACCTTCCGGTACCCCCATTCCCCTGAATTCTAAAGGTATTGCGTGATAAGTGCGCGGAAAACGAAAATATTAAATATATCATTTCTGCGAGTGTGAATCGAACCTACAACCTGTACCGTTTACAGTCGTACGCTTGTTCGCCCCTGCGCCACTACTGGCCTCAAATTACTAAATATTCCATTATTTTACCATGCGGGTGTCGGTTGAGCAAATCATAGCAGTGCCTGGGAACTGTGGCCTAAATCATTTAGGCTCCTTCGAAAAGTCATTAACGGTTGCCTCTACAATTTTAAATGAACCCACTAACGCCGCCTTTGAAATACGTTCTAGATATGAACTAATGATAGTTTCAAACAGTTGTTTTCCTTATTTACATAAATATAATATTATACAAACGTGAAAAACAAATCGTGCTACGGTCCACGGCCAAATTAGTACATTTTGAAGGCAATCACTTTAACTCACAATATGAATGTAAGTATACGGCGAAATTTCCTTCAAGTTAATTTATACATATATTTTTTTGTTGCGGGAACCTGGCAACCTAGTGTTAAAACACTCCAGTTCTATTAAGACACTTTCATTCCCCACTTTCCGGCGAATTCGAAGGCATTGCATGTTTAACCTCCAGAATTCGGCCTCCGTCTTCCGACTTAGCCCCGTCAAGTAGAGTGCGAATCGAACCCACAACGTGGGACAGGTTACAGTCACACACTTGTGCTCCTGCGCCACGACTGGCCTGTATAAATAATATATTTTACAATATTAACAATATAAACATATAGAAATATATGTACCTAACCTAGAAAGCAATACGTCTTACACTATTATCTCCAGTAGATAATACCGTAAACACGTTCAAGGCTCCTACAGCATTAATAACTCATACGTTTCTATGTAACCCGTAGCCGATGTAATTAGTATTGTTACTAAAACTAATTTATGCTATTCAAACCATTATAAACATTGACATTCGTTTTTACAAAGATTACTGTTACTATATTGCATACAAGTTCTTTTATATATATAAATAACTGGATATTACTTGAAAGACTCGAACACGAACGAACGTACTAGAGATGGTCTTTGTGTCGTTATTTCAATGCTAGGTGTTTGCATGTGTGTATTGACATATTAATATGTATACATATAGATACCAATAGATATTACATAACTTGAATATAATACTTATATTATATTAAAATTATACAAGATATTTACATAAGCTATAATGGTACAGCTTATCCCGCACACAGCAAGGTAGGCAGAGGGAACAGAATGTTAAGACACTCCCTTCCCTACTTTCCGCCGAATTCTGGAAGTTTGCCTGCTGAGTGGGGGAAATTAGACGAAAAGTGGGGAACGGAAGTATCTCAATGAGAACGGAGTATCCTAGCACTAGGTTACCAGGTTTCCTCTGCTTACAATACCATGTGCTAGATACAGCGTGAAGTTAAAAAAAAGTTTAGTATTACGTTCAGCATGCTTTAGGGGAAAAATTAAACATTCTATTGACATTTTCTATTTAACATGCATACGTATGTTCTGTCTAACGTAACAATCCCTCCAGCCGGTTTGAAGCCTGTATAATTCTGAGACTATTCTAACCACAAGATTACGAGTAATCCTATTATAAGTCAAAAGTCAAGGCAGTCGTTTCTTGCGACGTTGGCAACGAGCAAAAAATAAACTAACGTCTCTTTCATAAAGCATTATAAACTTAAACTACTAATAGGCCAGTGGATAGGCCACTAATGGCTCAGAGGCACAAGTGTGTGACTTTAAGCGTGACTAATTGTGGGTTCAATACCCACTCGGGGAAATGACATATTTAATATGTTCATTTATTCGCTACTCACCACATAATACCTCCAAATTTTGGCGGAAAATGGCAAACGGAGTGTCTCAACACTAAGTTCCCTTTGCCTAACCTGCTACGAGATACATCATGAAGCTGAAAAAAAGAAAACAACTAACTGATAACATTAAGGAGTTTTCCATTTAGTTCAGCCAATACTCGCAATTTTTACTTCAGAATTCCACCAGCGGCGCCAACGTCCGAGTCACGCAGTGCAAATAAATCTTACGTATTGAATAATAAACTGGGTCGGAAATAGAACCTAACTAATTGATTCGTGCTGTATTGGAAAGGAAATTCGTAATACTGGTTCGTAATATTGGTCGTCTGGTATACGAGTGTATCTACGCTAATGTAGTGTTTCTTTCATTATTTAGCCAACTTTAAAGAAAGAAGTTATCAGTTTGACATGTATGTTTGTATGTGGTGTTGTTGAAATCGGATAATATTTACATATTTAATTATCATTATTTAATTTCTATGATGTTAAGCTCTTTTTTACAATTTATTGCAATGCAAAGCTCGGCTATGGCCTCCATGATTCGGCAGAAAGTGGAAAACAGAAGTGTCTTAATGGGAACGGAGTATCTCAACCCTAGGTTCCCAGGTTCCCTATGGCTAGCATACATCAGTACAATATACATAAGTATTATTCCACAGATATGATATTTAAAAACTATTTGCATACAAATTGTCCAAACGATTTAACAGTTTTGTGGAGGACCAATAGATTGGATCACCAGCACGACCGTTAATTGTGTTGTCGGTGTCAAGTTCAACTCAGTAATAAAACCGCGGACTGACGTAATGGCTGAGTAAAGAGCTTGGACCTATTCAGATTACAACTAGTTAATTAATTATTTTTTTTTCAGTTTCACGCTGTATCCCGCATATAACAGGATAAGCACAGGAAACCCAGTGCTTAACTCCGTCCTCTAATTTCCGCTCAATTTTCGAAGGAATGTGTATTGAGTAGCGAAACTCAACGATGTGCTTTGCCTTGTTATCAGAACGAAAAAATGAACATACCAATAAATAATAGTTCATTTCTCCGAGTAGGAATCGAACCTACAACTTTTGCGTTTACAGTAACACAGTTGTAGCACGGCGGCCTCGAGGTAATTAATTAGAATGATAGATTTGTATGTTTACAATAGAATTACTATATACTAACTTATGTATTTATGTGCTTGTACTCGTATGATAGTGCATATTAATTAGTCACTATATTTTCAAGCTAAATATGGCGCATGTCGTAAGACTTCTTGATTCTAGCCATAATATTTATTGACGTCTAATATATATACCTAGTATAAGTGTTAGATATTCGGATTTATCTAAATTTTTTATAATTCTATCTTTAATTATACTATTTGTGTCTTAATGGACATTATATATTCTTTAAAATCTACATACCTACCCAGTTAATCAAATTGTTTATCCGTGCGTTTGTGCAAGCTAAACTCAAAAATGGCTTAACCAATTTAAATGGTATTTTGGCTAGCTTCGTTTAACATTTAGTATTTGTTTTATTTCAATTGGTTTATAAATATAAAAGTTGTAACAATTAAAAGTGTTTAGTTCGACAAAATTGCTACAATTTTTTTATTAAAATGGCAGAAACTTTGGTTTTCAATATATAGATATTATTTCAAAAGTTATAATATTAATAGAACGCGAAAGATTAATTCCGACTAGTAAATAAGTAAAGCGTAGTTAAAGCGAGCAAAGCCGCAAGCGAGTCTCTAGTATAATACAAAATAACCAAACCAAGCGCATCTAGTGATGCGAAACCCCAAATCGTTTAGATTTGTTAATTTTCCACTTGACTGACGCCACCCGGTCCCTAGTTAGAAACAAACACAGAAAGCGCTAGAAGCGTCTGGTTTTCATTCGAGCAACTCACTTTTTAATATCTTGTCTGAATGAAAACTAAAAATAAAAGCAGTCTGGTTTTATCGTCATTTAAACTTATCACTACCGTTGCCTTTGCCAGTGGAATGGAATGAGTAATTTTATCAAAATGCTAATAAAAAATCTATTTATACAAATATAAACTACAATTTCTCGTTATTTGCATAGATAAGAAAATTAAATTTGAGATACATGTCAAGGCTGTTGTGTAACGATAATAATTTAATTAATTATTATATTATGTGTGAGTCAAATTAATAAGGAATTTCATTCTTCAGGAAATTCTTCAGGAAAGGAGGTCCTCCTCCTTTTTTAACACAAAAAGTAAAGTTAGTTTGTTGTGTTTATTAATGTTTTGTAAAAATTTCGTCGTGCTTCGTACTTTCGGTTAAATATGAATTACAAGAATTTTCATATTTGAATTTTCTAAGTTTTCGAACTCAGAAAATGGCACAGTCGCACGCTTGTGCCCGTATGGCATAATTGGCCTCAAATAAAAATAAAATTACATATAGATCAAATAATATTTACATTGTATTGATAACCACTGATAAAAATCAAGTGGTTAAGCATATAAGCATCAAACTTATAAAACACTTTTAACAATGCCGATAAGATAAACTACTAACTGTACAAATTTGACTGGCAACTTTTTTGTGATTTTTTGTGAGTGTGATTTACATGTTTAATAAATGGATTATGCGGTACATTACGTCATCAAACAACTATTTAAGTGGGGAGCAGAAGTATCTTGAAAGGGAACGAAATGTCTTACCATGGGGTTCCCAGGTTCCTTCTGCCCATCCTGCTATGTGCAAAATACAACGGTTTAAAAATAATACATATATGTATAGTTAATATATTAGTCCAAATTAAAAAAAATGTGTCCATTTATCGAGATATATTTACAGTTCAAGTTACCTCGGATATCTAGTGTCTAAAATTCCATTCACAACTCAGGTATTTATTTACATTTGATAACTATAAGTCAATGTTAGTTATAAATTATAATATACATTTATTGTGAGAAGCAACAAGCTACTTCAACAGAGGCAGCGAGAACCTGAGAACCTAGTATTGAGGCACTCCGTTCCTGTTAAGACACTTCCGTTCTCCATTTTCCGACGAATTTTAGAGTTGCGTGTTGGCGTAACTCAACGTCTCCTTCTGCTTCGTTACCAGAGCGAGAAAATGAAAATTTAAAATATTTAATTTTCATTTAATTAATACACAAATTAAATAGTTGAGCACATGCTTCCCAGACACAGAAGCTTTAAGACCATGTGCTAGGTTCACCTAATTCGGAGACACTACATGCTATATCCGGATGCATTATTCATACAAATTATAATAGCGTGGCGGATACAAACCGACAAGCTAACAAGCTAAATACTAATATACTAATTGATGATAAAGGAAAGATTGGAAAATTAATTACTTTTACAACTTTTATTGATTACTAGCGAGACACACGCGGCCTCGCCCGCTTAAATTTATTGTTGTATTATAGCCAAATTATACAAAATATATAATCTACATATATAATCTATATTACTCTACGTACGACGTGTATATAATCTATATTACTATAAAGTTTCATCTAAACCGTTCAGTAGTTTTTACGTGAAAGTGGAACAAGCATCCATCCTCATAAGCTTTCATATTTATAATATTAGTAGGCTAGTTGTCTAGTCAAAAAAATAATTATGGTATTTTTATTTATTCTCAATTTAAAGATTATTAACTGAGTAACGGTCAAGGCTTGATCTTGTCACATACTTTGACTGAATACTTATATTTATTATTTTAAAGTAAAATTTTAGAAATATAGTAACTTATTCAACTTTACAAGGCAAGTGAGACCGGGTGTTTCCACCCAACGGTTATACGTAGCACTTTCACCCAATGGGAATTCCCTTAAAGTATGTATGTATATGAAATAAAATCATGTAGGTACGCTTCTCAATCTCAACCTCATGTTATCGCGGGGAAGCATCAACAAATACAGTTACAACTCGGAGTTCTTCTAATTTAAGTAATTTAATTACGAGTTTATCAAAAAATATTAATTATTTTATTTAGGTAACGTTTATTAAAATTTTTAATTTGTTTTTTCTTTGTTTATTTATTTCTCATTTTATCTAAAGAAACGAATCGACAACATCGCTTAAAATCCAATTAAAGACCGAAAAGCAAAATTAAAATTGGCATTTGAACCAACAGCCACCACATACCTATCTTTTAATTTACAATAAGTAGTGTCTCTTTACAATATTTTAAAATATAAAAAATAAAAATAAAGCTACAAAAATGGCAAGTTAAATGAACTAGAACGTATAGAGATAATAGACCGCATCCTTGCAACGTCCACCGAGCGGTCAAATCCACCTGTCATGTACGCAACAACCGTGCGGCCACTTGCGCAAAACGAAATTGAAGCATGCTTCAAAATATTTTAGCATAATATTAACGAAATTAGGCTATTGTGGAACAGCGTGTGACTATAAATGCGGTCGTTGTGGGTTCGATTTCCACTCGGAATAATGCATTATTTTTGTCTTTCCACTCTGGCTGTAAAGCGCTGTGTTGAGTTCCGCCACTTAAGACGCAATGTCTCGTACTCGAGTGAAAAGTGATGAACGGAGAGTCTTAGATTATTTATACCTACCCTTCAAATGCGTTAAATATTATACGTGTTTCAACTCACTTAGTGAAAGTAAAGTCAAAAAAAAATGTTTCTATATGTCATATTAGTCTTCAAAGACATAATGACAAATTATAACTAACAGTACATATTTCTATTTTAAAATTAAAACTTTGATACTTTTTTTAAGAATGCTGCAATTATGTTATATGTGGTAATAATTGTAATATAACAATTAAATAACTTTAACATATTGCATTTGAAATCATGTATTTTTATATATATTTTCAAATTTACTGTCCTTTACATTGAGAAGCACATAATGGCCACTTAAAAACCAATTTTGTCTGTCAGTCAGTTATACCATTAACACCAATCTACATGTGATAAGGTGTTGACAGTATAATAAGCTTTTGAACTAGCTTTTACACTTATAATGGTTTAAAAATTGAAAAAATAATTTTACAAATGAAATTAAAATCTATTTACTTAATTTATAGAAACATTGTTCTATGCAAAATATATAATATATTATTCTGTTGTTTCTATCACTAATTCTAATATATTTTTTTACTTTCACACTGTATCCATCAAATTAGTAGGGACAGCAAGATGATACATGACATGATAAATTGATGAAATGTAAAGAATTCATTCCTCTAGATGGAAATCAACCCACAACTGTTCCATTATCATCAGATGCATTGTTGCTTCACAGTGCAACTCTTTAATCACACTTTTTATTTTTTATAAGTTCAATATAACTTAGGAAAAATTCAGGCATTCATTCAAATATTTCATGTATAGCATAATATTAAATTTGATTGAAAAACCTTAAACGCATACCTAACCATACCATACCCTAAAGGCATACCTTTTAGCAATTATGTCAATTTGTCAAGATATGTGAGATCAAGTTATTTAAAAATGTTTTCTTGCCACAAATAGTCACAGTATATAACAATGTTATTTATTGTTACTAAAAATAACTAAAACTAAGGTCTTAGGCCAGTAGTGGTGCAGGGGTACAAGTGTGCAACTGTAAACTGAACTTGGTTGTGGGTTTGAGAAAATAAGATATGTAATATTTTCATTTATTCTGGTAACATGGCCAAGTGTGGGATTGAGTTATGCCATTCAAATTAGGATGCCTCCAGAAACAGGCAGAAAATGGAAAATGGAAGTGCCTAAATGGGAATGGAGTATCAGTTTAATTTTAATTTGTGTTTTAATAAAGTAAAATATTTCAATAATTCATATATTGTAGTGTACAATTGTAATGAATATATAAGATTATTATATTCATTACAATTCTATAGTCTTTACAATTCTTCATTACAATTCTACACTACAATACATTTAAATTACAATTTAAATTTCTTATCACTATTTGCTAATGTATAATAAATACTTGATTTTAGAGAGGCAGAGATAAATTATATAGGCACAGTTTCTTCAAATACAGTAGTATAAAGACACACCATTCCTTTTATTTTCTACCCAAGTTTAAGACATAAAACATCGATTAGTGGAACTCAATGCTGCACTTTCTTACCATTGCGGGGAAATGAAAATTAATATATTGTCTGAGTAACAATGTAAAAATTATTTACATTCATTTATTTATCAGCTCATTGGCAATAAAGAAGAAAAGCTCATATTGAGCTTTTAAAATAATAAAAGAATATTTTTATTCCTACTAAAGTAAAATAAAAAACTATTCACACATACATACAGTTCTAGTTATATTAGAATTAAATATCATGTTTTATTAATTAACAATTTAATTTATCCTTTAGGTAATAATAATAATAAATAAATACTACAACTGACATATGATATTTTAAATATTTTTAATGTAGGAATCTAACAATAAGCTTTTACAAAAATTGATAAAAAAATGTGTAAATTATTAACTATTTTTTTTGTATTTTTTAGAATAAAATAATATAAGTTGTATTAAATCATTATTCCCAGTGGAGGACAACATGCTAAATATAGAACGACGCACACTAACAACTATCAATGTTTATTTTAGTGCATATGTAAATAAACATTAATTGACATTGAATTCTAACCTTATTAATATTCCTTTATGTATTCCGAAGAACTTGCGCCAGAACGGTTACAGATTTCCCCACAAAAAATCTGTCAGTCCAAAAAACACACTGCTGTCTTCTGCTAAACACAACTTAGAATTACAAAGCACTCAATTATAACAAAGTTCCTCGATTTTAAGGTATGTTCAACACAAATTAAAAATATCTATAATGTCGTAAACATGAGAAAAAAACGGTGAAAGTGCGAAATATAATAATAGAAAATACGAAATATTCCCCGAGAGATCACCAACTACCGCAAGCCGCAATATTCAACTGACGTTTGCTAAAGACTTGGGCTACGAGTTACCATATTCTATACCGAAAGCTGCCTGATGCTGTATAAAAATATCGCCATATTTTTGTGAAAAACTATCATCCTTTTGCTTCTTAAGGAACTAGAACTAAAAGAATATTATAAGTTACATCGAATCCTAAATATTTTGAAGATAAAATTATTTAAATAAAAAAGTCCTTGGTAGTGCCTGACGTTGTTCGGACAAATGAGGGAATTTTAATGAATAGGGTAACACTACGATACTACGTTTACGTTCCGTTAAAAGCAGAATACATTTGACAATAATTTTAAATAGTAAGAACTTAAACGATAGGCAGTGATATATAAAAAAAATGGTTCTTATATACATACATATATAGCTTCACGCTTTATCTCTAGCTGGGTAGCGGGGTAGAACGGAGCGCCAAACGCTACGGTCCCTACATACCTCTTTCGCCTCTTGAAACTATTTAATATATTTAGTAAGTATAAATAGCAAAAAAAAAACCGGTAATTAAAAAATAAGATGCCTGTTCTCTTTCAGAATACCCTAATATATTACCCTATACATATATTTTTTTATCTTTGCTATAACTTTTGCGACGAAATGTAAACTAAGAAATGTTTAACTATTATAAGTAAACTAACAGCCCAAAAAACTATTCAAAACAAAATCGTGTTACATGAATGGCGTGTGTTATTTTCTCATTTGTTTTGAAAATATTATTTTAAATTAGCTTATATTATTTGCTATTGTTTTCGAAGGTAACTTTAAATTACAATTACCTAGCTTACTTACGCAGTTAGGTAAGGATAGTATTTTAATGCCTGAGAATCTGATTACCGATTGAATAAAGGATGTGTTCACATAATTTTTATTGCATTTTCATTCTATGGCATCACATATAAATATAAATTTTAAATTTAAAAAAAAAAGCTTCCATCCATCAGCCTTTTAAGGTCCACTGCTGGACATAAGCCTCCCCAAATGCTCGCCACAAAAGCTTAATAAGCTCTATTTCACTAGATTATTTGAGTGAAAGACACAAAGACAAATTCTCTCCGTACAAAACAGAAAACGTAGGTACAATATGTCAAAAAACTAAGAATTCAAGAATTGAAATCAATGCAATACAATGCTAGTTTATATTTATAAATAAACATTAATAAAAGAATTACCCCCAATAATATATAAGACGGCATGACGTTATCAGTTGTGTTTGTTCGCCATAAGAGTACCCACTACGTGGGCGACCCACGTCACTGCTAACGCCTTGCAATCGATTGAATACAATTATTACAAGGGTATTAGGGAATTAAATATTTATATACAGCGAATATATTAGACTGTAAAAAGTTGTTCTTTTTCAAACAAAAACTGACAGACTAATTATTTAATATCAAACTAATGTTTAATATAAAAACGTAAAATCTTTACTCCTTTGTCTTTATTGTTTCTGGCTGATAGTCTGAAAAATGAATATTTATAGATTTACTTAGCTCAGCTTACTATTAGAAAGTATTAAAAAATATATTTGTAGTTAAGTTCATACAAAATGAGTTCATAGGTCCGTTTTAGATACTTTCCGTTGACTTACAATCCTAAAATTTATCCGGAACCCTCTGTGAGTGAGCCGACTCGCACTTGACCGGTTTATATTTTCCAATACAAGAGATGCCTTAAATGTATGTAAACAAAAATAATGATGTGATTGTAAACATATCCATTGTTGAAATAATATTTTAAATATTCAATAGCATAAACTTATCTTTGTTTTTAAAAGAACACTAATGAATGATAGCACAAACTACAGCTGTAGGTAAATGGGGTCAAAAAAATATTTTAGCTACTTTTAAGTGATATTCCACAACAAGAAAATAAAAAAATATAAATAATTAAAGCAGTTTATTAAATTAATGCGGGATACATCGTGTAGCTATTTACATTGAGATACTTTCATTCCCCACTTTCCGGAGACATATATATTTTTTGTTTTGAGACCAGTCGTGGTCGTCGTCGTCGGTACAAATGTGTGACTGTAAACGCGACTGCTTGTGGGTTCGATCCCCACTCGATAAATAATATTCGCTTTGCTGTCGACGCAAAGCGCGGCGTTGAGTTCCACGATTCAACGTACAATGCCTCCAGAATTCGACGAAAAATGGCGAACGGAGTGTCTTAATATCAAATATCCTCTAAATTCCTTTGTCTACTCTGCTGTGTGCGGGATACAAAGTGAACTAAAAAAAATATCTCTCTCTCTCTTTCTTTATATATATATTAAAGACATAGATACAATTAAGACCATCATTCACTCAATCTCGTAAAAGTAAATTGAAGTAAGAAAACTTTACGTAAACCATTCAAATTTTTGTATCAAATCGAGGACGGTATTCTTCGCGATGTTACGTTCACAGTAAAAAATGGGGGCTATTATGTAACTCTATACAACGCAACCAAGACTCAAAAGATTTTTCCTGCCGCTTCTTTTTATTGTAAGTAGACTACTGAATTTTCAATTTTAAACGTTCGTTCAAACATTGTTCAGAAAATATATTAAGACGGACGTTTTAGGAAGTAGAAATATCAAATGAGGTTCTATTTTGAATGGACTTTTATATTCTTATCTTCATTATAATATTAAGAAATAAATAAAAAACTTAAACATTTTTAATAATCCAGTAGGTAAGTATTATTCGGTAATAGTAGCGTTGCAAAGTTGGAATGTATTACATGATTATTTTTCTTGTCTTTATAATTCTCTTTATAATTAGGTCATCTCTACTTATATCACATAGTGCCAGAATAGGCCCTAATGCTATAATAATCAGACTGGCCTCAAAAGTTTATTGGCCATTAATAAAAATTTGTAGAATTAAGTTATATATTTACTTATTTACGAGTACCTTTAAAAAGCTAGCAAGATACGTAATCCTAGCGTTTAAGTTTTAGCTTAAATGCGTATGTTATTGTTATAAAAATTAAAAAATTTTACTTTATTTCAACAAATTTTGCTAGTCCAAAAGAATAATAAAACAAACAACAAAAATCTTACAGAAACATCATGGACAGCAAAAAGGTCCAGACACGAGTATCGATCCCGCGACCTTTTGATCGCTTGCCAACCCTCTTACCGTCGAGCTATGTGTGTTTATGCTTCAGAAGAGTGGGTTTGAAGATAGAAAATACCTTGTTGACCTAAAAATCTTGTGCAACACCGATTTCTATGTGACGCAACACAATATTTAACTTCGTACTTTGTATTTGTGCATTATATTACATCTCCACTTTCTGCCGAATTCTGGAGGCATTGTTGAGTTGCAGAACTCAACGCCGCGCTGGCCTCGACACCAGAGCGAAGAAATAGAAATATAAACGTTAATAAATATTTCACTTCCTCGAGAGGGGATCGAACCCACAATCTTCGTTACAGTCACACCCTTGTGCCGCTGCGCCATGATGGCCTCAACATAGGTAGGTACAATACTTATATACCTTATTATAGTTTTGATGTATTTCTAAGAGTAATAAGTAGGTATATTAATTTCTTGCGTCGAAGTCAGAACGTTAGATAAAAAAATAAAACAAAATTAGTAAATGCAAAATAATACATCTGATTCATTCGAATAAATATAGTAAAAACTATTGTAAAAGTAATCATAGAATTATGAAATAAATCTACATATAATATTTTTACGAAAAATAATATAATAAGTTGAGGCCCTCGTAGCGCAGCGGTACAAGCATGTGACTGTAAAGGGTTGTGGCTTCGATTTCCAATTTTCGGGAGAATGAAATATCTAATATTTTCGTTTCCTCGCTCTGGTAACAAGGCAAAGCGCGGCGTGCATGCTTTATTAATTATTACTTATATAATTACTAGTAAAAAAAATTATAAGTTTGGGTTTGTTGTAAGTTTTTTTAATATATCTTCAAAATAATCTAAAACAATGTGCAAATTATACATAAAATAAATACCTTCTTTGTACGAACAACATAATATTTGAATGTAATAAAATTAAACCCCCTTTTTATATAGACACTTTGATAATTTCTTCTGCTATGTTGACAGCAACAAACTTTTTAGTCGAGCGTAGCAGCTTGCATATATTTGGCTCAGAAATAAATTTGCAAACATAAATGTCCTTATTATCAGTATCATCTTCAAGATGCTTTAGGACTTCTTTTATATGTTCCATATGCTGAGGAGCTCCTTGTTCTTCAGTCAATGTAAAATACCACGGTAAGCATATTTTTAATACGTTATATATAACCGACTGACTGACGGCATACGCGAGGTTAGGATCTGGCTCCGGCTCAATTTTCACCTCCTTTATTTCTTCCTCTTCAGGCAATTTTTCTGATGTTTCAATATCTTTTTCACATGGCTTACAAATATATGTAGATTGTACATCAATAGTAGATGGAGATATCTTACTACCACTTGTAATGCTTTTCTGTGCTTTGGGTGTACGAGCGCTTTCAATTTTTTTAGATTTCGCACCAGTTTTGGTTTTTTTACCTTTCTTGTCTAATTCAGGTACAGTTTCAGTATATTCTAATTCTACAACAGTAATGCCCTCACATATATTTAGCACATTTATAAGTAATTTTTCCAAAAAATGGGCTGCACATTTTTTAGCACACGCTAGGCATTCATCTTTATATTTTTTGTCTTTAATTAATTTACATATTACTTCTTCACATTGTTCTATTAAGTAGCATAACTGTTTTCCAATAGCCATCGACAAAGCCATTGTAAAACCTTCAATTGGATTTGATCCCTTACAAAATGCTAGCAAGAAAGCAGAATAATTCATTAAATTTTCATCAGATTCAAACAACTCAAATAGGAAATGTTTTGTCAAAATATTTCTTAATTTAGTGCTTCTATTTTGAACATCTATGTCATTTTCAAACCAAAGTGTTTCCTCAATAAATTTATTCCTAGAAATCAACTCTGTAGAATCAAGATCCTCGCAGCGGAATTTCTTGCGAAGTAATAACAACTCGTCTAATGTAGGAAATGGAATATTTAAGCAATATATTAAAAAATCTCGCCAATCAACGAACGATGTCTCCCCAAATAATAAGAATACTAATTTAGATATTTGCTCAGGATCAACACGTTTCCAAGCTTCAGGAAACATAGGTCCAGCACACGACTCTCTACCGAAAAATATAAAATCTTGTACCAGATATATAAACGATTTTTGTAGAGCGATACCAGTTGGAGCTAATATTTTGAACTGATCGCGTAATCTAGCTAGCTGGCTTATTTTAAATTCCTTGTCACTGATAACAAATTCTTTCGAAACAGTACCGTCTGCTTCTAGCTGTGGTTCAGAATATTGTAACATATTTGGATCGATGAGCAATAAATCTTCCTCTAAAATAAGACTTTCTGGAACTCGTTTACCGTTTTCAACAGCAATTTGCAAGAACTTACACAGACGATCAACTGACCTAATTTCATTTAAATAATAATTATTTATATCATTCTGAATATCTGAGAATGCCTTGCATATATTGTCATTGAAAATTTTCATGTCTTTATAACATTTGTATTGTAAAACTAGCATACGTAAACTTGCCCTAAACATTTCTCCATTTATACCCACAGTCCATTCTTCTATACATTTTAGAGCGTTACTCTTAAAAACTTCTTCCGAAGTAATTGACTCTTCTGAAGAATTTCCTTCCTTCTTCTTCGCAGATGGCACTATCTTTGCTATTTCACTGTATTCTCTACTTATAAGCGATCTGTACGAATCATTTATTTCTTTGATTACTTTCAGAGCAAATTTTACGTTATTTTCAATGATCATGTTAAAGGGATTGTTACTATAATCTACCTCAATATTTTTCATTTGCATATCTTGAAAATAATTTTTCAATTGTTTAAATATTTTATCTTCTCCTCCTTTTTTACTACCAGTTGTCTCATCTGACTCTCTTAATATTTTTGTAAGTTCTTTGGATACCAATCTATCACTAGGAGGAGATCGCTTTAACATAATGAAATAGAAATCATGCAAAATCTGATACGTCAAAATAAATCTGTAAATAAAATATAAGTCTTTCAATTATTGTAAAACAATATAATGATTCACACCAACTTTTATGTTTTCAATATATCTACAAAATAGGTAACTCGAGAAAAACAAAAGACTCTGTTTTTATTTTTTTTCCTATCTACAAAAATGACTGAGATATTAAACATTAAAGTACGGCGATTCGCGAGATCCGCGATTGAGCGTGTGATGTCATGTCGCATCTGGCCAATAGGCGCTTGCGATCTTCTTGCTTCAGCTCGTTGTGCTCTCCCGGTTTCGTTATTATTCCGCTACTGCGTGACGTCAGGTGGCGTCTTGCCGGAATGAAAATGTGTGAAACTTTGCAATGTTGTAACGTTGGAAACCCTGGCCCGATTTTGATGAAACAAAAACTATTATTATCTGCACGACTATGCCCATTAAAGGCAGTAATTGTTGTAGTAAAATTTTGATGTGTTGGTGTGACTCATTATACAAAATATTAATTTAATAATTTAAAACAGCATACCTATTTAATTCAGTCTGCATACACGAAATGTATGTATTAGCCATTAAAGTCAATTCTTCCATTGTCCAGTTCTCACAAATAAGGGCTTTTTTTTGTTGTTCTGCAAAAATTTTTCTTTCATCGCAGATTTTGAACAAATTATATTGCAGCTCTTTAATTCTGCAGTGCCATTCATTTTTGGTCAATTGAATATCACGCCAATCATTTTCAAAATCATTATATTCCTTCTGGAATCTACTAACTAAATCTTGTTTACGAGATGGAAGTGTAATAATTTGCTCCATTTTATCTCTAATGAACCTAACATATGGTATAATGCAATTCATTTGCAATCTCTTTCCAAAAAATAATTGTTGCATATCTTTTATATAATTTTTTTCTATTTCTTCCCAACAAGTAGATAATGCTATTCCAATATCCTCGGGAACTGGTATGTCACCATATATCCAATCTTCTTCTCCTGCTAATAATTTAATTTCAATTGAAGTAGTTGTTATTGTCGACGTTTGATCTTCATTTTCTTGTTCATTCATTTCAAATAATATTTCCTCTTGGAAATTTGTTGATGAATCAGGTTCTTTTACAATTTTCAATTCGTTTGAAAAAGATAAACGACTTAGTTTAGAGCTACGACGTAATGTATCTTTTGATTTTCCATTAGAACCTTCTGGCTTTATCAGTTTTGATTTAGCCCGTTTGTCATCAGAAGAGGGAAAATCAAGAGAACTCAACACATTTTCCCCAAAAAGTTTGTCAGTTGATTTTAGGTGCATTGTATAGTCTCCAATAATATATTTACATATTAATGCAAGCTGATATTTTTCTATTACTTCATAATACATACTGTAATTTATTCCCATTATAGCGTAAAATCTATCAATAAGTTCAGAGTTTTCATCAGTTAAATTCCATATGAAAAATTCTTTAAGAATATCTTCCGATTCTTGTAACCTAAGATAACATGTAAAGTAACTGGAGAAAGGTGTGTGACTTTGTTTTTTATGTGGATCATTTACAAGATGCGATATTCTTAGTTCTTTATACTCATCTTTCTCTTTTTTTCTATGTTTAATAATACTTTCTTCAAGATAAATATCGTCTTGGTCCTCTAGTTGACTATCGTCAGGCGGTGCGAGCCCTGAAAAAGTTTCTTCTAAAATTTGCGCTTCGCGATACGAGTTAGGGTAATTAACGATAACAAATCCATTTATGTCTTCCAGTCCTTTTATATATTCTACAATAATAGCACAAATCAAATGGTCAGTGAGTGAATCACCAAAATTCAAGCATTCATAAGCATATCGTCCAAGATTGGCAGATTCAGATAAACTTATATCTTCTTCAGGAATCGTTTTTGGAGTTTGCGTTTGTTTGACGTTAGCAATTAATTGACCCGATGTTACTGTTACATTAAGATCATTATTTTTGTTTAATAACTCATCTTCAGATTTCATTAGCTTTATCATATCTTTATCCTCTTCCTGAGCTGCTGCAATGAATTTATCATAAGACAGTTCAATATCTGTACATCCAACCATTTCGGACTTGAATTTTCTAAGACAATAATTAATAGCACATTCTAATCGCACAACATGAATTTTTTTGGCAAGTAACAGTGTTTGCATAGCTGTTGCTACAGGCTTATCCGGAATGCCACGTACAATAGCTTTTGACGAGAAATTGGGTAAATTGGCAGGTAGTCGTTGTGGTGGATAAGGGTACTTAATTTCAAGTAAAGTATAAACTACATGACCTAGTATATGTTCACCTAATCGTTCATACTTTCTTTCTTCAGATTCAGGGTCATAATTAGGTATTAAAGAATCTAGAGTCCATGGATATAAGTAATTATGATAATCTGTAAATTCGCTTTCATTCAAAGCTTCTTGTCTATCTAATTCTAAGTGTATAATATGCTCCTCTTGTATGTTTTCTTCTTCATCCTGACTTTCTTTTAGAATATTTTCCATTGGTTCAAGAATATCAAATATCGGTTGCTGTTTATAATATAACTGCTTCCATTCATGTAAAAAGCTCTTCGGAATATCGTCTTCAAGTAATTTTTTAAAATAAGCATATTTCACTGCAAAATCAACTATAGACAGCATCGTATCATAACAAATTTCATAATAGTGTTGCCTTTTTCTTTTCATTTTTTCGTCATATAGTTTCTTATGCAGCATATTCTGTCGTTGTTTTTCAAAATCAATTTCACCAAGTCCTAAATTTATTTCTTCCTTAACATTATCGAGATATTGCTCAAACTGTTGTGTCCTTTGATCTATAAATTCAGTTTCACCAGCAATTCTGTTCTTTATTAAATTACGAGCTTGCTGTTTTGTTTCCATAATTTGAGTGCACATTTGTTTTTCAAATTGCGATAACTTCATAACCTTTTTAGCAAATTCTGTATCCAATTTACTTTCTTCTTCAGCTACAGTCATATCCCATAATGAACCACTAATCGCATTTGACATCTGTTTTTGAAATTGCTCCGAGTCAGCTTTTATGTGCATTTTAGTATAAAGATTATCCATATAATTTATTGCTGATTCCGAATCTATTAAATTTCTTTTCCTTTCTTTGGCCTTTTGTTCTAATTCCAGTAATTCATCATACGTATAATTATGAAATTCACAAGGATACTTCATAGAAAATTTTTCAATATCTCGTTTTTCTCTAGAAGACATTTTATTCAATTTAACGGCATCATGCTTAAAAGGTACGTTAGATTCGTCTATTTTGTTAATCATTTTCGAATATTTATATTTCATATAATTATATACTTCTTCAACTTCTTTTGCCTTCTTTTTCTGCCATTTAATGAATAAAGTATGGTCTAAAATAGGCTTAGATAAATCATCAAAAGATGGTTCTTGAACTTCGGGCAACTTTTCAACCACAAAACGATGATCTAGTTTATCTATTAATTTAGATGCAGCTTTCCTTTCTTGTTTTATGAAATTAGTTCGATCTCTCTTGTCTAAATGTAGAAAAAGTTGATAAAATAAACGAAGTAATGTCGAACCCTTTCCTTCCATGATACTCTTTAAGTCAACGTCATTTATAATGATTTCAATATCACGAAGCCATTCCTTAAGATAGCTCCAATTTCTTTTGACATCTTCCTCTAGATTACTTGGTCTCATAAGATAATATTTGTCGTCGTTAATGACGTAATAACTTCGTAAAACGGACGCAATAATATGGCCATTTTTCATTTTGTCTCCAAATTCTTCAGCTTGCCACGATATAGTCCGCTGTAGTCGTTGAGAAAGCCAGTCTTTTAGCATTTCTGCCATTTCCAAATTATTAACCTTTAACGGCTTTCTCTTACTGTATTGGAACGAGTTAATTTGACCTTGTAATGAATTAATATGAAATTAAATTAAAATGTCAGTAGTCATTCTGACTTTAAAATGTAAATATTTTTAAACAATGAAATGTCTTGGATTAAAATTACTACCATATATATGAAATATTTTTGAAACCTGGCAATTCACAAACAAACTTACTCATGGCAAGCCACGTTAAATGTCATCACTTATTATGACTTTTTTGTGATGTTTATTTTCGCACGGTTTTTGCATATTTCATAAATATCATTGGGATCAATTCATGATGAAATGCAATGAATTCGAAAAAAATGTACATATATTTTTTATATTTTGAGTAAAAAGTCATCGCCATTATATCAGCATTGTTTCATGTGGTTATATTACGTTGTTTACAGAAACCTCGCCATCATATGAACCTGGACAATTTGGATAAGGCATTACACGACTTGGGTATGTTGAGCGCAATAACCGAAGCGAGGCGTGAATTTTTAAAGGAATCTAAATCTAATTTGGGCGTAATGCGACTGAACACGCGGTACGTGTCGAATGTCACTGTGGGGTATTGCATGAAAAGAAGCACAAACAAAAACAGACTTTGCCCGTACGTTTTGCCCGTGAGGCATAGAACTAAGAGCGAAAACTCGGATGCCATTGCTTGTGACGTGAACGAGAGCAGCTGTGATTTTAAATATAACTTGCTGGAGCCATCTACTAGTACCTATATGAGGGATAATCTCGATATTAAGAGTCCCGCGAAGCGATGCCAGTCACTGGAAAATTTAAATCTCAATGTAGAGACCCAGCCGAATGCGGAAGTTTCTCCTGATATGGATTGTGTTTCCACAAGAATTCAGAAGTTGCAAGTTGATGAATGACAGTCAAATTAAACCTTCAACTCAGTGCATTATGCATGTACATTATGGTTGGTAGCTAGAAGAGTTGAGTGATCAAAGGACTGCAAATTTATTTTTTGTGTATGAATTTTTATGATAGTATGAAAGTTTAGTAAATGATTATAAATGTTCCTAGATCCTAATTTAAATTAATTTTGCATGTTGTCTTACTTACTAATGATGGTGAGTATCAGGAAAATGGCAGTATTGCTCAACAGCTGTAGAAGACAAAAATAATCTATCTAGATAGTTGTAAGTAGTGGTTGCAGTTGCAAGTAAATGTCTATTAATTCCTTCACATAAGATTATGCAGGCATATTAATAAAATGAAATCTTTTTTATTTTAACATTTTTAAAATATTTACTTGATTTTATTACTAAAGATCCATCTATGAATGTGGGAAGGGTTCTTAAATTAATAACATCATATTTCTAAATATAATATCTCACTATTAAAACAAAAATTGTGCTTAATAAAAAAGAATTTCCAAACTACAGTTTAAATTTAACAATTGTATATTATTATTGCAAAATGGGTACGGGGGAAGGGTCAAAAAGTCATAATATTCATATGAAATAAATTGAAGATGGCATCTAATATGAACTATACAATTGATAGTAAACTTCTACTTTCTTTAAACCTGAAAAATACCACTTAAGGTCAAATAGTTACCTATTTTAAAAGATCATTGTGAACAAATCTTTAGTTTATTATAAGTCACAGATATAATACTGGCTTCCGTTTGTTTATTTGTGTTTGAGTTATTTATAATTTGTTTTAGAATAGTTGATAAAAAATTATGTGTGGTAGTCAAACGGTTGTTAAATAATAAGTGTTTAAAGGAGATCTCATATCATCACATATTGATGAGAATTTTAAGTGTTGTGTTGATTTAAAACTAAATTTCACTTTTATTTACTAGCTTTTGTGACTTAGTATTAGTTTTAAATGTATAATAATATGTTTGTTAACATATTTTGTTATTTTTTTTTTCTTATTAAACAACAAATATTTTAAATAAATATTGCCTTGAAATATGCATTTTTGTTTATTTATTTTAAATTTTCCTTGAAGAGCAATGACAAGAAAAAACATAATTTTTACATATTTCATAGAAGAAATATAAAATATGTGTATAATGATTTCTTACTTTCTGCCCAAATGGGAAATGTATGTTTACTCAATTCTTTGTCTACCTGAGCAAGAGCAAAGAAATTAAAACAATTCCCCTTTCAGCAATCAAACCTACAACTACTGCATTAGCAGTTAGATTAATATTACTATATTTTGAACCAAAAAAGTTATTTATTTTTTAATGAAGCCTAGTAATAGACAAGGAGAAAATAGGAAACTAGTGTTAAGACCCTCTGTTCACGATAAGGCAATTCGGTTTTCCACTAACCGTCGAATTCTGGAGTCACTGCGTATTGAGATCGGAACTCAACATCGCGCAAGATAATCCTCGCCCGGGTAACGGTAATTAAATATTTTATTTTCTTTACTCTTGTACTGAGTGCGTATTCATTCCCCAAAGTGGGGATTGAACCAACAACCGTCGAGTTACAGTTACACCTTTTATGCCCCTTCGCCACGACCGCGTCAGGCTAATTGGCCATTTTTAATATTTTAAATGAACTATTTAATGGGATTAGTCGGGTTTCCAAAAATGTGTAATAGTCGCGAAAATTTAAGATCTTATCAATTTCTAATACTTCCCAAAAATATGTAGCATCTTATTTAAAAATCAAACAACCGTGTGTGTAAAGAAAAATTATTTATTCACATGACTGAACGTAACACTTATGGATAGGTAACAAAAAGATAAATAATATTTCATTTATTTTGCACTTGTATTGCTTTATATTAAAGCGCTTTCACTTTGAGTTGCTTCATTTTGGGCGCTTTACGCTTTTGCTGGCGTTTTTGTTCTTTTAGTTCCCAACGACGCTGTTTGTCCGGATCGTCCTCCTGTAATATAGAGAAAAGAAATGTTATGTTGTAACCTAGTGTTAAGACACTCTGTTTCCACTTTCCGCCGAATTCTGGAGAAATTGCGCGTTGAGTGGCTGAAGTTAAAGCCGCGCTGTGTTGCGGCACCAGAGCGAAGAAGTGAAAATATTAAAAATTTCATTTCCTCGAGTGGGAATCGAAACCACTACGTGTCCCGTATACAGTCACACTCTTGTGTCGATCGCTATGACAGGCCGGGCTTTGTCTGTTTTAGAGTGAGAAAATCAATGATGTATGATAATTGTTTGAATGAGAATTGAATCCACAAACACTGTGTAGAATCACACGCTGTCCCATTGCGACATGATAACTTGTTTAATTATTTAATTGATTTTGTAGATGTTTTGATATAAGGTTTTTTCAAACAAAGATTCACACAAAGTAACAAAAATTGGGCTGTGATTTAAAATAAACATGTAGGAAAAAAAAATCATTCGTATATTCGCATCACCTAGGTATAGTGAATATTTAAAATATGGTAAAATAAGATAATACATTGAAAATAAAAACTCGAATGTCAAACACTACCCTACATACTCTAGCTATATCTGAAAGTAGCTGTCAAAATAAAAAATGATATTAAATTTACCGCCAAAATCTTTTCCTTTTCCAACTTGCGTTTCTCTTCCCGCCTTTGAGCGGCCTGCTCCTGTCGGGCGGCGTGCGCGCCTCTCATCCACGCCTCCGCCGCTTTGACACGACGTTTTTCACATTTAGCTAATGCCTGTTTAATTGGTTTAATTAATTAATATGTGTATTTTCTTTTTCAGCTTGCCACTGTATCTCGAATATAATAGAATAGGCATAGGGAACCTGGGATAAAACAATCCGTTCCCCACTTTCCGCCGATTTCTTGACAACTTCAGTGGAACGCAACGCTGTGCTTTATGTCGTTTTCGGAGCGAGAAAATAAACCACATATTGAAATAGATTTCCTCCAGTCAAAATCGAACGTACAACCAATCGCGTTAACGGCGCCTCTTGTGCCCCTGACTACTACTATATAAAGACATGTAAAACTAAACTACAAAGTATATAAACTTTTTGATATATTAATAATGAGGAAATCCACACAAACTCACCTCCTTACTTAACCTAAGTCTCTTTATCTTATCCAATATATAAAAGACTAGTTGCAGTAGCGGTCTGACCTCTTCCCCTTCAGGAGAAATGGCGAGACTGATTAACAATACTTTTTCAGTCACTGGCGGCTTTGTTGCTACGGTTTCTCTGTAAATAGGAATAAAGGTGTTAAATATATGTATTTACTTGTTTTTTTTTTAGTTTCACGCTGTTTTATACTTAGCAGTTGCATGGTAGGCGTGGGTCTCAAGAAAAGAGACGGCGACTACGTGCCATATACTGACTTTTTAGATACTCTTTAACCCCCAGCGGAAACAAAGGCACAGTATTATAACTTAACGTGTCTGTGTTTGTGTGTCTTTTGTCTGTCTGAGGCATCGTAGTTATCAAAACGATGAACCGAATTTGATTTAGTTTTATTCTTTAAAAATTGATTTATTTGAGTGCTATGATTTTAGAACATATCAATAACCACCAAATAACGGAGCAGGCCGGGCAGGCCGCTAGTTATCAATTATATCCAACTCCAACAAACAAATAAAACGGTACCCACTCCACTTGCTTCACCCCCGCGTATCTGTCGGACAGGTGCACGTACTGCACGTGCTGGTGGTAGCGTTGCAGCGCGGCGCACACGCGCGCGTCCAGCACGCCCGCCGTCGCCTCCGCGCACTCCGACAGCACGCCCAGCGACGCCGGCAGCCCGTGCTTGTCGCCCGCGCGGCGTTCAGGGCAGAACACGCTCTGGAAAGGTAATTCTCAGTTTTATATGTTTTTTTAGTTTTACGCCGTTTCCAGCATACATGTACGCTGAAAAAGTGATAAGACACTCCGTTCATCGTCACAACAGTCTTATTAACAAGGCGAGAAAACAAAAATAAATCATTTATCTGAGTGAAGATCCCATGACCATCTAAATGGCCTCCAACTTACATATTTTATTAGACACTCCATATACTAAATATTTCATTTCGTCAAGTGGGAATCGTACCTACGGCCATTTGGCATTTAGCTTTTAGTCATAAGCTTGTGCCTCAGTCCCACGACTGGCTTCATATCAATACATAGTTACAATTTTTAACAAAAAAAACTGTTTTCTCCAATTTCAACCAGATCGCACAATCAGAACCTAACCAAACTTTCCCTAAACTACTCCTTGAAGTGTATTTTTTCCAATAAAAAAGAATCATCGAAATGGGTTGCCGAATATTTAGTTATTCGTCCATTTGTCAAGCACGCACGACTTATGTGATTTTCTCATGAATACAATTGTCATAAATCGACCAGATTAAAAGGACTACACCGGTCTGCCGGTCTTACAGAAGTCAGTCAAATTTACAAAAAAAAACTCACCAAATCCTGCATCTCCTTAGCCAAACGCGTAGCAATCTTCTTCTGGGCCACACACAGCACGAACGGGTCGCAGTCATCCTTGCCGAGCTCCACTCTTATTAGTAACGTGTCGGGTGTCGGTCTGACTACACCTAGTAGCACGTGCACTAGGTCTTGACGCTATGGAAAAATATTGAGATATTAAAAAAAAATGGTTAAGTGTTAGTCGGACTCGCCCACTCATACCAATTTTAAGATTAGGATAGGTCAACGAAAAGTATAACTTATAAACATTTATAACTTATACTCTCATCATTCACAAATTATCTCCAAGTATTCAATAAAAGTGGCAATTGAACCCATATACCTTAATAAGTTTCAAAGTGAGCAGCATCCCCTCACAGCATTGACGACCACTGCACCACATCGTGAAACAATGTTCCGCTTCACGTCTCCACCCGCGTTCGTCTGCCGCTACTACATCTAGGCCTGTTTCTCCTGAGAATTAATAGAACATAGAAATACGATATAGTTTATTGCACAAAAATGAATGATAAATATATTTTTTTAGCTTCACCCTGCATCCCGCATAGAAGGGTAGACAGTTGGAATCTAGTGTTAAGACACTCCGTTTCCATTTCCAAGCTTTCCGCCGATTTTTTTTTATTATCATTACACGTGTTGAACGGTGCAACTCAACGCTGAGCTTTGTCTACCAGAGAGTTAGTCCCACTATGCTATATTACACATTACTTATCATTATGTTACAGGTAATATTTTTCACATAATAGTGAAAACTATGACACCTAAACATAATAAAGACAATTAAATTAGGAAAATACCGTATTAATAAGCATAATACAGAAAATACAAATCATTTAAAAAGGCTAACATTAATTTATAAAATCTAGAAGATAAAATTGACTTACCAACCAAAGTAAAATTCTCATCTAACAACGGCTTATGTAATTTTAAGAAATTAACAGCTATAGAAGTATTCTTTGCGCGACCTATCGCATATGCCAATGCATATGAAGCGAGTAGACAACAGAGTATCGCCTCTAACCAGTATGCATCCCAGCGTGGACGCACCATTATAGGAACCTAGGGACAAATTGTTGTATATGATTAGTATTTTTAAATTTCTAAAGTGTATTATACATTATAAGAAATATATTTTTAAAATGTTATAAATTTGTTTATATAGTGGAATTTGAAAATCTTTGTGGGAAATTTGTAAAAATCTAATCTATAGCATCTCACTAACAACATTGATAATGTAATAAGTGTATAGGAATTTAGTACTTAGATTGTTTCCGAGCGGTGGTGATTTGTGTTTTCAAGATTTAAAAAAAAAAATTATTTCTCAATTTCATTTTTTGTTTCCTATATAGTAAGACTAGTGGGCCCGGACGCGGCTACGCCCGCGAAAATATAAGCCTAAATCATTAAAATAAGTTAAAAAATAATAATAAGTGGAGATTTATTATTAGAAAAAATATCTGAGTAACCGAAATGAACAAACCAAAGAAGTAAAAGTAACTAAAGGAAATTCTTAATATTAGAAAAAAAAACCTAAAGTTTGCTGTGCGCGCGTACTAAACATTTTTCTATATTAAATAATTATTAATTTTTGCGAACAATATTAAATAAAATCTCAAATTATTAAAATTACGATATTTTAAGTGTATAACATCGGTATAGATAACCGAACTGAGATAAATTAATTATAAGCAGCAAATAATTACACAAAAAATAATAGTAATTCGAAAATCTATAAAAATTTACAAAATCATCAAAGTCATCCGCCCGTTCGCGTCGTTCATACTCATATTATGCCGCCCGAAGGCTAGGTCATTTGGAATCAGTCACATCTTAATTATTTATTAGAATGTTATACAGTAAATTATAATTTCCATCTAGATGAAATGCTAAAAGTGACTATTATATTTATTTTCATAAGGATGAATATCAAATTATAGAAATCATCTAATTTTTGTTAATGATTTGTATAAAGAGATTTGTATAAATCTATATCGGCGCGCACCATGTATGCATTAAGCAAACTCACTGTGGGTGACGTTTTCTTAAAACAACAAACTTTGCAAGCTGTTGCTTAGCAACGCGTAGCGACGATTGTTATTAACATGGCGGAATAAATTCCTTGTCAAATTAATTATTTTAATATATTGGTATATAACGAAAATATTACAAATATGAGAAAAAAAAAGTATCCTATGTTCATCCCGGAACCCTCAAGTATCTCTATATGAGTATTTTATCACAATTAAATTAGCGGTTTGGCCCTGATTGCGGAAAAGACAGACAGACAGACAGACAGACAGACAGAGTTACTTTCGAATTTATAATATAGGTATGGATAAGAGATAACCTAGAGTCAAGATATGTTGAACAGCAGAACTGAACCCCACATTTAATCTTACACAACCAGGGAAAAAAAACCAATTTATTCTTTTGAGTGGGAATCAAATCCAAAAGTATAGTCTGTTTTAGCATACAAATAATGATTAAAATACATAATAGTTCAATTATTAAGTTTAAATATCATCATTTTGTAAAATTACCCAAGAAACAACTGATCTTTTAAATATGATAAATTCTAATATATAATACAAAATAATAAATTTATAATGTTATTAAAATTACCTTTGAAATTGTAATCTTTGGTTGCTCAACAGTCCGTGGGGTGGTCTCTTGGAAGCCCTCAAACTCTTCAGGATCTTGGAAATGTTCAAATTCATTATCCTCCTCCTGAAAAAAAAATTTTGCTTTACATAGAAGGGTAGACAGAGAGAACTTAGTGTTAACATACTCCATTCCCCATTTTCTACCAAATTTTCAAGACATTGTAAGCTGAATAGCAGAGTTTAATGCCACACTTTATCATAATCAAATTTTTCATTAGAAATAGAACCCAAAACTATTGCATTTATGTACCTATGTACTACTGAGTCAAATTAAGAATATACAATTTAAAAGAAAGCATAATGTATGCCAGTCTCATAATACATACATTGAACATTTTATCAATTAAGTACGAATAATGAGTAAACAAGTATATATTCTACTATAAACATCATATGTAATATTGAGGAAAAATTCATACCAACATGGTGTGCCTAAGTGAATATTAATAATATACATAAGTATTATATTGAATGTTACCTCAGTAATAATGTCATCCTCTATTTCAACCGTGACATCAAATTGATCTTTATTGGCAGCATTTAATTTTGGCTTCAATATTGGGGCTTCTTCTTCACTAAATGCTGTAAAAATATGATTTTACCCCTTGTTACATATGAACTTATAACAGGCCACCAGATCTATAAAACTTGATTTAATGACTAACATGTTAAACATATTACCTCCATCTGATGTATCTTCATCAGCTTCAAATTGTTCAAATTCAGCAAAATCATCATCCTCTAATGTAGTGTCCTCAAAAGCCTGAGTCATGTAGACACTACATAGCAAAAATGCTATGAAAAATATTATTATACGCATGTTCACTCTGAAATCAAGAATATGACTGTTAATAATTAAATACAGTAGTAGTTTCAAGTAAATTAAACAATAATTACTCTTATTTTAAACAAGAGACATTTTCTTATCGTTCGTTTTGTTTTAAAAATATAATTGTTAAGAGTCTAAGCACTTAATAAATATTTTAATTTACCTCCAAGGTTATTTACAATGGTAAGTAGGTTTGATCTGATAAGAATTTGATATGATTGTTAGAACGAATATTAAAAACTATGAAGTTAAAAGTTAAGAAAATATAAAGTTAACTTTTAATTTTCTTTAATTTTATTGCAAATTATTATTATTGGTGTTTTTAAGTATTTAAGTAAATGATGTCATAAACATTCTGTTTGGTTGGATTTTTAGGCCAAGGCTGCCACAGATTTAAAATGAAACAGTTGTAAACATTTATAAGGTTTCAGGTTTTTAGTCAAAAGTGAAGTAACAAGTTACTAAGAGCTTACAGTTCATACAATATAATGCATTTATTGCTGACCTATTTTAAGTAGTCTGATAGGTGATAAAATTGTCAACAAATGAACATTCTTCCAGCATAATAAAAGACCATTGACGTAAAATTAGCGATATTTGGAGAGTAAAACATATATTTAAGTCTATATTTTAAAGAAAACCCTAATCGAAATGCAGCCCGTCGCATTGCGTATTATGTCCGTTATAATGCTATTTACTATCACTTATTACAATTCAATTATTTACCTGTTAGGCTCAGCACTATTTAACAAATAATAAATCAGTTCATTTAATTCAATTAACTTATCTAATAAGATTTTATAATTCCTACTCTAAATAACTATTACATTACTTTGCACAAAATTTAATATATATAGTATCGTTTTCTATAGATATTAATGTACGATTAAGGAACATCTGATTGGTTGAATAACATTTGGATCAAATTTTCAACCAATCACGTGCCTCGTTGTAAAATAGAATATACAAGATAACAAGAATGGTAGTATAAAACAATTTAATATTCTTGACATTGACATTACTCTCTTTCGTCACATGACATTGCTTGGTCATACAGTGTTGCCATTTCATAAACGTGTTTAAAAGTAATAATAATATGCATCTTTTTTTATAATAATTTATATTTAAAAATGTAAAATTGATTCACTAATTTAATAAAAGTATATTCAGATATGCATCTTTAAAATTAATAATAATATTCAAGTAGGTAAAAAATTAAACAAATTATTGTGATGAGTATAGCTAAGTATTTCAAAAGTTAGTATAACTACCTAACTTTTCTTTGTAATTTGATATAATTACTGACTGAAAAAAACCAGCGTACAAAAAGCAATATTTATTTTTATTTTTTAGCAATTTTCTATTTCACAAGATCTTCTAACTAATTTATCCTATTCAGTTTATTTCTGGCTTCAAGAATAATTAATAGAAATTTCATTGTATCTTACAATTTTTATGTGTTCTATCTTCAAAGTAGCAAAATATTTAGTAAGTTTTCAATAGTATGATGCTTAAAGAGCATTGTAAAACTTAAGCTTAGTACGGGCCCCGTATTTTTCAATTAATTTCTTGCGTTTTCTGTTATGCTTTTTTTATCAATAATAATTTAAGAATCATATTTTCATATACGCTTACGGTATCTATGTATAAATTAATAATAAAATAGTGGCAGCAAGCCATCTACACTCAGGTTGATGTCCTCATAACAATACAAACAAGTTTTTATAATGCAAATCTGTAAAATACTACCATATCAGAACGAGTTGTCAAACAAGATAATTATTGAAACCAAAATGTATATTTGGGGTTGCTATAAATGTTTTATTGTTGCCTGTAAATCAATAGCTTAATTGCACTGCATACCTACTTATATTCAAAAATGTTTCAAATCACTTGGGATTTATTCATTTTTATTTTATAAAAAATATACATACCTGTTAATTAATTTTTTTGTAAATAGTTTTTTACAATACAATTTATATTTTTTGACCAAATACGATTATTGAACAATGAAGTTAAAATAGTAGGGTAGAATGAGAGAGCACGGTGTTAAGACACTTCGCTAGTTTCCGTAATTCTAGTTCGAATTCTCCGTTAAGAGGCTAAACTAAACGCCGCACTTTATCTAGTAAGACAGGGAAATGAAAATAGTTAATTAAATCGAGTGGGGATCGAACCCACAACCGTCACGATTACGGTCAGACATTATTCAACTGAGCCACAACGGATATAAGATAATAAGTATTATCGTAACATTGATCTTAACATTCACATTAAAGGAGTTAGAAATCCTAGAGTTAAGGAATTAAGGATAAAGAAGAGTATCCGTTTTCTATTTTCTGTCAATTTAAAAGACAATAATTGTTGGGCAGTGAAAATAGTTTAAACGTAAGCTTCCCCGATCGGACATCGAACACCTAACCATTGCGTTTACAGTCCACTGCTCTATTAGGTTGTCCAATAACACTTAATATAGAATCCATGTTGCCTAATTAAAATAACAAATCATAAAGTAATAGTACTTATTTGTACGTATTTATATTTTTTAAATGTCACTTCCTGCACAATATACCATTCAATGATTCAATACAATGTGTAATCGAAATCCTGTACGACAAAATATCAAATAGGTATAATGTATGAACATTAATACAGATTAATTTTTATTTTTTACGGAATCTTATACTTACTACGTTCTCTAAGTACTTACATATATAAAAAAAATTAAATTCCTGGATATTAAGAGTTATATTTAGTTAGTTATTTTATATTTATATTAATAGTTAATTGACGTTAAATTGGCATAATTGAATAGAATTAGAGGCCGTCGTGGGCCAGTGGGAGAAGCGTCACTGTAAACGCGACAGATTGTGGTTTCGATTCCCATTTGAGGAAATAAAATATTTAATATTTTCATCTCCTCGCTCTGGCAACAAGGCAATAGCACAGCCTTAGGGTTCACCACTCAACACACAATCCCTTCAGAACTGGGCGGAAAGTGCGGTACGGAAGTGTCTTAATGGGAATGGCTTCCCACAAGGTTCCCTCTGCCTACCCTGCTATGTGCAGAGTACAGTGTGTAGCTATAAAAAAAATCTATTTGTTATTGACAAAAAAATAGTAAACTTGATCTTATTATTATCTATTCTTTACTTTCCTAATGTCTCTAAGCCGAATTGACAATAAAAACAGTAGTTATCACTTATCACTAGCATAGCCCTTATATAGAAGATATGTGACCATAAAAATATACGAATTATGACGTCAGTACCATAAAAAAAGCATTTTGACTTAGTGATAATACTAACACAATGGAATCACGAGCATGTCGGGACTGGGTTTTCCCTTCCTTCTGAAGATATGAATCTGTAATATTATAATATATTATGTTATACAATCACGACGCCTACTTTAAATCACGAATAAAGTTTAGATTTTTTTTGAAATCAATATAATAAGAAAAATACATGGCAAAGATTTTTTTTTATATTTTTCTCATAACTGTCACGACTTGGTCTATCACCTGTTTTCGTCTTATCGTTGACTCCTGGGACACCCTGTATATCATATATAGATATTTTTAATTTTATGATTTTTTCATTTTTTTGGAAATCAGGTTTTGCTGCTTGTAATTAATCGCCTAAAAACTATCGTCTAATACAAACTTATCATGTATCAGTAAATGTGACATACATTTAGAAATTAATTATACAATTAAATACAGTCCTAAGACCTATATGTATGTCATTTATACAATGCAAGGAACCCGCTAAATGATTCTTAATTTATTGTCCAATTAATACAATTTTTATTACACTTTTCTGAAGCTAGTTCTTACGCATTTAAACGACCTATTAAAAATATTTTTATGGTATATGTGATGATTGTTTTTAGTGCTTATGCACGCTACTTTGTTTAAGTATCCAAGAAATTTTCAATTTCTTCAATTTCTTCTTCTTATAATTAGCCTAACTAATAACAAAAATAACGCTAAATTTATAAAGTATAAAGTTATAATTCTGGGGCCGTTGTACGGTTGTAGAGCAGGGGCATAAGCGTGCAACTGTTAGCGCGACGGTTGTGGGTTCGATTCACACTTAATATTTTCTTTTTCTCGATCTGGCAACGAAGCAAAGAATGAAGGCAGGTTCGGGCACGTGGAACAAATGAGTGATGAAAGAATGGCAAAAAAATTATGATAGAAAAGTGGGCGGTAAGAGTGGAAGGCGGAGACCTCGGTTGACCTTCGAAAACACAGTCTCAAAGATACTGGAAGAAGGTTACGTAAAAAGCATGAAGACATCCGATGTATGAAGACATGCATCCCGTCAAGTCATCCCGTCATCCCGACAGGATGTATGAAGAGGGCATGTATGAAGAGGTTGATGACAGTGGACAAAGCAATAGAGGTATGCAGAGACCGTAGGGCTTGACGCTTCGTTCTCTCTGACTACCCCGCTAGGGATATAGCGTGAAGCTAACTTAAGTTAATTTTTACCCTGTGATCATAGTTGTTTCATTATTTTAGAGTTCCTTTGGATTTTTAGCTCGAGACCTCCAATTTTCGTACGGAACCATCGGTGGGCGAGCCCGACTCGCACTTGTCCAATTTTAAGGTGTACAGCACCTTAAAATTGGACAAGTGCGAGTCTTTTAAGGAAAAAAGGAAAATTGGACAAGTGCGAGCCTTTTAAGGAAAAAAGGAACCCTTATAAGATCACTTTGTTGTCCGTCTATGTGCTTGCCTGTCCGTCAAGAGTCTTTATCGCAGGAATGCTTGGAGATAACGAGTTGAAATTTAAACCATGTACTTAGATCAACGGACCCATAATTTCCTGAAAAAAATATATTTCTACATTTACTTAAAAAAAAGATATGGCCGTTTTATATAGCAAATAATTCGTATTTCAACACTATAAAGAGAATCCAAATTGATAGAGTACTTTCGGTTAACCCAAAATTATGATTTTTGGCAGCTAGCATCTACAGGTAGTACAAGTTCAGTAAGAAATAAACTACACATTTGCGGTTAAATCATTGAATTTCAAAAAAAGCTCGAGACTTCCCATTTTTGTACTGAACCCTCTGTGGGCGAGGCCCATTCGCTCTTGTCCGGTTTTTAACTTATGTGCTATGATAGTAAATATAGACAGCTACTTATTTATTTGCGTTGAATTCAAGGTAATAAGCAATTGAGGAAGAGCTTCCGAGAAAATATATTTTTCCCGGATTTTATTTTGTACAAATTTAATTAATATGAATTTATACGTCAAGGCTATATCGACGTAAAAACACAAACACGTATGATTCAATCGATATTAATATTAAATATAATATTTAAAAACATAAAGGAACTTTGAGACCTACATATGTAGCTCAATTATTAATTCTTATTTTTACTTATTACTACATATATTTAAGAGTGGTTTAACTAATTACTCTTGTTTTCTTGCAATAATACTTCATATATTTATTTCTTACTTGTTTCGCATATTTTTAATAATTATAGAGCCCTTATTTAAGGGCTATATAACTGTGTATGTTTATTTATTTATATATATACTAGTGGACCCGAACGCGGCTGCGCCCGCTTGAACTATAGGAATATTTATTAAATATATTTATGAAATTATTTACAATTTTCAATAGAGAGATGCGTTAAGCAAGCTTATTTTGGGTGACGTTTCTAACAATAAACTTTGCAAATCGTTGCTTAGCAACGACGGTTGTTATTAACATGGCGGAATAAATTGTATGTCAAATTAAGAAATATTTTAATATACTGGTATATATCGAAAATATTACAAATATGAGAAAAAAAGTATCCTATGTTCATCCCGGGACCCTCAAGTATCTCTATATGAGTATTTTATCACAATTAAATTAGCGGTTTGGGCCTGATTGCGTAAAAGACAGACAGACAGACAGAGTTACTTTCGAATTTATAATATAGGTATGGATATATAGTCAAGTTTTGGAACCTTTAATTGTTATTTAAAAATATTTTTACTCAAAAATAAACTAATATATTCTATTAAATTTTGATTAATTATAAGCAACGTGTCAACAGAAATATCTGTAATAATATATGGTAGAATCTAATTAAACTTGTTGACACCACCATTGGGAATGCAATACAGAGTCTTCCACGAATATTAATATGAAAAACAAACGTCTCGGATTGCGCACCCGGTACCTGGTATATTATCATTTAAGATATTTAATCTATAGTAATGCAGGCAATCGGATTACTTTTTATATTATTTTTTATTTTATGAATTATGCCTGCTTGCTGTGTGCGGGATACAGCGTGAAGCTGATTTAATTATTATTTAAAATTTTAATTTAGTTTATGTAATAACATATCTACATTATAATATGTAAAGTTTACAATACTATTGATATTTACAACCTTTGCGAACCAGCTCTGTTTATAATTAAAAAATATCAGGTAAATCTATTCCATAGCTTCCAGAAATATAAAACCTCCTTGCAATAAAATGAAAAACAAAAAAAATCTAAATATAAACTTATTTTTATGGAATCCACTGACTCAACATACGCGCATATAAGAGGGTTTAAGGCCAAGACCAATGCCAGTCGAGAGCAGATGCGCGTGCGCATACGACGCTTATAATTTAAAATATTTTATTATTATTTATATAGTTTTATATTGTCGCTATGGCGTCAGCCGTGATTAAGTTTAGTGCCATATTATTGCTGGTTGGAGTCGCCTTCGCAGATATTGGTTAGTAAAATTATTTAATATTTGAATTTAATTTCCACATGCTAGGAAAATTTAAATTAAAAAAAGTAAATTAAAATAAATAACATGGACATTATAAAATAGTCCTTACTCTTTTATTTACATCGTATGTATATACTAGGTATATTATTAATAAATTAAGGCCGTCGAAGCACAAGGCAACCGCGACGGCTGTGGGTTCAATCCCCACATAAAGGAATTAAATATTTTATGGTAAGGAGGCTAAGCCTTCTAAATTCTACCATTTAACACGGAATGCCCTAAGAAATTGGAAATGGTGAACGGAAGTGTCTTAACACTAGGTCTCCCAGGCGCCTCCCTGCCTAACTAAGTACGAGATACAGTGTGTTCACTAAAAGTACAAGTAAAAAAAATTAAATAAAGTTGTCACATAAGGTTTAAGAATTTAGAAATTTTGAGTTGAAAAAAAATGCTTCGATTCGGCTAAGTTGTATATGAATTAATAAAGATTCCATTCTAAATACGTAATTGAGTTCAGTTTTTGTTCCTTATAATATGGAAAAACTTTTCTTAAAATAAAGATAACCTTAAACAAATTATAGGGGACAATTAATATAAAATCTTAAAAATGCTAACTTATATCTAAATAATTAATGCTTACAGTAAAAAATGTCTTAAAAGCGGATATGAGAAGAAATAAAAACATTTAATAACCTTATAAGCTAGTATTAGAATTAATATTGACATTATAATTGTTGTGTAGGCTTGATTAATGATCTAATTAACGTATAAATATACCGAGATATTTTCCATTGAATATAAGTCGATTTCTTAGTAACATCAAAACGTGAGACCAGTCGTGGCGCAGGGACACAGGCGAGTGTCTGTAAACGGGAAAGGTTGTGGGTTTGATCCCCACTCGAGAAAAAGAAATCTACACAAGTTTCCCTGGTTCCCTCTGCCTACCCTACTATATGCGAGACACAGCATGAAGCTTAAAAAATTAAAACATTATAAAAAATACGAAATCTCTCTTTTTAGTCTCAACTTTGATTCTCTATTTAAAAGCCCCTTTAAAAAAATGTTTACATATATTTCTAATATTCTAATTCTATTTCTTTTTCTACTGTAACAATCCAGTTATATTTCTAAAGTTAATCTTAACCCACCTCGAGCAAAGAGAATGCTTCGACTATATTAATAAGAAAACTATGTACAATTACAGCAATTTAACTTCAATTTGCAATACATTAATTAATCTCATTGCAAAATATTTGATTGATGTATACCTACCTACATACAAGCTAAGCAATTAACTTCAACTGTAAAAATTATGTTAATGATATATAACAATGCAAGTAATACGTAGCAAGAAAAAACCTTCCGGATTCGTCATACTTTGCATAATTGGCTACTAGGTACTTACGACTGTAGTGTTTCCTGTAACTTTTTCATATTTAAAAACATACTAAAACTTAATTTTGGTTCTGAAATCTAAAGTTTGAGTTCATAATATGAACTAATTTCTCGTTGTCACATATAAAACGGAAAATAAATAAATAGTTATTAATAATTATGTTGAAGCTAGTCTTGGCAGGGGCACAAGCGTGTGACTGTAAATATGACATATTTGGGTTCGATTCCCATTCGAAAGGAAATGAAATATTTAATATTTTTATTTCTTCGATCTGATATCGAACCAAAACGCGGCGAATTCCGCTACTAAGTACGCAATGCCCGAAGAAATCGGCGGAATATGGGGCACGAACTCTCGACCGTATTTCTCCGCTTACTCTGCTGTGTGCGGGATTTAGCGTGAAGCAAAAAAGTATTACTTAAGTTGGTAAAAGCAACAATTATGTTATTATCGTGTATATAGTAAGTGACATTTATATTCAATTAGCAAAGAATGTGCAAATAATTTTAATGGTTTTAGTAATAAATATAATGATAGTCCAGAAACTAATTATGGAATGAATACTTTAGATATTTCCCCCATACATTTATAAGTAAACTCAATATGGGGACATGTCAAAAGTAAAAAATATTATTTACCTAGTAAGTTTAAATAAGAACACTGGAATTATATTTCACATATATGTTTTAACTTTAACACTAGAGGTCATTATGCAAGCCATACCACCTTGTTTATATTTATCATTGTAGTTTCTGAATGTCAGTCATGGTGACATTAATTATAGAGCCTACGACATTACGTAATTTAACCATCTTTTCGTAAAGGTTAAGGTCGAAATTCAGATGTTACTTTTTTGTGCAAATTTTATCAACCTTTTAAATTGTTCCTTCAAAAAGAAAATATTAAATTATAATCAGCTTTACGCTGTATACACACAGCATTACAGGCAGAGGGAACGTAGTGTTAAGACACTCCGTTCTCCATTTTCCGCCTAATATTGAAGGCATTGCGTGTTGAGTGGTGGAACTAAATGTAGCGCTGTGCCCCGACACCAGAGTAAAGTAATGACAATATAAATTAATATAATAATTATTTCGTTTCCTCAAGTGGAGAGCGAACCCACAACCAGGCACGTTCACACATTTGGGCCAAAAGGAAAATATAATAGTTCGAATGTTAAACTTAACTTTTTTTTCTATAAAAAGTTTGCATAATTTGAGACTTAATTCATACAATAGTTACAATAAATATGGCATAATACAAGATAATTTAAATACGTCTCTTCGTTTTCATTTTGTTTACGTTTATGGTGGCACGGAACGGCTATTTGAATATTTTACAATAGTAATGACATCCACTATACATAATATTTAAATCTCGCTTCTGAATTCTTCAATATATGTATGTACAGAATATTTATTTATTTCAGGGATTTTCAACCTCATTTTCTACTTATATTATTAATCTTTTTAATTTAAGTTCCTACATATATATTCTTTTTTATGTAAATTTTCCATTATTTGTATTATGTATAATAAATTAAATTTATAAATTTTTGTTATATATAAACCATAGATATCCTTGAACGAGTAGCTATACATATAATAATATTATATTCCCTCCACATTGAAACCAGCTCTCCATTTAAATGTAAAACAAGTTACATTTAATTTACTCTGGTTATGAATATTTTTCTTTACGCCGACCGGTTCCTTCTGAAGCACTCGTCTGACAACATAGTTGTTAGGTCTTTGCTGTACACCATATTAACTGACTGTTTTAAATAGAAAATCTTGTAAATATTTAAATGTACACACATAACATCTCCTTTTTAATGTAAGAATGTAAGCCAGCTAATAATAATTTAAATGTAACAAAAAAAATGAGAGTTATAAAACTGACAGAGTATTTATGAATATTTATTAATCAACATTAATATTTTGCATTTACCATATTCATACAGATTAAGTTTTTGACATTTTTTCATATTATACAAGACGCTTTGCTCGCTTAAGTCAATTTTTATATTATAGTCAAAGGTTTTACAAATAAATAATTTTTAAAATGTTTTTTCTTGTAGTAAAAAGTATCTTATGTCCTTTCCAACACCTCTAAGAATATGTGTACAAAGTTTTATGATAATCGGTTGATTAGTTTTCGTGTGAAAGCCTAACAAACAAACTTACATTCACATTTATAATATTAGTATGATTTTTTTATATAATCGATATATAAGGTACGATTTATAAATTATTTAGAAAAACCTGTTTATTAATAATTATATACCTTTACGCATAAATTGTGTATAACATTAATGCACCATTATTTATTTTATTCTTTATGGCCGTAGTAATTATCGGAGAGATTTTTCCTCTTTTTAAACCCGTTTAAAGATTTCTAGATTCATATATTTAGGTATATATAATTTTAAAATGTTAATAATGATTCAAATAATTGAGGAATTGCGTTTGATTTTTTTTGCATATTAAAGACATCAACGCGTTTTAATAATATTAGTGAATGAATGACGATTGATTTATTTTTACTAATGTTACTTAATATTATAATGTATACTAAAGTATTATTTTACTATGATAACTAGGATCACTGGATCGAGGAAAAGAAAATATGAATAAATAATAAATAATTTTCCCTACTGAGAATTGAACCAAGCACGGTCGTGTTTAGAGACACACGCTTGTACCATTGCGCCAGCGAGATTATTATAGAATAAATTAATTCAAATGCTAGTAATAAATAATAATATTTACAATAATTATGCTTGTTAAATAATTAATATAACAATCTGCTATGTAAATGAGTATCGATGTTTTCTTCGCTTGGACAGTTTCTGAGATATACATATGTGTATCATATCGTTCTACATCCGTAAGCATACTTATTGACTTAGATCACGATCTATAGGTCAATTATTCGCTCTGCTTCCTCTAAGTATACTTTGCTAAGGTTTTTTTTTATCTTCACGCATCTCGAACATTTTAGAGTATAGACAGACACAAGCAAGTGTCAAATTACACAGTGTTTGTTATTTTATGTTCTTTTAACTTAAGATCGTCACGACGCAGGTGGTTGTGGGTTTAATCCCCAATTGTAGAAATGTATTATATTATTCCTCCCTTTCAGTCTCAAAAATTGGATGAAAGACCGGTTAGTAAAAAAATATAATAAAAACAATCCCCTTGGTGGGAATTAAACTCACATTAGGTACTTTATTAGGTAATGCAACATATAGAACCTTCAATCCACAATTGATATGCACAATGAAAAATAGTATTTACTAAATATGGCTTAAATGCACAGATACAGCATTAGATGGACTATTACTATGTTTTTACAGTTATTAATATGACTTTTTATTATTTAATAAGTGTACTTTACGTATCTTAATATGTATTAAATTCAAAAATAAATTATATTTAAATTTAAGTCCAGTGATGTCAATAAATAACTTATAACGAAAATAATATAATTTAAAATCCATTGTTTCGTCTTGCATCCTATTTACAATGCCAAGTTTTATATATATCAACGATATAATGGTAAAATGGCCTTGTAATTTGTATGTGCATATTATATGTATGACTTTATTAATATATATATAGAAACAATGCAACTACTTTATTCCATATTTCTTACTTCTGATGTGGCTAACTGGATGAATTGGTTGTGACCTGTGGTTTTTAGGGGGAATTTAGTGTTAAGACACTCCGGGAACTATTGGGAATATTAGTTAATTTAAGAATATTATTAATTAAATTCATGAAAATGAATTTTTAATCCAGGAAAATCCTGTATTATATCTTGGCTCGATAGGCTAAGTGTAGCGTTAATTTCCCGCATTAAGTACGTCATTCACTTTTGCCATTATGTACAATACATATATGTATTTCAATTTTAACTTTATAAAACTACAGGAAATCCTATTATTGAAATGTCGGAACATTAAGAACAAAATATTTGGTATTATTAAAATATACCATTCAATAAACGAGATTTGTGAATAAGCAACTGAGAATGAATTTGATCTTATACTCGTATATTTGGATTTTTAACAAAAAATTAATTAAAATAAGAAACTTATTTATATTTATATCACTTTTATAATAAATCTTCTAATAGTTTATTATAAAAGAATGTTTCATATTAATGTTACATACTCTTAGAATATTATAAAGCTATTTCAGTTATAATTCAATTAAGCGGCAATAAAAGGTCACTCGCAACATTACTATAAGATAAATAATAACTACGAGTTATGACGAACAACACTCGTACCGGATCTGAGTGAAGGCTTGGAAATGAGTCCCATTTGTATTACTAATAAATTTAACATTATACTGAGACCTTAACGTCATAATGGCTATATTTATTATTTGTAAATGTAAAGCAAAATTTGCTTAATGCTATCCTGCACAGGCAGAAAGAACCCAGTGTTAAGATATTCTGATATGTTCTTCACTTTCCGCTGAATTTTTCGAGGCGTTTCGTGTTGAGTGCCGGAATTCAACGCCGGGCTTTTGCCATGGTTCCTGAGTGGTGAAAGGAAATATTAATAAATAATAACGCATTTCGTCGAGTGGTGATCGCACCCACAAACGTCGTGTATAGTCACACCCTAGTGCCCCTGCTCTATGACGACCTGTTACTAATAGTGTTAGCATTATTATTATTGTGAAAATGATTTTTAATTGTTAATTAATTGTTTTTCTAGTTAGTGGAATTATCTAGAAACCGCATCCGCATTTAAAATGTCTTATTTTTATGAATATTGTTTATTACATATTGCATAATGTCAATTAACCTATTTTTTAAAAGTACTAATACTAATAAAATTTAAGAAGGATGTTCACTTATTATATAAAGTTAAACATAGATTTTCTAAGTTTATAAAATGTACTTTCATACAGATACTTCTGCAGAACTATTCTTTCTACTTTTACATAAAAATATAAATAAAAATAAATCTTATAAAAATCACATAAAACAAACCTTAAAACTGCGGTTTACGAGTAAAATATTTACATATATAAATATTTTCACGCAGCGCCAACAGTGATTATTCATTGTTTACCTTTTATAAAGAAAAAATAAAAAGGGGCATTATAAGTTTATATACTATCATCATCTTCATTAACATTTATTATTCTTCTCTTTCCAGGAGAGAATCCAGTCACAGAAGCATGTCTAGGATGTATTTGCCAAGCAGTGTCTGGCTGCAAAGCGGGTCTGACGTGCGACGGAGACGCTTGCGGTCTGTTCCGCATAACTTGGGCGTATTGGGCTGATGCTGGCAAACCTACCCTGGATGGAAGGTCATCTGATGCTCCTGATGGTAATTATTTGGAAACTATGTAATATGTATTGTTAGAAAGAAAATTTCAAATACTTATTGTTACATTTTCTTGGAAAATTGATTAATAATAAAATTATTTTCGCGATTTCTTAATAAGTAATATTATTTAATCTATAATTTTAATCTGTGAAGTATTGCCATATGGAAAGTTTTTATGATCTTATAAAAATCTGAGTCAAATTAATCCAAATAAAAAGTATTCATATAAAATATGTTATAAGTTTGTAATACTAACAAAGCAGTTAAAATAAGACACTGTGTGAATTCACCTAAGATACTTCACTTTAATCTCGATCATTCTCGTCTTTTAGCCACTAATTTAAAAGGAAGTTCCATTATTGATGACATAAGGAAAATATTACGTCGTAAATACTTATATACTTAAATATCAGGGTTATATTATGTTTTCGGAATCGATGATAATAATTTAAAAATGAGTAAGCATTGACCGTGGATCACCAAGGTTCTACGCTCTAGGTCAAAGTTCTCAGATAATTCTTAGTATCTGGATGTGATTCAAAATCTTTTTTTTTAACAATAAGCTGAAATAATTATTAAATAAGATTCAACAGCAACATAACTATTTAATTTGTGATTTGTATTTATATAAAAAAAAACGAATTTCGATAAAATAATTTATTAATCTAAATCCCTTCTTCCGTTCTTTAATAAAATCTCTTAATTATTAACTTAATCGAATCAAATTCCGTAATGTGTACTTAATGAAACCTTTATTTTATTTACAGCATACCCAAGTTGTACTAACGATCCTTACTGCGCGGCTCGTGCTGTCCAGGGATATATGAGGAAATTTGGACAGGTAACACTACATTTTTTTTTTTTTTCTCCACTTTATGAGAAACAATAATACCTTCACGCGATAGCGCGCGCGTGGCAGAGTAGACAGAGAGAATCTAATCTTTAGACACTTCGTGCCCTTCTGCCCCTTTAATTTTCTCCCCAAAATTTCCATTGCATGGAGATCAAATATTGTGCTGATGTGCTACATTGATGTATGCTATTTTTAGTGTTAATCAATAGTATTTATTACTTAGAAACTAAATCATTTAAACAAGGCAGCTTACGAGAAAAAATAACATATTATCTTTCCTGTTTTACTTATAAGACGACTAAAATATCAACGTCATATTCATTATTTTAGAACAAAATTAACCGGATTTTGCAAACAAAGACGACTTAACTATAACTTACGCTTACTCATGGTTATTAAATATATGTAAATTAGTGGGTGGATTGCATGTCAGAATGTCTTATTAGGTCTATACTAATTTGCATAGAAGCGTGAGATCATTTTACTCACAAGTTGACATGTAAACAAAAACAATTGATAATTTCTGCGTATCCAAAGGTTATTATAACTTATAGATAATAACTTATAGATAAAGGAAGCTAGAGCTATCTAGGTCATATAAATTATTAGAAACACTATATATTACTTATATTACTAGGGTAGATATTATAAACAAAAGATAAAATGTTAAAAGTTAATTAAATTTAGAAAAAAATATATGTGAGAAGTTGATTATTTAAATTATCAATTTCACATTAAGTAGACAATAAAATATCTAGGCAATAATATTAATATAACATTGTTTTTCCAAGGGTTTTCCTCATATTGCGAAATTGAAAGAGTAGAAATTTTCAACATTTTTTACATTTAGGAAAGAAAAATATTTATTTGGAAAACTTTTGAAAATTTGAACAGAGCTGGATTTCCATCAGCGCTTTTTGAAGGCCGTCCAAGCGACCGCCAGCCTGGTGGATCGTATGGCTCAGTAAACAATTTTTATAAAGAAAAAATATTATGGCAGTTCTATGAAAATTTAGCTTTAACAAAATTCGTTGTAGTCTATCAAAATTAAAAGAACTCATGACATTTAAATATAACAAAACAATCTTTGTATTTTACTTGACATAATTCATTCTAAATAATTTGCATAATCGTTCAACATTGACATTGTCGAATATGTGGAGAGTGATGTCATTAAACTAGTTTAGTCCTCGCGGTTTTTTTGGCCGTGAAATGTCACTTGTGTTAAATTGAAATATATTTTTAGTTATCGTAAATAAAAAAGGGCATCTAACAGGATGTATTTAATAAAAAGAATAAATAATTTTAACTTATTTTATTATTAAATATTTTTTCCAATATTTTCTCTTTATTGATAAAAAGACAAAAAAGCCTAATAATACGTATAAGTAGTTAACATCTTCGAGTGAAAATGAAAAAATACCTAACACAGACGCAAGCGTGTGACTGTCAACGCGACAAGTCATGGATTCGATTCCCACTCGAGGGAATGAAATATTTAATATTTTCATTTTCTTCGCTCTGGCCAAGGCAAAAACCCGGCGTTAAGTTCCGCCATTCAACACACAGTATTGAATAAATCTGCGGAAATTGGGGAACGAAATATCTTAACATTAGGTTCCCTCTACCTACCCTGCTATATGCGGGAACCAAATATTAAGAAACCTAAAATTATTACGACCACATCAACAACCTAAAAATTACCATATTTGTTGTTTTTCAGGACTGCAACAAGGACGGTAAAATCGACTGCCTCGACTTCATGGCGATCCACAAGCTAGGAGGATACGGCTGCTCCGGGGATTTACCTTTCCAATACGTTAACGTTTTTAATCAGTGTATCGACTATGTGTCCTCATACCAGGGCTAGTGTCCTAGCTCTCTGCTCATTTCCATTGTGATGTAATTTTTTTATAAGTATAAAATAGTTTAAACCGAAAATGTCATTTATTTAATTAAAAGTAAAAAAAAAATATGTACGTTACATTTGAATATCGATACATTTTTAGATATGTAAGTTTTTTAGTAAATGAAAGAAAAGATTTACAAGATTAATAGTCATTTTAATGGCGATTGCAATATATTTTTTCATATATAGTATTTAAAATAAAAATATTTATAATAATTTCTTACTCGTTTTATTTTATTTTACCAATTCATTTTACATTAACAAACTAGCTAGGGGTCATTAATATTTATTTAAGAAGATATGAATTGAAGCAGTATAAATATAAAAAAATAAAAACGTAAATACGTAATAAATATGCTAATAAACTTAAGGCTACCTCTTGTTACACAAAACAAAAGACGAATTCTTGTAGTTCTTTTATTATAGTTTTCTTTTTTTCTATTCTTATAGTTTGCAACCTTAATATTGTGGAGTTGATGGGACCCCTTTATTCCTTTTTTTAATTTAAATTTAGTACACATTAAATATAGTACACATTTTTTTTTAAACAAACCAATCAAGTTCCCACAGTCTTCACTAATGGAAACTAGTACTAATAATCAGCTTCACGTTGTATCCCGCACTCAGCAGGGTAGGCATAAGAAACCTTGTATTAAGACACTCCGTTCCCCACATTCCGCTGAATTGGAGGAGTGACTGGAGGTATTGCGTGTTGAGTAGCAGAACTCAAACGCCGCGCTTTGCCTCTACACCAGAGCGAAGAAACGGAAATAAAAATGTAAATAAATATTTAATTTCATCGAGTGAGGATCGAACCAACAACCAGTCGCGTTTACAGTCGCATTTTGTGACTCGACTCGACTGACCTCGACTCGACTTAGTTTTGTTTCCTTATGCCCGATATGCCATTTTTTAAAAAACTTTCTTGTAAATTCCAAAATTAGTACTTACTTGTATATTAATATTATTGATAACATTTATAACGTGTATTTACACAAGATATATCTAATCAATGTTATTGTTTAATTATATTTGACCTTATCAATAGATTTTAAATGTACTGTAAACATTTGATCTGTTTAATCTATATACTCGTATATAAAACGACGAGTTCCTACTGATTGAAGTAAGGCACACGCACAGCTGTAACCGCTCATGGTAGAATTTGGACAGACGTTTATTTTCGTAATCTGGAAATCCATTAAGAAGGGATTTCGAAAAATGTTAACCCTAAAGGGATAAAATAGGAGTTGAAAGTTTGTATGTTAAAATCTTTAACTTTAATCTTGAAATTTAGACTTAAAAATATTTTATTGAACACGTGTTTCATGGTTTATTAGAATTTACCCCTGAGGGTGCAAATAAGCATGCGAAGCTGAGTGCGTCTACTAGTATTATATATGGCAATGGTATTTTTAGCAGTATTTTAAATATCTAAAATTTTTTTAAGTACTCTACTCAGAACCGGTAGTTTTTTCCCCAAATCCTAAATGCCAACTATACAACAAGGATTAATATATTGTGGGGAAGTAAACTAGGCACGCATCCACGATAATTGTGGATTGAATTCTCATTAAATGGAATGGATTTCGTATTATTAAATATCTATATTATTTATTATTTTTTGCCACTCTACACGACATGTTTAATGAAAGAATAAAAAGAAACAAAATATAAAATCTCAATTATAATTAATATCCCATCCGGTCGTTACTAATACTTATTTAAAAAGAAATAAAAATTAAGTGACCTTTATTTCTAGTAACCTTCTAAGCGTCCGAGCTTTAGAGTTCCGGATGTTACATTTAATGCATCGATCCAATGGACAATTCAAATGTCATTTATTTCACAGAATAAGATAACAAGAAGATATGATTGATATGTTACAATAATTTGTTTTGAGCCCCTACCAATGTTTGCGCAAACTGTACCTAATAGCCTGTAGTAAATGTTAAGGTGGAATATAAAAACTAATTTTGCAAAATGTTCTTCACTATAGAATATTATTATATTTTAAGCTGAATTCCGCACGAAGGGGAGAAAGAAGGTACCTGGTAACCTAGTGCTTAACATGGAGTTTCTGCCGCTGAACAAGCAACATGCCCCGACAATTCTGCGGAAAGTGAGGAACGGAGTGTCTTAACACTTAGTTCACTGGTCTTTTGTACCTACTCTGCTATATGCGACTACAGCGTCAATCTAAAAAAAGAAAGAACCACTCAATATTTCTTTATGTGTCTATTTTCACAAATTAATCGAAGAAAATAAATTTAAATTCAAAATATTCTTTATTCAAATAGACTGTTATAAGCACTTTTGAATCGTCGAATGAACATATAAACAAAAAGCTACCACCGGACCGGTTCGGAAGGCAGTTCTGCTGAGAAGAGCCGGCAAGAAACTCAACAGTTGCTCTTTTCAAAATCAATGGTACAATAAAAGCTTTTAAACTGAAAAGATAACGTAGTTCAGAAAACAGAAATACCAATATGTGGTAAAAGGTTAAAAGCTAGTTTAAACAAGTTTCTCACGATACTCATCTCGTATGTAAGTATCAATAGTTACTATAATGATATCGTTCCATATATAATAATATCGTTCCAAAGTAATTTATATAGCAAAGTATGAACTAATAACGTACGGTATCCACAGTCGAGTATCGAAGTCTTGGGTTTTTGCAATTATTCTACATCCGTTTGAGAGCCCACACGTATTTTATTAAACGTTTTTGTGTATAGTATGTCATCTCTATTCATATTTGTTTTTAAGCAACATTCTAAGCTAAATAGTGTGTGAAGTTTGTGAAGAAAGTCTCCATAAAACTCTTGATAACTTATTTGTGTAAAGAAATGTATTTGAAAATATTTTTTGTTGTTTTCATTTGTGGTTTATTTTTTGAAAATGTAACAGGTATGTATATTTAATTAATTTAAATATTGAATATTTTTAATTCGCTTTTAAATCGCGAAATTTTATATTCTAAAGTCAATTGTTGATTGTTAACTATTTCTTTAACTTATTATGTGTATTTCATATGTATATAAACATATAATAAACTTTTGATTCTGAAAAATCTTAGTGTTTTTTTGATTCTGAGCTTTATTGACTTTATTGACTGGTTCTTTAATATTAACATTTTAATATTTCGTTGTGCCAAGAGGAAAAACTTAATGTTAGGATGTTTTCCATTTTTTTTCTCGATTTTTCACGCGTAATGATATTTAGGGGACTCTTCACAATTATGTATATCGTAAAACTTATTAATTAATAGACATTAAGTATATATTTTTCTAATATGTCTTTTAATTTTTCAATTTTCAGGTATCCACGTTTCAAACTTAAATGATTCGTGCTTACGCTGCTTATGTCATGTTGCTGGCTGCGACTTGTCACACGGTTGTTCAGGGGGATACTGTGGACCCTTTTATATCTCCAGGTTGTACTGGATTGACGCTGGAAAGCCTACGCTGCCTGAAGATAGCCCCGAGAGGAGAGAAGGTACGAATACTTAATATAATATATTACAGTGTTTAACTACTAAACATTTAATTAATTTTTTAATAGAAAAGTTTTTTGTTAGGAACTACATATTTCATCCTTGCCAAATAAGTGTGCCTAACTTCTAAATCACCATTTTTTTTATGAAAAACAATGATTTTTCAATAGAAAAGTTTGTTGTTAAGGACTATTTTAAATTTGAGGCCGCCGAAGTGCAGTGCTATTCAATCACCATTTGGAAGAATGATTATATTTAAATTATATCGTTTTCCAATAATTAATAAAATATGACGTTAAGTTATGTAAGTTAATATGCACTGTCTCCCAAATTGGGCAGAAAATAGAAAGAATCTTTTCCTAGATTGTCTCTGTCTATCCTGCTATGCGCTACAGAATGTGAATTTAACGCTTTTATTGTTATTTCATATTTCCAATGCTGTTGAGGAATTTGTTTGATCCAAATAAGTATACAAGAATATAGAACAGGTTAGGTATATTTTAGATGTTCCTTTAATAGTAAAATATTTTATAATTTTTATATGTTGCTTAGCAGCCAATTTATATCTTAGTTAATAATTTCCTAAGTATAAAAAAAAATAAAGAAAAATGTTTACCCTAATATAAATAAAACATAACAAACTTATATCTTAATGTTTCAGCTTATGAAGATTGCGCTAGAGAATATTATTGTGCAAGAAGAGTTGTTGAAAACTACATGGCGAAATTCGGAAAGGTAAGGCCGCATTTACACCATTTTTCATTTTTTTATTTTGTAACTATTTTATGTTTAAGTTGCTGTAATAAAGTATTAGAAGTATTAAATAAATAAATAAAATAAATAAATAAACATTTGTCTCCATCATGTTGATTGAATGCTTAAAGTTCAAAATAAACTATGAGAGATAATGAAAATTGAACATATACCATAAAATTTCATTATATTAATTAGTAAGGCAATTTCTGTTTCGAAAAGTATTACATATACCAAAATTCAAACCTTCTTCTATTCCAAATTCAATATCATAAGAAAATTTAAAGTTCTTCTGTGAAATAATAAAGCCAGGAACTATATTTTAAAACTGAATTGATTGATAGAACTGATTGTTCTAAAAATTCAATAAAATATATTAAAACCTTTTTTAAAACTTTCCAGGACTGCAATGACGACGGTGTTACGGACTGCTACGACTACATGATGATCAACCACCACGGCGCGTCCTGCTCAGAGCCTCTCCATCTCACACCTTTGGGAAGACGGAGACTTCAGCTTTATCAGGAGTGTCGGTTAGGTCAAACTTAGATTGGTTTTAATTTTTTAATATTTTATACAAAATATACGTAATTTTAAGCATTAAGTAACATTTTTAAAAATTTTAATATAGTAAAGGTACCTTCGATTAATTAAAGAAAAAAACCTGTGAAATGAAAAACAAATTGATATATTAAAAATTGTATATTTCATTTTCATAAATTCTTAATACATGATTTGCAAAGATTTAATAATATTATAACAAGGCTTAGCATTATTATCGTAGGTACTAATTTATTATTATTGTAACAGTCATAACTTATATAAAGCCTAATATACTTATTATCTAAAATTTATCTTTTATTTGGGTATCGTACACTAAGTCTAAAAAAACGTTAAATAAAACATTTTTATAAGAAAAAAAAACTATAGAATCATCAATCTGTTGCAAAATTCTAAATAAATAATTCGTATACAGCTCATATCCATTATGTATATATATACGTACGTACACATAGTATGTACATATATATCTGTATATCTTATATTTCTTTATATCCGGGATCTTTATATATGTGAAAAAGAACGAAAAATATATTTCATATTAATTTTCCAATAACGAATTCAGTTCGAGACAATAAAACATAGAAGATTATAATTTTTATTCAAAATATTTAAATGAGAATGTTTCCAATATTTTTTTACATAACTTAATAAAAAAATTAAAATTTAACAGTATTATAATAAAGCCTCATTATTTATTATAAAAAAAAATAAACTTACATCACTACAAAAAAAAATGAGCAATATTTTTTTTTGATTAGCTTTAAAACTGTCACTTGGATCTATAATTATCTATTTTCAAAAGAACTGAAAGCCATAGAACAGATACATTTAATTAAAACTAATTACCAAATAAATTGTATTTGTATACATAAACCTATAATATAAAATATTTCAAGCGAATGTGACGAGCGGCGCTGGGGCAAGCCATTGCTCGCTATCAGTTTCCTCTTCCGATTCATCCGGAAAATGCACCTGCTTGTTGTAAAGTTTAATATTATAAAATGAAAATTACAATAATAAAAGAGGCCGTCGTGGCGCAGCGGCACAAGGGTGTGTCTGTAACGTGACGGTTGTGGGTTCGATCCCCATTCGAGGAAGTGAAATATTTATTTACGTTTATATTTCCATTTCTTCGCTGTTGAGTCTTGAGTTCTGCCACCCAACACGCAATGCCTCCAGAGTTCGGTAGAAAGTGGGGAACTGAGAGTCTTAATACTAGGTTCCCTCTGCCTACCCTGTGTGCGGGATACAGCGTGAAGTTGACCATTATATAGATAAACCAAAGAGGTTTTTCATGTAATGTAAATGTTCTCTATCAAGATATAAATATTATATGAAAGTAGTAGTATTGTAACTTACCCACGGAGCTACTAAGCGCTTTCCATCTGATTTGAACGAAGCCGCTTCATTCGCTTGCCAAGCCTGAAACGAACAAAAGAGAGTGAAAATAATTTCAAAGAAGCTGTTAAACATTCAAAAATATGAAAAAAAAAATAAAACATAATTTATGTATTAAATATTTATTCCCACTATACACGGGACAATAAAATGTTTAAAATTTCACTCTGGTGACGAGCAAAGCTCGGCGTTGAGTTCCGCTATTCAACACGTAATCCCTCCAGAATTCGGCAGAAAGTGGGACACGGAGTGTCTTAGCACTACGTTTCCTGCCTACTCCACTATCTAAAGGATACAGGATAAACCAGGATAAAGACAGATAGATAGAAGAATAATTTTCCAAATTAACTAGCAGTCATTCTTACCTGATAGGCATCGTTAAAAGAGTGTGCCAGGGACAAAGCAAGGGCGCGAGCTTGTTTTCTTCGTGAACAAACAAACACGTGGACAACATGTGTCTCATCTCCACCCATGTTCTTGCCTTCAACCACCGCGAAGACTCGCGCGTTTGCCGCGTCCGCAGAACAGTATGAGATCCTAGAAAAATATACATATTTACTTATTATATCTATATAACCTCAAATATACTATCTATTATTAAGATAATAAATAAAAAATACGATAAGAACAATAAAAACGTAGGGAATGAAAACATTTATCAATTAAGCATTAACCTTGAACATGCTGTGTGAAAACATAGATTACGTAACCTATTAGAAAATTTACAGTTCCATGTTCCATGTCAATGGAATTCCATTCGAATGTCAAGTATTTTGACGTTCGAAGATAGCAATGAACTGACCAGGGAAAATAGGTTTTGAGTATGTTTTTTTATTAGTATAAAACGAAATCTCTCCAAAATCTATTAAAATATCTCTATATATTCGGTCAAGTAAAGGAAGGAGCTCGGAGAGTGGAGGCGAGGGTCAAAGCATTTTGACCTTTCACCTTAATTTTTTTATAGAAATCAATCTTGCCATCGCCTTTTTATTATATTTTTATATATACAAATGGTCACGACGTGTCAATTAAATTTATTGACATATATCTTTTATCACCATATAAATGTAAGCTGTGAGACTTGCAGGTCAAAAGCAGATAAAGAAGTCAATGATTTTTCTGTGGTTACATAAAAAATATATAGGTACTTCTGGTTTCTCTTTATATAAACAGATTTATTTACGAAGTACAATAATATTTTTATTATTCTATGTCCATAATAGATTCGTATGTATAAAACAAAAAAAATAAAACAATCAATACATATACAACATTTTTTTTTTGCTTCGCGTTGCATTCCACATATATACAGCAGAATAGGCAAAGACTGAATGGCGAAACTCAACGCCGTATTTTCATCTTATTAAAACGGAAAAATAAAAATTTATATATTTATATATAATCATGTTAACAATAGGACCTACTCCACAGGACGGTTCACAATGTAAACGCGACAGGTTGTGGGTTCGATTCCAACCCGAGGAAATGAAATATTTAAAGTTTCCGTTTTTTGTTCTGGCGAAGAAGCAAAGGAAGCGGCGGAAAGTGGAGAGGAAAGTCTCTTAAGCTCCCTCTGCCTGCCCTACTACATGCGGGATAGAGCGTGAAAAAAAATATGTAATACTTACTCGTAAATCGATACGCTGAGGACATTTTTATTAGTTTCCGCATCGCTCACTAATATTCCCCTCGCGCTTATATCCAAGTTCACCCTTTGCAACTTCTTGTTCAAAGCTGAAAAAAGCATGATAGAATTTTATATCACAGAAAAGAAATAAAATTAAAATATTTATTTCAGTTTACAAGGTAAAATTGTAAATGAATGTGTTGAGGCCAGTCCTGGCAGTATATAAGCTGGGATGTTTCGTAAGAGGTTGTAGGTTCGATTCCCACTCTAGAAAATGAAACATTGAATATTTTAATTACCTCGCCTATTCTACTCAACGTGCAATGCTTTCAGAATTCGGAAAGTGTTTTAGGTACTTACTTTATACTAAGTATATAACTGTATAAATCAAAAATAAAATCAGCTTCACGCTGTATCCCGCACATAGCGATGTAGGCAGAGGAAACCTAGTGTTATGACACTTCGTTCTCCATTTTCCGCCGGATTCTAGAGGCATTGCGTGTTGAGTGGCGGTAGAGAACCGCCACTGTAATAAGCTGTATTCCTTTATAAATAACAATTTACACAGTTATCTCTATTTATACATAATTTAATAGTACTTACTCTTAGCAGTATGTAAAGCGGATCGCACAGCGAGGGCGGTAGCGGGTGCTGACGCTGCGCGCTCCACCGGCGCGACCCCCGCATACCGCACTTCGCAACTACCTCTAGTCTCGCGAGCTTCTCGCCACCAACCCTCACCTTCGCATTCTGCTAAAGCCCACTCTTCACAAAGCTCTGAAAATTGAATTAAATTTTATTTTCGATCTTAAGAGAAAATGACGATTATTCTTATACTATTGGTTATTTTATATATAAAAAATATTAATTTAATTCTACTATATTGTTTAAAAATATGTTTAAAAATATTAAATTAATTTAACTCTAGTATATTTATTGTTTCTCTAAAATTTCTGAATTCATTTCTTTATTTATATGTCCACGTAACGTCTCTTAATTAACTCTATTGAACTATTCTCTTTCCGTTGCACGTATAAAGGGGCTCAGAATAAAAGTACAATTTAGTACAAAGCTTTATTCGACCGTCCACTGCGACGTCTCAGACTAGACTGCCATACCAAATTAAAAACGCTTTACAAGAAGCCTTAGACAATTATGCTTTTAAGCGGGTAGATAACAATATGACTCACTGACAAATATTGACAAGTCTCGACAAGAATACAAAATAATGTCTATACAATTATATGTAACTTATATAAACTCTAACATACGTATTAAGAAACTATTGAAAATACTTATTATGTGTAGCTAGTACATTATATTTATTTTTGCGTCACGCTGAATCCCGCACACAGCAGGATTGGCATAGGGAACGTGGTGTTAAGTCACTCCAACCCCCCTTTTTCCGTGGAATTCTGGAAGCATTGTCTTGAGTGGCGGGACTCAACACCAGAGCGAAGAAAATGGAAATATTAATTATTTAATGGGAATCGAACTCACACCCTATCGCTTTTACAGTCACACTTTGTGCCTCTACACCACGACTGGCCTCCCTTATAATAAATTATAATAAATAATTAATTTATCATCTTTGTACTTTAAAAAAAAATAGCAAGCTATCTTATAACATTATAGAAAGCACAAATCGTTCTAGTGAACGACCGGAGCGCGATAAGCTAATCGCAACTACCACGATTTCCTTTATAAAATAAATAATAAGTAATAATATAATTATTAATAATAAACTGTTATTATAATCGAACGTTATTGTGCAATTGCAGTTTATCGGTCCAGAGTGCATATTTAATGTTAGTTTTGATTTTAATTAAGTTGAATTTTAAGCTATAATATGCTCAAAGAAGACCAGTCGTGGGGCAAAGGGACAAGTGACTGTAAATCCTCCTCCATCTGTAGGAGGATATGAAATATTTAATATTTTCATGTCATCGCTCTGTTGTGGCAAAGCGAGGAATTGAGTCTCTCCACTCATCATGCAATGCCTCCAGAATTCGGTGGAAAACGGGGTAATTAATAATATTATTCCATCCTAGCCTACCCTGGTGAACCAAATAAAATTTAAAAAACTATTAATATTTTTTTAGTTTTGCGCTGTGGCAGGCAGAAGGAACCTAAGAACCTGATGTAAAAATACTCCAATCCCATTAAGACACATCCGTTCCCCACTTTCTACGAATATTGGGATAATATTTTATATGGTTACATTGTAAATATAAAATTATGATTTTTCTGATCTATTACCTAAAAACTACCATATTATATTTGTGCGCTTTATATTTAAACTCATACAGATTAAGTAAAAACAGAATAAACCGATGGAAATTAAATTCCTCTCTTTACGCTTACCTACACTCCCTATTCCCTAACCAGAATGAATGTAGGTTCAAATATCTACTTGCTACTGCAATAGTTTTGTCTGTGCGTCACTCTAAGTTTTATATATAAAAATATAATTATACAAAAAAGTTATAGTATAAAATTATAGTCTATACGATAACTAATTATGGAAGCAGGTACATAAACGTCCAAGCGCCATTAGAATTAGAAAATAATTTGCTTGCGTTACCCAACGAGAGTTTATTGCGTTAAAATCCATCATAATTGAAGGTTTGGGGTTAAGTTTATAAAGTGTTTTGCAACAGGGTGTAATACTGAGAACAAATTGCGAGCTTATAGCCATTACATGCTGTAAAACAAGATTAGTTTAAATCGGCGATATAATTAACCTAGTTTGTCAAATTTATGGAAATATATTTCTTTAATGTGTTAAAATTATTTGGATATTTATGTTTTTCTTTGTTGAAACAGCTGAAATGCTATAATTTAGAACTTATCTATAATATATTGATATATTTATTAGATTTTCATTTATTTATTTTCTTTTTGCTTGAAATAAATTTCTTATTTTAGTAAAACGCCAAATGACTCCAAAACCACCAAGAAGTTCTTAAAAATGTTTACAAAACAAAGTAAACAGATGTACTAGCATAACAAAAAATATTTATCATTCTCGACCCTGACCCCAAACACTGTTATTAAACTTGTTTACCCAAAATAAAAACCTAAAAGTATATTTGCAAATCTGTGAGCGCCATTGCCGCTATATTAAATTATTTATCGACTATCTAGGCCAGACGAGTGATAACGGAAATAGGGCATGGGTCAGTCAGTCAGATATTAGGCGCAATTACTATACTAAAACAACGTAACACAATTTTCAATAATTAACTTCATAATAATGGTATAAGCTAAACGTTTGTAATTACAATAGAAATAGAAAAATCTAATTATGTTTTTTTTTTTAAGATAATCAGCTCCACACTGTATTCCGCACGCAGCAGGGTAGGCAAAGGGAACCTAGTGTTAAGACACTCTGTTCCCCGTATTTCCTACGCTTTTCCCTAGATTATCTCTGCAAGATACATCCCAAATTCTATATATCGAAAAAAGATTTGTTAACAACAGCTTTTTCCCGCAGTGTACTAAAGGGGAACCTAGTTTAAAGACACTTCGTTCCCCACTCTCCATAATCATCACATTAAAATCAAACTGTCCCAGTGCGCAACTTAATTCAAATTAACTATGTATAGAAACACATCGTTGCCATTTATATATGGCTTTACTTTATACTCGTATATGTTTTATTTGTAGTTATATTAAATGAATCATGTAATGTTTTTAATTGTTAAAATTATTATTTTTCTGATAAGTATTATTTTTATATATGTGTTTGGATTTGATAAATGTGATTGGGAAACCCACTTATATAAATACTAACTTTTATTTTCAGCTTCGCTCTCGCAGTAAAATAGAAATACTAATGGCAATACTATGACCGCAGGTACAGTGGGTTACTTCGGAACGAGTAATTTGATTTTTTTCAGTTTCATGCTGTATCCCGCATGTACCAGGGTAGGCAGAGGCAGCCTATTGTTAAGGCACTCCGCTCCTTGCTCTCCGCCAAATTCTGGAGGCTTTGCGTGTTGAGCGGCGGAACTCAAGGCTACGCTTTGTCTTGACACCAGAGTAAAGAAAATGAAAATATAAAATATTTCATTACTTCAAGTTATACTGCTTTATATACTACGTATTATTAATTACAATTATAATCATATAAAATAATAATATATAAAACACTATTTATTACTAAGTAAGCTTAAAGTTTAACTTCTATATATCTACGGTGACTTACAAAAAAGGTGTCATTAGAAGAAATTAATTTAAATCGATAAGATACTGATTCATTTTCTCTTTACAGTGAAAACAAAACAATATTATAACTGTAATTAAAAGTAATATACTGTTATAATTGCTACGTTCATAAACCCTAGATAAAGGTCTGTTGACGCTAGAAAGTGCCAGTGGGCTAAACGGATGCCTTTTTGCTTCTTAGAAAGCTGGTTACAAATATGTCACAGCCTATACTATTTTTCTTTTTATGGATAACATAGAAATAACTGTTCTAAGTTTAAATGGGTTTCTTTTATTAATAAATTTATAATGTAGAGCTTTGATAGGGTTACCTGCTCAAAAAATAAAATTAATTTTACTGGTCACCCAATTATTTGAGTGATTGTTTTTTTTTTTAATATTACCTTATTTCAATTCTGTGTTTTTTTTTTTCATAGTAATAATTAAGACTACAATAGTAAACGGTTAATTTCTTATTAGTGATAGAGCCACCAAGATCAAGTCAAGAGATCTTTTTATTCTTATATTTTACTCAACAATTCTATCTTAAATACATTTATTTAAGATATTAGATAGTACAATATTTTGCAAATCTATGTTTGTATTTTCCATTCATGTTTACAAATCATACTATTGTTACGCAATTTGCAATTCTTATCAAATTAGGACTCTCTAGCCTTGGAGAGGATGTACTTGTGTACACTGTCAGTTGAAATTAGAATTCTAGGAACACTATATTATTATAATAATTGTGTATTTATGTCCATTTGTTGATTTAGTTGCTTTGACTTCACAGCGAGTAGGCGGCGGTAGGTTTATTCCCGAAACGGTGCAGATATTTCATTACGAGTACGCGTTTTTCGAGTACTTTGCATACGTGTTTTTCTTTCAATTTTATTTGTGTTGTTCTTTGTATATATTTCTATTATGTGTACAATAAAGTATATTCTATTCTATTCTATTCTATTCTACGAGTAGTTGCTTGGTTACCTTATAAATATATTTAAATAAATCAAAAAGCTGCTTAACGCTGTATCACGCATACATATTTATTATCTTTCTTTTATAAAACTTCATCAATAACTAAAGCTTTTTATATGCTATTTCTATTTTTACAAATAATTTTAGCTAAGTAGGTATAATTTATTTTTCACTTTTATGTGATTTATGTGATTAATATCACAATAATTTTCAAATGAAATGTTAACTTAAAATCAAAATTATTAACTACAGATCAAATAACGAAAATTCCTATAGGTATGAATAAAACTATAAAAGATACTAGTCTTATTAAAGTGACAGTATCGTATATAGTCATACAAAATTCCCGTTCCCCGTCCGGCTTGACGTGTCGTGGAAAATTAACGTGGTCGTGAAAAAAAGAGAAGCGGAATCTCTACTTTGCCGTTATATGCATACATCTTTTAAAATTTTAAGTTAAGTTGGGTATTAAGTATGTTGCTTGTATTACAGCATTCTGCATTCATTCAGAATTTTGCAAGATTCATTTTCCGTTTTCGGTCCTGAACGCCGCGTTTTTTTTTCTAGAAATAAAAATCATCTATTCCTTTGACAAGAATTTGAATTAACAACCGACACGTCAGTCAGATATTGTTTCAAGTGTCAAAAGTGAAGTTTTCGTCTTATCGTTTTTTTTTACATTCAGAAAATTAAGTCCTTTTATAAAATGTACGAGTAATTATAATATTAATAAAAATATTTTTATTACTTATTTTGCATATTGATATAAATCTTATACGCTTGAAGTTTTGATATTACTATGAAAATCATGTCCAGAAGAAAATGTTATAAAAAAAATCTCATTAAGATAGAAATGATGAAGAACATACAAGTATTTTTTTTAATAATAATAATAATGTTTTTGTCATAATTATTTATTAAATGCAAATCGTTTCAATTATTGCTCCCAATACTAGCGGAACCTCGCGGAACCTCTTGGGTCCGTGCTTTAAGTATAGTAGAAGTACATATAACATAGATATATGTAAGTCAGGGTGTAGCTACGTATGTGATTCACTTCCGTACATGGCGGCATGAGCCAACTTGATACAAAACAAAAAACTTGCTCAGACCTAGGTGTGTCCTGGAGATAGCGAAGCCCAGTGCCAAGCAATCGGCAAATAAGCAATTCTTAGCTTAGAAAAAGTAAATTCCTAAAAGTTACATCAAGGTTATCATATTATACTTTTTTCAGCTTCACGCGTAATGTGCAGGATACAGGCAGAGGGAACCTAATGTTAAGACACTCCGTTACCAGCTTTCCAGGCTAATCTTTTTTTACTTTCACTGTCGGATAGATATGGTGCAACATATAGGCTACTTTTTATCTCGGAATTTCCGCGAGATAGGGAATTACGCGGAGTTTGCCTAAGATACCTAAAACTGAATTAACCGTTATTACTATAAAACCCAAAATCAAATAAAATACCAAAAAATATAAATTATGATTTATAAGGTGTACTTACTACCCATAAGTGACTCATAATAAAAAAAAAACTAAAAAATCTGCGTATTCGGAGTTTTATGAAAAATTTAAGAGGACGAACTAAGTCTCCATAGTTTTTTGTATTATTAATGGCAAAAATAAATATTTCGGACCAAATATAAGTAGAATTTATAAGACAAAAATAACGCTTATAATTTTAATACAATATGTAAAATACGATCAATTATAACTGAATTTATTTTAAGTACTAATATTAACATTTCACTATATTTATACAATTTTACATCACCGTTAAAGCAATCAGCGTAAATTTTCCAAAAAAAGTTAATTTAGATTAATTCTATAAATTACTCCGTATTCAGATAAAAAAATTGTTGTAGTTTTTTATTATATTACCTTATTTATTGATTTGATGTTAAATCACGTAAATCTAAATATCTTGTTAACAGTTGACTTTTAAAGAAAACTAACTCTAACTCGTCAGCTTTATTTTAATACTAAGAAGTTCAAGAAAGCGCATGCTACTACTTAAATTAATAATAAGCCTAGTTTTAAATAACATTATAAAAAGATAAATAGCATTTTTTTCTATAATTCAATAAAAATTATATAGATTTTCAAAATAAATTATGACGACACATGAAAGTAGCATATTATTTTAACAAACTTAAAATTATAGTAAAAATTATAATTTTTATTTTAAAAAATAATAGATAAAGTACTTACTTTTGTGCTTCGAATGAGTTTTCCACATTTTTCTTAGTAACATTGTCATTATAGTTTTACTTTTTAGCTTTTATTAAAATTAAAAATAAATGTGGGACGCAGCTTTTCCCGCGCGCGCTCTGCAGATAACTGCAAGTGAGCCGCGAACAACCCTTTGATATGGTCTCACGATATACAACCGCTATAATTTAAATGTATAATAATTAAAATATTAAAGCAGTTCTTTCATATTTTTAAACTACAATTTTCGCGTTTATATGTATATTTTTACTTCCTGTAAAGCTCTCATTTGAAATGTAAGTATTTGAATTTTTAAAGCTACTGAGATCTCACGATATTTACTTTAGGTAATTTAAAAAAAATAGTTTTCCTACATATTTTGTATTGGACGTTGGTTGTGGAATAGTGGAACAATAATGTATATAAAATTGTACTTTATTAATTCTACTGTTTAAAAAATATAGCAATTTCCAGTAGAGTCGTTGAATAAAGAAATAAGGCGCACGCAAATTGTATTTAAATTTCATATCACATCATAATCCTAGTTGAGTGAAGAAAGTCATTCATTGCTCGGTTATTATTTTTAATTTTCTTTACCTACTGCTTATAGAAAACTATCAATTTTGATTAAGAAAAGCTTTACTTATTACTGAAAAAGTCAGCTATTCTGCTAGAAGCATGTACCTAGTTATGTAATACTCCCATAGATTTTTACTTTTATTTCTATTAATGCTAATAGAAGAAATTTAATTAGGTCCAATACTCTTTTGGGGTAATCAATATTAAAGTTTTTCATTAGTTCATCTTATATTTAACAAAAATATTGTGATTTTTCCGTAGCAAATGTTATTTTAACTTATTTTCTCTAAATATTATTATGGGAACGAAAATTAGTAAAAAGTACCAAATTATTGTGTTATTAGGTTACGTTGAACCCTGTTCGTGCATGAAAAGTAATTATTTGTTGGCAAAAAACGGCTGTTGAGGTAAAACTCGATTTGCGCGCGAAGCCTGCGTTCTGCCCCAAAATATATGATCGATCACTGTTGCATCATTTAAAATAATAACTTTTGATTTTGTTGGCGATTTTGTAACAATTTATTACTATAATAATTTATTTAACAAGCAGTGTAAAATTGCATCTAATGCAATCATTTACGACAGATTTATAAGTTAACTAGTGGACCCGAACGCGGCTACGCCCGCTTGAAGTATACGAATATTTATTAAATATATTTATGAAATTATTTTCAGTTTTCAATAGAGAGATGCGTTAAGCAAGCTCATTTTGGGTGACGTTTTCTAACATCAAACTTTGCAAATCGTTGCTTAGCAACGACGGTTGTTATTAACATGGCGGAATAAATTGCATGTCAAATTAATAAGTATTTTAATATATTGCTATATATCGAAAATATTACAAATATGAGAAAAAAAAATATCCTATGTTCATCCCGAGACCCTCAAGTATCTCTATATGAGTATTTTATCACAACTTAATTAGCGGTTTGGCCCTGATTGCGTAAAAGACAGACAGACAGACAGACAGAGTTACTTTCGAATTTATAATATAGGTATGGATACTTATAGACAAATATTTAGAAATGGTCACAATAAAAGACCAAAATTAAGCGGAAAATGAGAAACAGTGTCTACACTGCCCCACACCTTCAGTAACAAAAAATAATTAACTAAATGCTAAAGGCACAGAGATCACGAATTATTCAAATAATAACTGTATAACTATTATATGAAATTATTGTATCATATAAATTTATTACCTTAGTTTATTGAAAGATTGTGATATACAGTGGGTAAAAAAAGTATTTGCACACCCTAATTTTTTGATGTTACATCTACAAAAAAACAAAATGCTTTTAGTTAATTATAGTATTTAATAGCTTAATCTATATATATTTCGAATTGGTTAATGAAATTTCTCAGAAAATAGAAATTAGAAAAGGAGACGGTATAAACACATATTTTAAAGTCAAATAAATATTTGCACACCAACCAGCTTGTACATATTTTGTAAAAAAAATGAATAATAAATGAAAGAAAAGACACTTAATATTTTGTGTGCATTCCATTAGCATCAATGATGGCTTGTAATCTCCCTGGCATCGATTTCAATCATTTGGACGTTGTTTAAATCAAGATTTGAGCCCATTTCTCCACCAAAGTACGCTTCAAATAATTTTTATTTAAAAATTTCATTTTCCTCAAATTTTAATCCAGCAGATACCATGAATTTTCAATTGGGTCGATGTCTGGCGTTTATGGCGGAGTTTTCAGCATTCTACGGACATTTTACATCACACATTCCTTAGGTTTTCATAGCTGTATGTTTAGGATCATTGTCCTACTGAAAGAAGTATGTCTCACTTACGCCTAATTTCGATGCGCTGCAAGATAAAATATCGCGCAACACTTTACCGTAATCTACTGCTTTCATTATTCCTTCGATAAAAGCCAAGTTTCCCACACCATTTGCTGTCACGCAGCCTCAAACCATCACAAGACCACCGCCGTGTTTGACTGTACTATGCACATGTTTCGCCTGAAGTTCAGTATTTGTTCACACAAATGTTTGTCTGTCCGTTCCAAAAAGATAAAATCTGCTATCGTCAGAAAAAAATAAAATTGTTCCAAAATTCTAAAGGGGTATTTACGTATTCCTTCGCGAAAGTTAGTCTTTTTGTTATATTGGCCTCACTTATGAAAGAATTTTTCCTCGCTGCTCTGCTGCGAAGACCAACGTTACCCAGTACGTTTCTTACAGTTTGGGCACAGACAACCTTACCTGATCTTGACGCGATGTCATTTGATAAGCTGTGAGCGCTTGTAAATGATTTATTTTGTACCGATTTTACAATTTGTCGCCTTTCTTTCGTACTGAGCTTCTTCGGAAGAACGGACCTTGCCTTATTTTCAACACTATCCATTTCTGGTCATTTTTTTATAATACACTACACAGTCGAGTACTTAAACTTTAAATTTGACCCGATTTGGCGATGACTTCAACCTTCAATACGGAGTAAAATAATTTCTTCACGCGTCGATAACGACAGTTCAAATTCTTCCGGCATGTTGGCTTCAAGATTTTTTCTGAACACTAAACAAATGTCTCGTTATTAGAATACGTTTCCCAATGTTCCCATGTATACAAACGATGTTCATTTTTTGCCTAAAGTGACCAAATGTCGCGGGAATAACATTGTATCAAGAGAATGGTTGGTGTGCAAATACTTATTTGACTTTAAGAAAAGGTGTTTTTTCTAAGAATTTTTAATAATCAATTCTAAATATATATAGATTAAGCTATTAAATACAAGAATTAACTGAAATCATTCTGTGTTTTTCTAGGTGTAATTTCAAAAAAATTAGGTGTGCAAATACTTTTTTTACCCACTGTAGTATAGAATTTGCAATTTTCAAAATTAAAAACATAGTTTATACAAAAAAATTAAGCCTCCATTATCATAAATTCTCAAATATCAAATTAAATAAAAAAATATGTTAATATAATTGTATACTTATTATTTTTATCTCCACATAATATCAAATTAAGAGAATTTGGTTAGTAAATAAAAGGATTTCTTAAAGATAATAAAACAAAGATATGATCTCATTATATGTAATAAAAATAACATAAATTATATATAGATATTGGCATTGTATAACTTATTATGTTACAACAATAATTGGTACCTAATTTTCATATTATGATTCAAGTGCAAATTTTCATCTATCACGCTGAACCACCATAGGCAGAACAGTGTGACACAGCTCATATAAAAATGTAAAGCTTAATTCTTCTACAATTGATACTTATATTACGGCTTGTGTTTGATAATAGTAATAAATATATTATTCAATTCTTCTTACATTCTAATCTAGCAAACTTCAAAAACTTTATAAAGATAATCTAATTAATCTACTTATTTTCCACTCTGACTCAACAGCCTCAATCCATTGTTAATGTGCAACTAAAAAAAACATATTTGATTGATTTGTCAATTAATATGAAATAGAATCCTTAATTATTAATAAATGCACATTTCTACGGACAATACAATAATTAATTTTAATTTCATTTAAAATAAGTAACAAGCGATGTTCGTCAACAAAAACATTTTCTATGTACTATAATTAAAATATAGCATTTAGTAGATCAATAACAATATAAGGTTCCAATTACAAGAACAATATATGCTGCCCATTTCCATTCTCTTTGAACACTTATACTATTTATTAATGAGTTATTGAGGATACACAATTACCTAATTCACATATTTTGGTGTCTTTAACTGTATTATAGTTATATTTTGTACTTATTATAAAATATTTTAACATTTTTCTGAAGATTTTTTGAACACTATTTTAATAACATAATTTTGGTACCAAATAGATGATTAACATATTATAATACCTTGATTCACAAACCAGCTAACTTCATGTGTGTGAACTTTACAAGAAATGCTGAAAAACTCGTTATTTCCAGATCACTTATTAAAAAAATTGTCTTAAATAGCTAAATATCTACCAACATAAATATTTTTTCCATAAGTAGTCTGTGAAACACATAACAATGTTTTCAGCATCTCTTGAAAATGGTGTATTGATATAGCATTTACAACTAACAAAAAAAAATGTTATCAAATATCTGATAAATATTTTTTTAATTATTAAATGGATCAAACTGTTACGAAAGTGTAAGTAACAATTTCTGAAATAAATACATGTCATTCTATATCTTAACTATCTTAGACACCATTTATGGTTGATAAGTCACATACTATTTATTAGTTTTTAATGGAATAAACTACAGCTTCAATTTCATAATTAAATATGAAATCTGTAGTGGCACCTATTCTGTTCACCGACTTACATAAACAAGTTGAAACATGTTCGATTTAGAATTAATTTCAGTCTTTACTTGAGTAACTTATAAGTACTGAATTTTCCTTCAAGTCTACTACTATATTTCTATTTGTTACAAAAGTGCATACAATACAAGATTATGTATAATTGAATTAGCAATGGAAGCACTAAAATTCAAGTTTTATCATTTATATTGTTGATTATAACATTGCCTATGTAATAAAAATAAATTACAAAAAGAGAATTTTATTTTTGGAACTTGTAGCTTTAATTATTTTATTATGAATAATAATGTTTTATAAAATAACATTCATCCACTCAACCACAATATTGCTTATTGAATATAAACTATATAGGCATAAGATTCTTTGTCAATTTAATTTACTCTTAGATTAATTTGATCAATTTACACTAAAATAAATTAATTCTATATTAATTCATATATATTTAAATAGAAAACAATATGTTATATTAGATACTATGCCTAAAATCTAATATAATCACTTTGTTTCTTTTTTCACTGTCACAGTCTTTTCTGCTGGTTTAACAGGTGCTTTAATTGTGGATCATTTCTTTTTTCTGTCTTGAGTACACTTAGGGCAGTACCACTTTCCTTTTGGCTTAATTTTAAGATCTACACAAGCGAAATGGAACCACTCAATGGGGCAGTCTGGATTATCACAGCCTATCATCTCTCCGTACGACACTTGATGACAAAGGCAGTATGTTGGTTCGTTAGGGTCGACTGGCATGTCCAGCACGTCACTCGGGTGGGCCATGCCCGCGACGGAGTCCAGATCCGCATTTTCCTCTTGTTCCTTAACCGCAGTGGCTGTGGTTGTCGCACCTTTTCGTTGCGCCTTCTTTTTGGCCGCAGAGCGACCACTCGCGACAGCATCTTCTTCGCTTGATGCGCCCGTGCGCTTTTTCTTACCTGTTGCTGTCGCAGCTTTTTCACTGCCCTTATGCTTTTTCCTTCCTTTTTTAACAGTAGCAGGATTAGATTCCTGGTCCGCAGTGGGTTGTTGGGCGGCGCGAGAATTCATTACTTTCTCTTGAATTTCAGATTCAAAACGTGCGAGGTCAGAATCAAGGCGACGTATGTGTTTATCTACTAGTTCATATGTTTGTATGGCGAGTTGTACTTTATCGTCTCCATACTCTTTAGCTTTATTAAATAATCCTTGAATGGTATTTACCTTTTCTTTTTTTGTTTCTTCATCCATTTTGGGAATATTGGGCAGTAATTCATCGGCCATAAGATCAATTGTCCTCATTAGACCGTGCGCCCTATCATCGAGGTCTCGCATTAATTTAAAATTTCTTTGTAATTCTATGGGTAAATGCTGCAAGCTGTCCAGATAATGCTCCAAATATAATGCTGAAGTCATTTTGTAATATTTTGTAACGACTCCACTCTATTAAAATATAATACAACCGCGCCAAAATAAAAGAAGATATTAATTAAATTTACACTAACTTAATTTTCATTAACCAGACAGTATAATACTTCATAGAAACTTTGCGAAATCATTGAATAACCGAAGAAATAAAACGAAAAAATATGCTTTGTATTAATTTAAGATTACATTACAACAAGCAATTTCTACTGTCTGCCAATCAAACGAACTAAATTTAACGATGCACGTTCCCATGTCAATTTCTGAACAATATAAGTAAAAGTAAACTTTTGGCAAAATGTAAATTAAATTATATTTTTACTTAAAATATATATGACATATTTTTGTCTCATTTTTTATCAATATTTAATAAAAAAAATACTAGGATTTTTTAAGGAAAAATATATAAGGACTCAAAATACTTTAAGTAAACTTGAAATTAGCTCTTACATTACGTAAAACGGACCTGTGGAACCTGTGGTTTAAATTTTTACTTTCAATTTCGCATCATTATCACAGATAAAAAATGTATATAAATTATAAGAATTTAAAAACATATATAAATTACATAATAATTATGAGTTAAATTTTAGCAGTTTTATAAGAACAGATTAATTTATTACGAAATAATCATTATCATTACTGTTACTGAAACATTATATTTCAGCCTAGCTTTATGGTTTTTTGGTAATGATTTAGTAATTTTTCAGCCATACAGTAACATCAAAGTTATATAGATATATACATTTATGCTATTAAATAAAACATTCGTATTATATAACATTGCATTTAATTCAAAATATTGTTTAATAATTCCTAGGGAGAGCTAACTTTTCTCGTAATTTATTAATGTAATAGAAACAGCACAAGGATTTCTTAAATTTTTATCTATCTGTCTATACGTTTAAAAAATATATATTTATTTCAGTTCCACATATTATATAGCTACATAGAAAGCAATGAGACCAACCTAGTATAATACTAGTACTTGTAACAGGAGGCCCCGCTCTTCCATAACACTTCATACATTCGTTATGGAAACAAAAACAAAAACAAAAATAAATGGGATATAATTATAGCTACTTTACAATACAAAATATATAGAAAACAACAAACAATAATAATAAATAACTAAATTTATGTATATAGATCAATTTAAGCTAAAACGTGTGCATGTGTTTGTCTGTTCGAGGGTGTGTGTGTGTGTGTGTGTGTGTGTGTTCTATAGAGTCATAATCTAGGCTTCGCAGCCAAGCAGTAACTGCTTTTTTACATTCGAAGAAGTTTAAGGAATATATGTTTAATATTTTGTTTATTGTATTATATAAACACTTTGACTGGTTTGCAAATTGATGGTTACCAAATTTAGTTTTCATAAGAGGAGTATAAGCTGGGACATACCTACGTTTGTTTACTTATAATATCAGAATCGGCACAGCCGTTAAAAAATCAATTTTTACTATTGTATTTTGGAAAGGTTCCCTAAGCATATATTTGATATGTATTTTATTTCATTCGGTTCGTAAATAAAAAAGTTATATTGATTCAAAGTATTTGTTTGGACTAAGTAAATTACTAAAATTGTTTAATTGAATTGGCTTAAAACTTCAGGTTTTAATATTAGTACAGATAATATCTTTAAAATGATAATGTTATTAGAATTTATAATTGTGTAGTACAAGCGGGTGAAGCCGCGAGCGGTCCGCTAGTATAGTCATATAGCGTGTAGGTAACCCTTGTACTGGACTCGAACGAAGAAGTAGCCACAGTACTGAGCTATACAAAATGTGAATCACTCGAAACAATTCCCTTCACTTTCTTTGGTGTGAAATAAATATATAAGAGAGAGAGAAAGTATTGCAATTATGTATCATAGGTATAATTAGTTATTATATAAATCCATTTTATTTATTCAAATTGTTACAACAAAAAAAATAATTAAAGAAGTATTGTCATTATTTAACCGTTAAGAAGTGTGTTATTAAATAAGAAAACCAGTTTTTTTATATTTTATTGTATTAGCAAATAAACAAGTTATAAAATATTTTCTTATAGAAATGACACTAGTCCGGGATACAAAGCACTTTAGCTTAATTTACACAAATTGTGATATGGGTTATATAGTTATTTGTAATAATAATCACATTACAAGATCATATTTGGATTAATATAATAAATATATATTGTTACAATGAAAGATATTATTTGTTATATATTGAACAACAATTATACAGATGTCACTCGGTAACCCACAAAACAATAAATGCAAAAATTTTTACTTGGACTATTCAATTTCAGCGAATATAACAACTTGCTTTACATTTAACATTAAAATTATAAACTTTAAAGGTAAAAAATGCAAATAAATAATTAGCGTTTGTCGGTTGTACGACAAAAATAAAGGAGCGTTCGTTTACATAATCTACAAAATATAAAACATGCTTTATTAATTTCTTACATCTATAATTTACATTTTCTTAACGCTAGCCGTGATCATATACGTAAGTTATTACTAATATGCTACAACACCGTCCGCGGATGTACAGACTACGTGGATATCGATGATTGGATTAAATACTTTCGAAGGTTACAATCAGCATGTATAATTAGAAATTTTGAATATTCGATTACTTATTGAGGCCAATCTTGGCGCAGGGGCATCAAGTGCGACTGTAATCGCGATTAGTTGTAGGTTCAATCCTCACTCGAGGAAATGAAATATTTATTTACATTTATATTTCCATTTCTTCGCTCTGTTGTTGAAGCAAAACGCGGCGTCGTGTTCCGCCACTCAAACATAATGCCTCCATAATTCGGCGGAAAGTTGAAAACAGAGTATCTTAACGCTATGTTCCTGCTGCCTACCCTGCTGTGTGCGGGATACATTGGGAAGATGATTTAATTTTTGTATCAATTACTTATATACTAATGGAACACAGTATACAAAAATATAAACGCATAAATATAGAGTATATATAGGAATATACATACGAGGGTCAAGTTACATCCATATTATAAGATTTCAAATTCAATATCTAAAAAGCAGCTTAACTCCGCTCAATATATATACTATATAAGTAAAATATAAGGTACTTAAATGAAGTGTCAACTTAAGCCTAGCTACATACAAATCTCTATATATTTAAAAAATTTGGTACACATTCGTTGCTCATTTTTCCATTATAGTAAACATTAGTTGCGGGGACTTAGTGAGCAACTGAACATTGTGGAATGCATATAAAAATAAAAAAAAAACCAAAGGTTCCTAAAATAAAAAAAAATGTATTTAATATAAATGTATAAAAAATCTCATTCGCTATCCGCTAGCCCTCTAATACAAAATTGAAAATATTGCAAAGACTAAGCTGAATATAATTTTTTAAATGGAAGCTACTGATTTAAATGATAACTTTAATTATTGGCACTACTTATGCAGGTCACAATATGTCATAATTATTAGTTTTATTTTAATGTTATTTTTTTTACTTAAAAGAGTACAAAAATAAGAAGTAAATTTACTATTTAAATTAAAAACATTGAGATATTCAGTCAGGCTATCACCGTTTAAGTTATGCTACTTTTGAAATTGTCTTTCACCAGAATATTAAATTTACTTCTTACATTCACGTACACATTCTTGCTATAGTTGTATAGACATCTAAATTACAAATATTCATCACCTAATAAACATGTCAATAGAAAACTTTCTCCACTAAAATTGCAAGACTATACTCAATCGGCAGAATAAAAAGTGAAATACAATATAAATCATCCAAGTTTCTTTCCAAAAAAAAATGGACTAGCTACGTTACGATAAACAATATATTTTAAAGCGTTTTACGATGTAAATTAAAATATATTTAAATCTCAAACACATTGTCACAACCACTAAAGATTTTTATGAGAAACATATCAAATTTCAACAAGCTTGGAAAGCACCATATACAGATATTGTGCTGAGGTGGGGCTTCGATAAGAAAACGGGTTTGATATCTTAAAAGTAAATAGACTTACAAACAACAACGCAAGCGCCACATAAAATACGAAATCTGCCAACTCTTATAACTCTACGATTAGGGGAGTCTACTCTAGTCTCGTCTCGTAACTAGTTTAATTCAATATGTAATATATTTGGTTTACATTAAAACTGTTCAATCCTATAGCTATCATCATCATCATCATCATCAATAGCCGCATACATTAATGCCTAGCGAAATCTCATCACTCCAAAACTGATTACGTGAAAATGATTAAATTACAAAACACAGCACAAAAGCGCACCGAGTACGTACAACTTAGTCGCATATTCATAGTGAAATAAATAACTCTCTCACACAAACAAATGGTAAGAGATGTTACATCAGCTATACCAGCGTTTCATACTTATCGAGGACATGCGCTTGGTTGTTATCATCACCGTGGGAACGGGACCGAGGTCGAGGGGCTGTGTCGACGCTTTTGGCCCTCGTCTTCTTATCATGGCCACAGGTACAGGCTACAGAGGACTGTCGTTTCAGGGTCTGTGCTCTGGCACCTGCCCATTGGGGGTCTAAGGACTCACTACGACCGTACATTTGTCGTTTAGTTCTTCCCATAGTAGCGTGAGTGAAGGCTGTGCTTTGACCACTATCAGACGAAGGGCGCATTGACTCACTTCTCATGCACATGTTACCTCCGGCACGCCGGAACGAATCCAACACACGCTCCTCGATCTCCTCTATATCCTTCTTCTTCACAAGCCATATTTCCTCTGATCCTCGTGTAAAGTAGCTGGAGCCTTTGCTGACGGAGTACTTCTCCTTATTTTTAAGCTTACACTTAAAACTATTTTGAGTATTCACATCATCGGCTTTGGGACGGGCGGTGTCGGGGGACGCGACGTTGCGGAACGCGGTCCCATGGGATGGAAACTGATCTGGCAGTTTAGTTCCGAGGCTGGGGGAACGTATGGTCACGTCGATAGGAGACGGCATAGGTTTAAATTCAGGCTTGATTATCTTTTGTGGTTCCGGTTTTTGTATCTTCTCCTCTTCGTTGCGTTGCCACTTCATAGCGGTTGAGCTGACTAAACCTTTAGTTACGAGTCGTTCTTGTGTTTCTGTGTTCTGTACAGGAGGTTCAATAGGTTTGTCTGTGTTGCCTATGTCGAAGAAAACATGATCTTTGAAAGGTGTGGCTGGTGGTGGCAGATCATCCTTACTGTCAGAGCCAATTCTCTCCGACCGAGATCGACCGCGAACCGAGCCCGGCCGCGACAGTCTGCCCGCGTTGACATTTGCATCTTCGGCGGCTTTCTCGAATTTTCTTATTTTATCTCCCACCCCGTTGGATTCCCCAGCCTTTGCAGTCTTATCTCCATTTTCTGTTTCCTCAATTTTATTAGAACTATTAGTATCATTTTCTGCAATCTTATCTGAAATATCATTAGTTGTGGTCAATGAAAGCTTCTCCAATTTAATAGGCGCTTCTTTACCCAATACAATTTCTTTCTTCTTACTCGCAAGAATATTTTCGTCAGATTTCGAATCTGCTCTGTTAAATTTAAAGGTATTTATGGGTGGTGACGTTACACCTTTGTTAAAAGGTGGTGAAAGAACTTCGCTCTTACTTTGCGTAGGAGAATCTCTGCTCGACGGCGGCGAAAATACTTTCTTTAATGGCGGAGACATGACCTTACTAACTGGTGGTGATGTATCTTCATTTTTCTGGGTTTGCTTCATATCATTTCTAAATGGCGGAATGTGATTTAATTTATTTATCACCTCCTTCTTAGGCGGGGACGCCACTATTACATCCGGTGGAGACGGAGTCTTGATCGACGGACTAGAAACCGAGCCATCCTTCGAGTTCTCTTTAATCAAACTACTCTTTCTAGGAGGAGCTGCAACCAGTACGGACGTTTTGGGCGGACTAGCTTTTGTAGCGGATTTCGCTTTCTGTGCTTCAATGTCCTTGCTTAAAAACGACGAGTTTCTCACATAACACTCATCTTGCGTCATATCATTCTTGGTGGCCGGCGCATGTTTGATCTCTATATGGGTACTGTCCTGGGCATCCGGGGGGTGTTTGGACTCGGGGGGCGCCGGGGGCAGTTGGGGTTGCTGAGGGTCGCGCGGTGGGCGCGGGGAGGCGTTGCGTCACGCGCGGGAGTCGGTGGGCCACTCCTCGTCGTAGTCGGAGTCGGAGTCGTTGCCAGAGCTGGTGTCGCTCTGCTCGACGGCGACGCGGCGCGCCAATATGGACGCCACGTCGAGGAGCGCGGGCACGCCTCGCAGCGTGTCGTACTTGCCGGTGGATTCTTCGCTTCGCTTTTCCACTTTGCGGAGTTTTATACCTGGAAATATTTTTTTTATTCAAAATGTGTATTGAGAAAAAATACGAAAAGTCTTATTGCAATTTTTTTTCTAAAGCACGTTCTAAACACGTTCCTCAAGATTTAGTAATTTGTTTTTAATAATTGTACTTTGTTCATGTGGGTATAAAAATGTAATATATTTTTACTCATAAAACTAAAATTGTATTATATTTATTATGAAACTTAATAAAATAACATCACTAGCTATTCTACAAGATTATCGACATAGCAGTGATGACGATTTTATTTTATTAATTTACATTTGTTACTCTTTTTTTTTAACACTTTTGTAAAATATTATTTTTATTATAATATACCTCAAATAAATAAAATAAATTACCTTCACGTATAGCCTTCAACAGATCAGATCGTGGATCGGGCGCCGGATCAGCCGCTGGGCGAGGTGGCTTCAGGGCTGAAGCTCCTCTCAGTAGGGACGCAGGTGACGGAGGCCTAGGGCGGTCCTCCTCGGGCGGCGGGGGCGCAGGTGGCGCGGGGGGCGGCGTTGGAGCCCGAGGTGGCAGGTCCTCATTGGACATCATACCTAATAATTCATTCAACATCATATTTGTTATACTGTATATTGATGTCTTTATAGCTTTACCTTCTTATGTGTTGCTACATAAGAAACTATAGCTTATTAATGAGATTTGCTAACTATATAAAATTGTCAATTACCAATAACAGCATGCATCTGATCGAGATGTGCATCGAGTGCGGTACGATGCGGGGGCGAAGCGCCGTTAAGGATCGGGGGTGGGGATGCGCTCTCAGGTGGCGGGGGCGGCGGCGGGAGGGCTGATCTGAAAATATTTTTGATCTTTTAATATACATTTTACACATAATAATAATACAAGATAATTAACATATTATCATAGCTTTTTTTTTCTCGTTGTACTTTTTCAAGGATTTGGAGAAGTTCTATTTTTTTTACTGCTCTGGTAAGATAAAGCACGGCATCGAGTTATTTCTCCCTGCTATAAAGCGTCACGCTTCAAAACAACTAAAAAATATGTCTGACCTAGTAGGAGTATGATGGGGTGGAGTTTCAGCTTGTAGTGGCGCTGGAGGCGCGGGCGGAGGGATAGAGGGTCGAGCCCGCCGGGGAGTCCCAGCGATGCTTCCCCCATAGATGGGCTCTATTGGACCATACGGACTTTCTTCTCCCATTACTGTAATTAAATTGGTGTTAGGAAATTTATAATATAAACCATACAATACTTACAAAATATAATCGAATAAAGAAAATATTATATACAAAAAAACCTTTAAACACTAGGTTCCCTCTACCTACCCTACAGTGTGTGGGATACTGAAGCTGATTATAAAGAATTAAGCCATTTTTTAAATTTAGCAGTTAAATTAAAAACTACTAAAGTTATAAGCAATAAAGTATATAAGTACAATAATAATAATTACCATGTCCATTCCCAGTGAGTCTAGGAGTTCTATTCTGCTGGTTTTCTATTTCAATCGAATTCGGTCGTGCCGGCTGTGAAGACGGCGGCCTGTTTTGAGATGCTCTATAGCCACCGTCGGTCACTGTCGTTGCTATAATAAAAAGACAATCATTAAATAAAAACAATATCTATTTATTTTATATTAAGTATACATTATTTTTATGATGTAATTTTCAAGTCATTACTAAAATAGAATATTTTGCTAAATAAGCAATAAACAAGAAACAATAAAACAGGCAAAAACTGGCATCAAAAACTTATAATATAAAAGAAATAATATTTTTAAATACACTAAATTTATTATTCAATACAAGAGTGAATGTAAATTATTATTATCATATAGGAATCTGTATTATGCATGAACTAAATTTGGTTCTCGTGAAGGCAAGAAAATATATTAACATATTTATCAGATGTTGCACACAATATCTTTGACATAAATTCCCACCTTTCATAAACTTTACAATTTTAGACTATTGTTGTTGCTACAGATGTAATAAATATTATTAGTATAATATTCCAGATACATATATAATATTTAGATAGTATTTTTTATGTAATAAAAATATAGACAATTACGGGGAAAATAGGGATCGGAAATAAATGTCTTAACATTAGGTCAAGGTTCCCTCTGTTCACTCTGCTAATACAGAATACAGTGTTAAGCTTAAAAATTGTTTTAACTGTAATATATAAACAGTTAACACACAAATGTTCATTATTTTATTTATTTATTATTGATTTTATATAATGAGTGATGATTGTAGGTTGGATTCCCACCTGGAGGAATGAGCTATTTTCTTTTCCTGATATTGGCAACTAGACAAAACAGCGTTGATTTCCACCGCTCAACACACGCAATATCTCAAAAATTATAGGAAATATACGTAAAAAAAAGAAAGAAGACTCAAAAGCTATACTAACTCTGATACATCGGATCCGGGCGGTACTGTTCAATATTGTAGCGTCTCAACTGATTGGGCGCCATTATATGTTCACCACGGGTCACCACTTCCGCTTTTTGCCTGTCGCGAGTGGAATGCGGGACTCGGACTCGCCTTGTACCACGACCATCTGTACCACCAGTGCGGGGCTGGCGGACCTGTGCAAAGAAAAATATTTTATTATGGTTTTTCTTTCTTTAATAAGATCCTTGAGATCTTTCAATCCTATTTGGGTTCCAATAAAGACTTAACTCTTACTTAACATTTTTCGGAAGACGTAAGAAGAATATAAAAAAGTTTTGCTGTGATGGATCAACTGTATTCCATCTCTATGTAACCATAGGCAATTTTCTAGAGATGGTTATTATTCAAAACAATAAACTCATGCTCTTGTTGAGATTTTCAATACCCCGCCTTTGGGTTCCAAAAAATGACACTCAGTGCCTCAAAAATTAGTCGGAAGCATCCTTAACTTTAAGTACCCCTGCCCAGCTAGGCTATGCAAAATCGTGTTAAGCTACTTTATTAACGACAAAACTAACTTAAACATTTAACAAATATTAACGAAAATCGCCACAAACACCTACCTTCTTCCCCCTATCATGCTGAATCCTCTCCGTATCCTGCAGCATCTCCCTACGCCAGAGTTCAAAGAAGTAATCCGGATCTGTATAGAACTTCCTAGCATCCCTTCCGTCGTCTCTGAATTCGTTGAGTTTCTCCAAAGGCGGCGGTCGATCGCAGCGGGCGTAGGTCGCAAGCATCGCCGAGGGCATCGTCGTACGCGAGAACAACTGTTGCTGGAACGTTTTGGACGAACGGAAAGCTTTCCGCATTTGAATGTCTTGAAGTGACACTAGAATGGATAAAGGAATAATAGATTTTTTTAAATTAAGTAATTTGCTGTCTCTAATATAATCATACTAAAAAGGTAAACTTTTCATATGTTACATATTTAAAAATAACATTTTGCTCCAGAGAACACTTGAATAACTTACATAAAGTGTTATTGAACAGTAGGTTAATATCAAATATTCTATATTAAGATTTTTACCTTCTTCGACTCCAGAATCCAGCTGAGTAACTTTAATAGCGAGCCTGTCTATCCTGGCTTGCAGTACATTAGTGCGTTCTGCCAAACCCGTCGCTTCCCGCGTCAGCTCACCGAACATGTCCTCCGCATGTTTGGATAACGATGATAACTGCCTGTAACAGTAGGTAAAAATGGATATTACAAAATATTCCTGTCATAGTTACTAATAACTTAGTCTGACCTATATATAAAATAGGCAAAAAATACCCTTCCAAATTACTTTCAAGGTGGAAGTTATCTTGTTAAAGTTTGGAATTTGTAGAGTCATAGAGTCCTAGAAATGTCTTTAGATTTTCAGTTTCAGTCAGTCAATAACTTTCTTTTCAAGGATAGTTTTATAAATCTATGGATCTTGACCTTACAAAGTGTGGAAAGTATTAAAAAAACAAGTAAAAAACATACCTATCATAAAAAAGCTAGTAAATATAGTATGTTGACTTTAAATACATCTTGTAACCAATCGGTTAGCACCAAAACGAATTAAAAATAAAAATTTAGGCAAATATATGTATATATAGTTTTCTTAATAATTTATAACTATTTTTGTCGTTTCAAAAGAAGTTAGAGAAAGAGTAAAATTCACAGACAGATCTGAAGTAAAAAAATATATACTACCATTATATCCTAAGTTAGACTACATATAGACGATTACTAAAGGAAATAAAAGAAAAAATCATAATATCAAGTTGTTAAGAGATAATCAGTGCCGTCTGTATGCGGCACAACTGCGCAATTTGCTGTGACCTGGCGAGAATGCAAGCTGTATTGTACAATATTGACGTTTTACTATCTAACATATATATGCAATAAACATACATATATACTAAAACTTTTAATGTCTAACAAATATAAAAATCCAAAAAAGAAACATCTCTCTCGCTTTAATTTTCTTTTCTTTTATTTAAATTATATCTGGCACAAAAATGAATAAAACAAACATTTCCATAAATAGATATCAAATTACAATATTATTAGTTTAACGATTATTCATATTTATGATAAACATACAAGGACTTCAGAATCTAACAAGAATATAGCGATTAATATGTCTTAAGATGCTGTACTCAAATACATATTCAGATCAGATCAGAGTCAGATCAAGAGGTCCATTACCTGACAGTGTTGGCCAGTGTCCCGTTGGTGACCGCCTCCAGCTCCGAGGGTACGGTGAGGCGCTCGGGCACGGTGCCGCGCGAGACGTGCACCGGCTCCACACAACGCTTGGGCAGCGGCATGGCTGCACCTCGCCGCCAGCTACCTTCTGCACATCACTGTTGATAATGTTTACATTATTATAATGATTAAAGTTGAAAAAAATATATAAAACATAATTATATTAGTTAAGACGATGGTTCTAGGCAGACCTGTATTTAAAAATAGTTCTCAACTCTGAGATTGATCTTGAGATGTGTTCGTTTTCATTCGTAAATTATAATGTGTGAATAGAAACGACATCTCAAGATAGATCTCAGAGTTTAGAGCAGGTTTATAAAACTACGGGCCTTATACAAGCTAAAGCTAACTAAGACTAAAAGTTTTTGAGAATAGAATGATAAATATCTATATGAATCTAAAAATGTTCGACATTTATGAAAAAATAAAAAAAATATATACGCAAAAAAACAAATCGACAATTAACAAATATCAGAATTAGTGTGACATTATGATAAGACAACAAAAAAATATAATTTTATCAATTTTTCCTTTCCATTCGGCTTCGACACACATTAGGTAGGTTCATTTTATCAGTTCAATGTTTACTATAGATATATCGTATATAATGAGTAATAGATTTGAACATTAGCCGAACTGAACTGGAGGCCATCAACGGAACGCATCACACCATAATGCCACAAACAGTTATACGGGTATAGGCAAAAAACGTGTACCTACATTCTTGAAAGTTTAAGTTCCGTCATTGCACTTTAAACACCGTGAGAGGATAGGGGGTTTGTTTTGGGGATTAGTCGCGATCAATTTGTAAATTAAATAAAGTTATTCGATATGAACAGCTCGTTATTTTATTTTTATTAATTGTTACTGGCTTAAAAATCTGCAAAAAGTAGGGTAGGCAAAAAGAACTCAGTGCTAAGACACTTCGTTCCCCATTCCGCCGAATTCTGGAGGCGTTGCGTGTTAAGTAGCGAAACTTAACGCCGAGCTTTGCCTTGACACCAGAGTTAAGAAAGGAAAATATAAATTTCTATAAATACTTCATTTCCTCGAATGGGGATTGATGCCACGACTGGATCGCACTGGTTTAGTAGCAAGACACCAGAATTATAAGGTTAAGCTAAGGCGTTAATGGCATATCTCTAGCGCTTCCTACAGACTTCCAGTCATTAACATTCCTAATGCTATGACTTCAAGCTCAGGTACTCTTCAATCATTGATACATGAACGTCCTCTAGTACCATCGAACACGTGTTTTCAAGGGACATACAAATACGCATTTTATATAGATACTCTATATTCATCCCATACAATTTTTTTATTAGATTCACGCTGTATCCCGTACAAAGTAGGGTTCATGCTTTATAGGCTAGTGTTACGACACTCCGTTGTCCATTTACTGGCGTATTTTCGAGGCATTACTTATTGAGTGACGAAAATAACACCAGTCCTTTGCTTTGGAGCCAGAGTTTCATTACCTCGAGTGGGAATCGAACCCATAATCATCACACACAATCACACCCTTGTGCCCCTGTACGACTGACTTTAAAACAAAACAAAAACGAAATTTCCAACAAAACAAATATAATAATTAAAGGAGAACGAGGCCATAAAACTTCCACCGGTATAAAACCCCAAGCACTATCCGTAAAACATCTCCCTTAATGTGTCTGCTGCCGTATAATTATTCCTTCAGGTTCCGTCCTGCCGGGACCGGAGTTCGTTGGTGGTGGCAGTATTAGCATAAGATAGTACTAAACACTAATCCGTTAATTGCTCCTGGTACTTTGTAAAGATATGTATGCAGCGCGCCTCGTCGGTGGTTAATTGAAATAATTATAATGTAGATAACGTAAGTAACGTAAGTTTCACAATTTACTGCACTGAATTTGCTAGACGCAAATATTAGTATTGGTAATATGTATAAGGATATGGCATAACTCGTTGTTTTTATTTTTATTTAGGTCAATAATAAGTTATAATTTAATAATTTACAGAGCAAATTTTTTTTAGCTACACGCTGTATCTCGCTGAGTAGGCTTAGAGAACCTAGTGTTAAGACTCTCCATTTTTCGTCGAATTTCGGAAGTGTTTAGTGGCGAAATGCAAAGCCACGCTTTGTCTCGACACCAGAGCGAGGAAATGAAAATATTAAATATTTCCTTTCGGAGTGGGAATCGAACCCTCAACCTGTCGCGTTTACAATCACACGCCCCTACGCCATCACTGACCTCAAAACCAAAAAAGATACTACATAAATATAAATAAATATTGATAAAAATCGACGATACATAAATTCTAGAATAAAACTGGTATTTGATCGGGACTGTCAGCGATAGATTGATAAGTCAATTACTTCCTTTGGTCAGTAAATTTAATAATTCACGCTTGACGATTTCCCGGCTCGGCCACTTTCCGTCATAGTTCCTGGCAATTTAGTAAATTACTCGCCCCAAGCCACTATGCTCAGCGCGCGTGAAACGTGCACGCCACGTGGAAGTGGAAAATATAACATGCAAATTAGTGAAGTTTTTCCTATTTCTGTCACAGAAATGTTTGAAAAAATATATTAATTTTTAATATTAGTTTACTAATGTAATTCTAATTTTATGCTGTGGTATTTCACAATTTCTTTAAAAAGGAAATATGAATAAAACGTAGAGTCCATAGATTATTAATTTCTTTTTTTTTTCCAGCTTCACGCTGTATCTCACAAATAGCATGATGGGCACAGGCAACCTAATACATTTTAGTTCGAATTTTCACGACAATGTCAAAATATGAGAACAAGAAAATGAAAAATTAAATAATTTCTGCCAAGTTAGAATCGAATCCACAACCGTCGCTTCCCACGCTGTGCCAATAGGCTGCCACGGTCTCGTTCAATTCATAATTTATATAGTAATTAATAATACACACACTGATTCTTCATATAAAAATGTTTAATATATAGAACCGACAAAATGTTTTTGTTTTAGTACATTGCCCATCGCATCAGCGGAGGTGGATAGTGAAAAACATATATATTCTTCTATTGAAGTCTGGTGTAGTTTTAAAAATTTAAGTAACAAATGCAGAGGATCGTTTGTGAAAGAGTGTCGTGTGCTCCACTTCAAGTCCAGTAACCCAGTTTAAGCTTTTAGGAGTTACGATCGATATTCTTCTCAAAAAAAATCTATAATAAAGTATTTGTTAGATCATTTTCAACATGGTTTCATTATACATATAAAACGAGAGTATCACATTCTTTAAAAGAAACCCAAAACGTGATAAAATGGAAAGCTGAATAATATATGATAAAATTACAACATTATATAAATTGGTACAAAATGCGCATTAATTTACGCTTGATAAATTAACACTGAATAAATAAGAAAGTTTAATTTAATTATATAGGTATAATGAGAGGAGAGTTCGGAAAATATGAAAATTATTTAACATCGGTTTCTAATCCTGCTTCGTAATAATGAATTTCCCTTTTTTAGATAATCGTTTTGGTTGGTGGGGAACGGAGTGTCTTAACACTATGTTTCCTCTACCTACTCTGCTAAAAGATTTGTTAACATGGAGCCGTTTATAAGAAAAGGGGCAATACCTAGTATTAATTAAACATTTATCAGCCAATTGAAAGTTAGTGCAAATAGTAATAAAAGGGAATCCATTTTTAATTCTAGCCGACTCGAACTGGGCAAGCTGTCAATTTAAAATTTCATGACTTCAATGAATATGTTAGACCTTTTGCGAATCTCTACAGACTGAGACTAGAATACAATTTATAATTTATTCAGAAATAGCCGAATTGAGATCTTGAACATACTACAAAGAATTTAATTATTATTTTTATTTAATAAGAAGTATTTAATGGTTCCAGAAGTAAGTAAGAATTATTTTTTTTATATTATGGGGAAATCAATATACTAGAAATCATTATTATTATGTAATACCATGGATTCAATGACGTCTAGACATTTCATAGAAAATGAAAACATATGATACCTAAATAATTTTAAATACAAGCACATGTTTTACAACAGATTAAATGTCCAGATTATCTAATTTCAACCATTACAGCCTCAGGGACTTTTTTTATACGTAATGATGAGTAATACAAATGTGTATCTACTATATCATTTTAGCTTCACATTCTCACCCGCATATAGCAGGGTAGGCAGGGGGAACTTGGGAACCTAGAGTTAGAAATATTTTCGTTTTCCGAATTATGGAGCCATTGAGTGTTGAGTGGCGAAACTCAGCGCCGCGTGTTGCCTTGTTACCAGAGCGAGGAAAATGAAAATATTTAATGTGTCATTCGTTAAATGGCAACCGACGGCAACGTGTTGACAGGCTCACGCTTTAATTTTAATAAAAAAATAATAATATTCGTGAATAACTTAACCTTCAAATAAGTAAAAAAAAGTCTTAAGATTAATGACATTATTACAAAAACAAAACATAAAAACAACAATCCACGTAATATATATAAAAAATAGACAAAAATAAATATAAAAAAATAATATCACTTCTCTATACATTAATAACCACAGATAAAATAACTTTTTACAAAACAATTTCTTAATATAAAGTGAAAAGCTCGGGCATACTAATAATACTAGTAGACTGTCTCTAGGAGAAAACCTGTTCCACAGCACTATGATTAGATTATACCAGATCTGCCTGGCCGTAATGGCAAGTCTCCAAAGCAAGGCTTTAATCAATCAAAATGAATATGTAATTTTGTTTCTGCACGTTTAAAATGGACGAAATCTTAAAGTATGGGTTATTTTATTATTCTCACCATATTTAAAATACGAAAATTATTTATAGTGACAAGAAATATTGTTAAGTAATTAGATGAATCATTAATATTTTAGGCCGTCGTAGTGCAGATTCGATTCCCACTTTGGGGGAATTAAAATATTTAATATTTTCCTTTATTCGCAAGGCAAGAAGGCAAATCGCGTCGTTTTTGTATCGATTATAATTTCGTAAAAACAGGACGAAAATCGATGCAGAAATACTCGTATCCTTTGATTGCGTTGACTTAGAAACTTTGATTTTTTCTGTGCTCTGAGGGACCATGCACCTAAATATTAGATATCAATTTCAGCTTGACACCACTACGTGATCTCGAGATGATCCTATAAGAGTTCCGTTTCTTATTGTTTGAGCTACGGAACCCTAAAAACGCTATTACCCTACAAAAATACGAGTGTTCAGCATAACAACATTACTAGTGCTGCATAGTTATGAAACAGTAAAGGTAAATAAATTACTTATAATTAGAACTTACGTAAATAATATAAAACAAATATAAATAATGTTATAAACAAAAAACACGTTTGTTGAAACAGTATTTACAAAGTTATTTTTATTCAACACGAAGCGGTCTCATCCTGTGCTCGATAAGATTATCCTGTATGAAACGACGATGTACGTATACGTATATGTTGAAAATAGACGAATATTATACGTTTGTAGTATAATTAGTACGTTTTCTGGATATTATAGCTGTATCTCGCACTCAGGAGGGTAGGCAGAGGGAACCTGGGAACCTAGTGTTAAATTTCCCCGATTCCATTAAGACACATCCGCTTCCCACTTTCCATTTGTCATATTATTCTTCTAAATAAGAATAAACGTTCACGTAAGTGCAAAATATATTTAAATATGATTGAAATTTAGAGTTTGAAAACTATAATAATATTCCATTTAAACGTAGATAAAATAACCCAATGCCCTTACCAGAATAAACGTATAGCATAAAACTTATAAAGGCTTATGCTATATGTCAAGGCTCCTAAAACGATTGCTTTCAAAAGTAACTCACTTTTAACCATGAAATGAATAAATATAGCGTATTTATTTGTATTCAAATCATCGATGCAACTTTGTTTATCTGACATCATACTAGCATAATGATATACGCGTAAAGTTGGAAGTGACGGCATAAAATATTATTTAATATAATTTTATTTTTCATCAGCTTCACGCTGTATCCCGCACACAGCAGGATAGGCAGAGGGAACCTAGTGTTAAGATACTCCGTTCCCCACTTTCTGCCGAATTCTGGAGGCATTGCGTGTTGAGTGGCAGAACTCAACGCCGCGCTTTGCCTCGACACCAGAGCGAAGAAATGGAAATATAAACGTAAATAAATATTTCACTTCTTCGAGTGGGGATCGAACCCACAACCGTCGCGTACAGTCACACCTTTGTGCCGCTGCGACACGACGGCTTCGATGATTTATCATATTAACCCTTTTATTGTGTAAATCTAAATTTTATTTTAAATATCAATATTTTTATGTAGCGGGAGAATATATCTAAATTGCAAATAAAATAAGTAAAGTTAATTCCGTTTATTAAATAAATAAATAATTAATCTAAAGGAAGCACATTACCCAACTTTGCAATTGAAGGAAAAGAAATAAAACGATTTCACACTTGTGTAAGAAGCATGTATATAGACAAACTGACCTTGTTATTTCATATTGCATAAAAGATTCAATTAGATCACGTACCTCCTTGTTAAATAAGAAATTTAGTAGTCATATCGTTGATTGCTTTTTTGCTTACACATTATAAATGCTTGTAAAAACATACATACACTAACTGACAAACACATTACCCACTTTTGCGTCGTGCAAGGAAGTAAAAATAAACATTAAATCACACTCTAGGTAACATGTAAGCATTATTTAAACATAATGTTTATTTAATATCAGTTTAATAGATATTAATATATGTATGTATGTAAAAACAAAAGGCGCAAATAAAAAGAAAGTGTTTTCACCCACATATATATGAAAACATTATGAAATTTTGCATATTTAATATTGCACCAAATTATCATAGGCTTAAAGCTATTTACATATAAGCTTGTAATCCATTGAGACGACATTTCTTTTTTATAATTAAATCGTCTTATACATGTGTGATACTGGGAACAAGTCTAGGTTTCTTAAATGTAGCGATTACGTCAGATTCTACAAGACCATATAGATAAGATTAATGTAGTGTCAAATGGTTTAACTCTACGGCCTACAAACGCTTTACTTGTTAGTTGTTTAGAGGTTGTTCTCAAACTGTATATTATGTATATTATACGAAGGTTAAGAAAATACTGTCCGCTTATAGAAATATAGCGGCGTTGAGTGCCGCCATTTAACACGCAACGCCTTGAGATTCGGCGGAAAAAGAGGAACAGAAGTGGGTTAATACGAACGGAGTGTTTTAACACTAGGTTCCCATGTTCCCTCTGCCTGCTCATGCCAGATACAGTGTGATGCTGAAAAACATTGTGTAGGCGACCTTTAAAAGTTAAGTAGGTCTTTTAGTACAATATTATTATATTATCGGAGTATGGGAACCCATAAACAAATTTGTATTCAGATATTTGAACTGAACCGAACCATAACGTGTTCATTAATATTTTTACTACGTAAATAAAATAATAATGATAATTTAAATAGCTTCACACTTTGTCCGTCATAAAGTAGAAAAGGAAAAATATACGTCAGATTTGAGACATTCGCTATTAAAACCCGGAATTCAACGCCGTTATTATTTACAAAAAAAAAACGAGATTCAAAATAATTGAAGCAGAAATAACAACTTCTACATATTGTATAATAATAACATATCGACTATAATAATTAGGGCATTATCAGTATTACTTACAGTCTACAACCAATAGCGACGCGTGTGGGAGGAATAAATTTGACACATCCGTTGTGGTAAACTCTTTATTCAATGTTCAATAATAACTTGGACAAATGTTAACGTTTAGAGTAAATGGATACTTATAAATATTATATAGTCTTATTAGATTTTTTAGCTTGACGCCTTAGAAACCTGCATATAGCAAGTTAGGCAGAGGGAACCTGGCAACCACGTTTTAAGACACTCCGTTCCTATTGAGACACTTCATGCGGAATTGTGTGTTGAGTGGCGAACTCAGTGCCGCGTTTCGCCTCGTTACCAGAGCGAGAAAATGAAAATATTTAATATTTCATATCATCACTGGGAATAGAATCCACAACCTGTCGCGTTTAAATTCGCGCGTCTTTGCCCCGACACCACGACTGGTCTAAATGGACGATCTTATTAGTTAGTCAAGGCAAATAACTCTGCGATGTTTACATATGTAAAGACTTTTTTGTATCTAACGTATAAAGCGTAAAGATATGTGAAATAAAATAAAAAGTTTACAATTAACATAAATTACCAATAACTGGTAGACGTACTGGACTCGTGCTATAAGACCAAATGCGAAAGTTGCATTATCAATTTAGACGATGTAAAGACCAACCAATATTCGAGATATATTTATTATTCTACGTTTGCAATCTTTCTTCCTCTAGAATATTAGTAAAAATCTATATTTACTCTTTTTATTTACTTGTAATATATTTAGTCTTTCATACAAAAACTGCAATCCTCCAATCCAAAAAAAATTAAAGCTGTGAGAGCCCTTTCATTATGTGGGTCACTTTAACGCCTTGCGCCTATCTCTCACGCGCGCTATCTACTGCAATCGTTGCAAACTGTTACAATAACTAACTTTCATTGCTTTCTTTCTATAGCTGAATGACCATTCTCACACTTTTTTTATATAATTTCCTATCTGAGAACAAAAAATTACGTTTTTAAGACTATTAGTATTTTAATTAGTATATTAGGTATTTACGTAATAGAATACGTCGTAATTGTACCTAAAATTGAAAATGTCTAATTAAAAGTAAGCTATGTTTTGCTTTGTTTTATTAACATAGCCTTGAAGGGTTACGGGTCACATTGAAAGATCTCGAAGAACCCAATTAACCCCATTCATATATAGCAAGGTGGAAGAACCTGAATATTTGACGCGAACTCGAGCTCTGCAGATTTTTTTCTATGTTTCCGACATGGGCGTCTAAGTCCTAAATTTTGAACAGATATGTTACAGATAAAACTATCCTGGGGTGGGTACAGGCCCGGTCCCCTACGCCTATGATTTTCATAATCATATATAAAACAATATACAAACAAGCAAGCTAATAAAAAAAACAGTATTTCCAATAGTGATTCACTTTCAACGTCCCCCTCAAACAAATTATGGAAATTAATTTTAGTTAGCAACGTTCGTACGGCACGCAATTTAAAAATAGGTAGGTAGGAGCGACAATAGCACCAATGTCTCGTACTTTTAATTGGCGAACCAATTTTATTCGACATGTTTTCTCTCGCATGCACGATATCACTATATGCGTCAATATGGAACAGACATTTCAATCAACTATTTTTATATTATACATTTTTATTAATTATTTTTGTAAACTTATTTTATATTTCATAGTGATTTATGTTTTGATATAATGTTATGAAAGCTGGATTAATTTCGTTATTTTTACATTGATTTATTCTTTATTATTAATTGATAAAATAAAAATGTGCAAATATAAGCCATATCTATACTAATCACTGTTCATATTGTTGCAACAATATTAATAGGAGGCCAGTCGTAGCAAAGGGGGACAAGCGTGAGACTGTAAACAGGATATCTTCTGGGTTCAATTTCCAGTAGAAGAAATTAAATATTGAATATTTGCATTTCATCACTCTGGTGTCTCAAGGCAAAGAGGTAGGCGTTGGCTTCCGCCACCCAACATGCAATGCCTCTTGAATTCAGAGGCAAGTGAGGAGCAGAGTGTCTTAACTCTAGGCTCCCAATGCCTACTCTGCTACATACGGACTACAACTTGAAGTGAACAAAAAATACTTAAATGTTTAAATAACTTTTTGGGTTAATCTCAGCGTCAAGGTCATTATAATATTTAAAAAACATTTCAGTTTTCTCACAGACAATTTTGATTAGAATATTCAACATTTAATTGCCAGGTTTCAAAATGTCAAACTCAATAACTTTTATAATGTTTTAAATTACAGAATGCTAATTCTTTTTGTATACAAATTAAAAAGGGCAGAAAAAAAACCATACCATTTACATTCATCATTCTTACTATGTTTTATTGAACCGGAGGATGTCCATGAATGAAAGTAAATCTCCAAAGAAAAAAACAAAACATTCATACAAAAGGGGAAGGGAATGATGCTCATTTCTTTGACCTGGGACAATTCTCAATAACCATTATACAGATATGCTGCGCGGGACAGTTGCATGATTCATTATAGGGTAATATTTAATTTTCCTTAATAAAAAAAGAAACATTAAAATAAAGAAAGGAAACAAAAACAAACTTCCCACTTTGTTCTGCATAGTAATAGTAGGAGGAAAGTTGTGATAAAACATTCCATTCTCTATTTTATGCTACATTTTCGAGATATTGCATAGTGAGTGACAAAACTAATAATTAAAATATAATCATTCCCTTGAGTAGAAATAAATTCATAACAGTTGCAGTAGACACTTTCTCATTGTTTGTGACACAACAGCCCTATTAACCACATTTCTACAAAATTAATACCTTGTAAAGAGTTTAAATTAGGCAGTTAAACTTTATTTTAACTGCCTAATTTAAACTTATTATATTATTTGATTAATAAATCCTATTAAAATAATTATATGTGGACATAATTATTACATTATTAAATCTAATTTAAAAATTGTACAACAATACTAATAAGCCCAAAAAAAAATGTATAAAATAATATATAGGTACATGTATACATATTTTTTGCATATATAGTAAATATAGACAGTTTGATAGTTTAGTTAATTATCTTCAGGAAAATGAAACTATCAAGCAAATGACACTGATTTATTTCGAATAGATTTATTAACCTAACCATAACTATTTCAATAAAATTCTATAAACATATATTTTATTACTAATTAGTAATTACTGACTATTAATTATTGAATAATTTCTAATTGGAGAGTATGTATTTAATATGATAATTTAACAAAGCAGTTTATAGGCAGATATTACTTTTCTAATAAGTATGATCATTATTCCTAACAATAACTTAGACAGTATAGTATAATAGACTCATATTAGATATGCATGAATAAAAAAAATAAAGTAAGCGTACAAAGATAAAGTATTAAATTAAAGTTTATCAATAACATTAACATTTTGTAAAATACTCTTAGATTTTGATAAAAGTCTAATTCATAAGAGTTTTCTATTATTTTTACACAAATAAATCTAAACACACCTCATAACGTAACAATTAAATAATAATATTTGCGTAAACCACAAAATAAGATCATTAAGCTCATTACAAATAGGATGACGATATTATGAACTCTTGAAATCACAACGCCCATTTCTTTGGTGCAATGCATATACTCATTCTAGCGCTATATTGTTAATGCTGAATGACTAAATATAATTTACAACTGAACTTATCTTCACAAGATTAGTAACAATTAGAAAAAAGTAATATATCGCCGGAAAATAAGCGAAATATTGATGCAAGACGTACTCACCCGATCCACCCAAGGAAGTCAACAATTACTTGATAGTTCAAACACACGTATTTTATGTATTACACGACAGTCACATATAAATAAACACTATATACTGATTTTAAGCACTAATTCTACTAATAAATAAAAGTTAATATAAAGATATTTGACTACGGCTGCCGCTTTAACCGTGCCACAAAACGAAAATGGCAGCGTTGATGTTTCACACTAAAAAAAATGCTTAATTTAATCTGACAACACTATCTCTGCCCTCTCTACTGAGTTTAGAATGTCATACCGTATACACCACACAGGCTTATAATCCGATCGTACAACATTTGATTTTTAATATTTTTATGTTTGTACAGAATGCCCAGTAAAAAATTTATAATTTGAATTATTTTTATTTTGTTCAAAAACATAAAACACTTCTATAATATGAATGTAAATTTTACTATTTTTTATTTACCATCCATAGTAAGCTCATAATGCTAAAAAAATACAATATTTGATAATATTTTATAATATTGACTTTTATTTATATTTAATAATAGAAACCAATCAAGCTAATAAGTATCGAAATCATTGAGATTTTTGAAAGTTATTATTCTTCTTCGATTTTTTTAATTATTTTGGCTAAAATATATATTATGATAATAAAATATGCAATAAATTGTTAATATAAGCACATTAATGTCTACATATAGAATACATAATTATATTTTGTTTCTAATTATCAAATTTTTATTAATAACATTATAATACCAAATCATTAACCAGTATTGGCAAGTGGCAACCCTGAATAGATTTGGCCATGACTTTTGTATTTTGACGTTAATTTATTTTTCAGAATTCAGATTATTATCGTGACAGTTGGCTGGCAGTTGTCTTTTAGTAGAAGCGCGGTAATAAGAGTCAATTTAAAAGTTATATATAAAATACTTTGTCTTAAATTTGTCTACATTATTTGTTAAAATGAGTGGCGTTGTTACAGTAGTAGCCCCAGTAAATATAGCAGTGATAAAATATTGGGGCAAACGTGATGAAGAATTAATATTACCGTTAAATGATTCCGTTAGCGCTACTTTGGATACGAGCGTTATGTGCGCGCAAACTTCTGTATGTGCTCACGCAAACATCCCAGCAAATGATATATGGTTAAATGGAGTTCAAACTTCATTTAATAATCAACGATTACAAAATTGTTTAAGTGCAATCAAAGGTATAGCAAAAGAACAAAATAGTGTTGATGAAGATTTTTTGAAATTGAATGTTCGCATTTGCTCTCAGAATAATTTTCCTACTGCTGCTGGGTTAGCTTCTTCAGCAGCCGGATACGCTTGTTTAGTTGCAGCCCTGGCTAAGCTATATAACATTAAGAAGGATATTAGTGCAATTGCGAGGTTGGGGTCTGGAAGTGCCTGTAGGAGTGTTTATGGTGGTTTTGTAAGGTGGCATGCAGGCAGTAACAATGATGGAAGCGATTCTATAGCATCTCAAATTACTGATTCTTTGCATTGGCCCGAAATGAGGATTTTAATTCTTGTGGTTAAGGATTCAATGAAGCACACAAGCTCCTCCAAAGGAATGAAATTGTCAGTAGAAACTTCAGATTTATTAAAGCATAGAGTAGAAAATTGTGTTCCAAAAAGGGTTAAAGCAATAACTGATGCTATTGCAAATAAAGATTTTGGCAAATTTGCAGAAATAACTATGAAAGACAGTAACCAATTTCATGCAGTATGTCTAGACACATATCCACCATGTGTTTATATGACTGATGTTTCTCATCGAATAGTTGATGTTATACATAAGTATAATGAATTGTCTGGTGAGGTAAAAGTGGCTTACACTTTTGATGCAGGGCCTAATGCTTGTTTGTATTTATTAGAAAAAGATGTACCTGAAGTGATATCACTTATAAAACAAATCTTTCCTTCCTCTAATGATCAATTTGTAAAGGGCTTAGATTTACCTGATACTGGAAGCAAAAGCATACTAAAAGAGTTCCCTATGCAACCATTTGAAAAGGATTTTATAAAATATTTAATATACACAAAGGTTGGGAATGGCCCAAAAATTATGGTAAATGGTCCTCATCTTATGGACAATGAAGGAAATATTTTATAATTATATTATTCTTTCTTGACATTTATATGCATGCAACAATATTGAATTTTAATTTATCAAATAATTGTTATTGTTAGCAATTTAAATTAACAATATAGTATCTGTATATTATTTGAACTTTGATCTGCTTATAGCAGGCTGAGAACATTCTACATCTCAGTGTGTATTATTGCTATTGCAAGCATATTTTAGAATTTGAATTTCGCTGATTTTTATATTTATCTTATTGGTTGTTTGTATAATCACAAATCCATGTAACTGTGGTATGGATATTTGGGCCTCCACTTTATATCAAATAAGTATCAGTATTACTTAAGATAACTTTCCCCTTAACATTTATTTTTTTATGGTGTTTATTTTATATTTTAGATTTATTTTATTTGTAAAATGCTGTTTTAACTTTAATAGGAATGTGGGATTTTTTAAATTTATGAATATAAATGCGTTATGAGGGATAAAGGTTGAAGGTAAAAATAGCACAACTAGGGTTCTCAAATCTAATAATTACTTAACACAAAAAAATTTAAATAATATTGATGGTCCCTAGGTAAAGTATCGAAAGGAAAAACTTATGTTTTTATCTCTTTCAATCTAGCAAGTAGTTTTAATAGTATAGATAGGTAATCGGAAACTATTCTTGTTAGAGATGATGGTTGACATGTTAAGCAAAATTATTTTTACTGTAACAATTTTTTTAAATTACATAATAAATACTTCTTGCTTCAAAACAAGTTTATATGCATAAAAACAAAATTGTGTCAATAGTTAAAGTATTAACTGTCAACTTTATTATATATTTATTTTATTGTTATTCTATGTATACACCATTTATGGTTATTAATTTATAGTTAAGGATGTAGGCAATAAAGATTAAAAATACTTAACAAAGAGTTTATTTACATAAAAACGAATATACAAAAAGATTGCAGATACACAACTGCATTCTAAGTAGTAGCTTATCTACATGGAGATCATAATAAAAACACTTAAGTAGTCAAGTCAATTCCATTTATTTTTATACTCTTATTTCAGGACAAAAATAAATGAAACTATTTTCTTATTTTTCCTATCGTGCAGAGACTGAAACCTGCCAGACTCTGATGATGTTGTCGGTGTAACCAGCGAAGAGGGTCTGGCCATCAGTAGACCATGCCAAGGAAAGGCATTGAGGAGGATCAGTCTTGGTGTCCTTGATGACATCAGGTTTTAATTCTTCTACCATTTCCTTGCTTTCAAGATCCTGTTTTATAATAAAAATCAATAAACAAAATAATCAAGACCATACTTCGTAATTTGTAAATCAAGATTGGAGACCATTGTGATCCTATCTGATTGCAAAAATAATGGTCATGGGGTTTATTCCCAATCTAGGGAATTGGGCTACTTCCTCTTACACTGGTAGCAAGCTAAAGCAGTGCTTAAAGTTCCAACACTTAATGTCTTGAAAATTGAGCAGAAAGTGTTATAGTTGTGTCTTATCGAGTATAAGTTCCCTTTACATACTCTGCTATACAGTGTGAAGCTAAAAATCATAATATTATGAACTTACCCAGATCCTGATCAGGGGTCCGTATGCAGCACACAGCCAGTATCTGTTGGGTGAGAAGCATAGAGCTGTGATAATGTCATTGTGGTCTAAGGTGTGAAGGTGCTTTCCATCATTCAAGTCCCAAAGCATAGCCTTCATGTCCTTGCCACCAGATGCACATAGGGAACCATCAGGTGAAACAGTCACGGTGTTAAGATATCCAGAGTGGCCCAAGTGGTTGATCTTCAACTTGCAGTTTGTAAGGTGCCAGACCTGTAAAATAAATAAAATATAAGTAATCACAATAACTAGAGTAACATGGATTATGTATAAAAAACAAAATTTTACTAATTTAAGTGTAATTTAGTTACCTTAACAGTGCGATCCCAACCAGCAGAAACAATAATTGGGTTAGCATGGTTTGGTGAGAAACGCACACATGATACCCAGTCAGAGTGACCGTCATCTTGAATTGTGTATTTGCATTCAGCCAAAGTATTCCACAACTTGATAGTCTTGTCTCGGGAGCCAGATACAATCTGACGGTTGTCAACTGAGAATGCTACCGAGAGGACATCCTGTTAGAAATAAAAACAGATTTATTAAAGAAATGCAAGCCTTATTATACTGTTTAAGTGCAAAATTCTATGTGTAAGTGATAACTAACTACAAACACGAAAATGTTTTCTAAATGTTACATTTGAAGACGATGTTGTAAGATCCTACATCTAAGTTATGTGCTTTACCTTTATCCATAAGCTTTAACAAATCTACTTACGGGAACCGAAGGCACATGATGATTGTCTCATGTCTTCTGCCTCGCAAAGGCACATACACACTAAGATAACACATTATCTTCTGCCTCGCAAAGGCGCTTAAAACTATCTTCTGCCGCGCATCGGCACTAACCCTAACGAATTATGAGTTCTATCACACCTTAGTATGGTCTTCAAAACGCCTGGTGGTTTTTCCAGCTGCGAGATCCCATAGACGAAGAGTTTTGTCCCAAGATCCGGAAAGAGCGTAGTTTCCATCGCTGGACAGAACCACATCCGAGATAAAGTGGGAGTGTCCATATAAACGCTTCTGTGGTATACCGTAGTTGGTTTCATCACGGGTCAACTTCCAAACAATGAGTGTTTTATCTGAAATATGAAGTTTTCTTAATATTCTACTGGCATTAATCTACAGATGTGAAGTTATATAGGAATTATCAGCCCCATATCCGCTTGCCGCTCAGGAATCGCGTGGCAAAAACAGATTTCATCATAATAAGAGTAAAATATGTAATAAAACGGTAAGTAAATTAAGTTTACTTGTCTATTTAACATTTGTGTTCGTTATTAATTTTGTAATATACGCGATGAACTACGATTACAAAAGGTATGTGTTAGGTTATTTTGTCACATTTTGAAATTATGTTAAACTTACCTCGAGAAGAAGACAAAATAGTATCCGGATATTTCGGATTCGTAGCAATTTGGGTAACCCATCCGCTATGCCCGTAAAGGTTACCCCTAAGTTGTAAAGTTTCCGACATTTTTAAACGACGAGCCTAAACCCACTATGCGTCGCACCAAGCTGGCGATAAAAGAAAGAAAAGTCCGGCGCGTCACGGAATATGTGAATAATGAATGAATGAATGGAATTTTGTGAAGGGCATAGACAAATTTCATTCAAATTGAACGAACTCTTAAATTATAATTTTAAATATTTTGAATCAGCGCCTGTAATATATAGAACTGATAGTTAATTTTTAAAAATATATGAAAACATGCAACAAATATAGTTTATTTTATTTGATGCTTTACTTATCATTGTCCTATTGCTCCTTATTAACTGATTTTGCCTGTAATAACCTATTGTTTTTGAACATAATGTCTTATTTGAATGTTGCATTTCATTTATTTATAAGTAGTAACCCTATTAACTTTTGATTAAAATGTCTTATATTTGTTATTTTCTGAGTTTTCTAAGTTAAATAAATATTTTAATCAATTTATATTCTTGACACATTTACAGTTGTGTACAGAAATAAATCAAAGATTTCGTAACATTGATATTTCTGATGAATTTGTGGGTAATATGTTTAAATAGTCTTCCTATTAGTTGTGTCTAAGCTTTCTGAGTTAGCAAACCCTATCCCCAATGGAAATCCACTTCCTTACTTGCTCAATAAAGTCTTAAATTTACTTTCTTTCCTTTATAGATCAAAACTTCCAAAAGAAAGCTTGCCAAATACAAATACAAAATTTTAAATTATATTACAATTTACATTCCTCCCGATTCATGTATTTACTGGAGGCTGTTGCTTTGATAGAAGCAATCCTATACACACTCTTGTACGACTGTAAATCGACTTATTTGTATTGCCTCATTAACAAAATCAAAGTACGTTTTGCTTTATGTTAAGTAAATTTATTTTTTACTTTTTAGCTTATTGTTTGTTTTTTGTTAAAAATAATTTACAACATGCATTTACTTATTTTGTTTTTTCTCTTTCTTTTTCGTACAATATCCTTCACAATTTACAATATAACATTGGCGAAGTGGATTGTGGTCAACTGACAATTTCGGAGCGCCATAGTCAAAGAACAACATAATTCTGCTCTTTTTGTTTAAATTTTATAGAGGCACCGTAATTTAACTATATTTTAAACAAATAAGCATCATAATAAGTATTGAACGTACAATAAAAAGAAAACAAAACTTAGCAAAATATCAAAATAAACGAATCGAAAACCGTTGCACCTTCTATATTTTGAAAAATGTCTTATTGTGAGATATCTGTGTTGCAATATTTTAGAAATAAAGTTGCCACTTAGAAGGTAACGTTATTTATGTAAGAAATGTTTTATGGCTCATTCATCGTTTTTTATTAATATTGTAAGAAATGTAATTACTGTCTACTACATATTTGATGAATGTTACGTTTTACTTAAGAATATACACGTTTAATACGTCGATATTGTTAAATTCGAAATAGTGAATGCATCAATATTTAGCATCATACTGTAGTGCTTTTATTTTCCGCTTGGGGGATACTTCATACTGTCGCTCTTTTGAACCAAATTGACGTCACGCAATTGGTACCTACGCCATTTTGTAAGTGTCTGCCATAGTCAGTATTTCTAGGCACAGTGTAAAATACAAAATTCGCATGGTTTTGTGTACATTAAATAGATAAAAATATCTTAAAACTAAGTTAACGTCTAGTGCGTTAATTCACCGACACAAATTATGGAGGACAAGGCGTCATTAAAAGAACTGGATCAATGGATAGAACAGCTAAATGAATGCAAGCAATTGACAGAAAACCAAGTGAAAACGTTATGCGATAAGGTAATAATACTTTAATTTAACTAATACTCTTTTATATTTTATCTTATATCGATTCTGTTGTGAGGCTCAAACTTTATGTATAGGTTGGTGTCCACTTATACTTATGTCGAATGATTCATGTACATACATAGGCGAGAACGAGATCGCGTATGTAGTGTGGAAATTAAGTAAAGCTTCGGTTTAATAATCATTCTTTTTAAGGATGATACAAATAGATAGCTTTGACATTTCCGATAGTGTTTGTTTGTGTCGACACACCCAGCTAGCTCAGTTTTTATTCTGTCAGTAATATAGCCTAATTGAATAGGATATTTATAGATGAGGCACGGAAATGATTTTAATGCTAATAATTATTACTCCTATGTGGCCCAATACTGTCAGTATTAATAAGAACATGTCTTCATAATAATAAACACTCCATTTCACTTTTGTAAAGAAAGGCTTTGATTTAATGATATTTTAATGAGTCATTTATATCTGTATCACAACTGATAGACTATATAAATATTATATTTTTGATAAATTTCACATTTTGTTACTGATATAAAGCATCTAAACATCCTTTGCTATTATTTTTTATATTGCTCTATGATTTCTTGGCTACTAATATATAGAGGAATAAACCAGTCAGTTGTTAATCCTTATTATTGTTAACTAAACTAATATGAAAATATATTCTAGTTTAGACTTATAAAATATTTTCTAGTTTAGAGTTGAAGTAGGTCTATAACTTTAGGAAATTTATTCAATTTGACCAAATCTTAGGTAAAAGTACTATTATTATATACTTTTTGCTATCTGTAGCTACTAAGCTAATTACAACCAAGTAATTGTTACATTCTAATAGGAATAACATCATATATAAATGTAAACATAAGTACTTTTGCTATGTCCCTTAACATTTTAAATTATGGCAATTTATTTTTTAGCTTTCCTCTTCTAGCAAGACTATACTCTTCAACTCTTACAACCTTAAACATAAATCATTTAAAACTGTAAACAACAAGTAACATTAATTAAATTAATTATGGCACACATACATTTTATAAGGTAGGATGAAACAGTTGGTAAATAAAATAACAAAATAAAATTATATGTTCATTTGGGGTTCATAAATAAATGAATACAAAATTATTTCTATCAGATATGGGTGGATTTATTTACTTGAAGATATGTGTCAATACTATATGTATAAATGCAACCCTATAATAGCATAGGGATCTTTATGGCACAGTAGCATAGGGTCTGATAGTTGGTTTCCCACTTTGAGAGTGAATTATTTTCGTTTACCCATTCTGATAAGACAAAGTGCATTGTTGAGCTCTACCATCAACATATCATATGTTAGGAATATACGCAGAAAACAGAAAATAGAATGTTGTGACACATTAGGTGCATATCATGCTAAAACAGAAAAATATAAGACAACTCATGTTATTCACACTAGTTGCTTAGTAAAAAAGATTATTTCAGTAAGTAAATTGTAAAGTTAAAATGTTTTAATATAAGATTAAATAGCACTTCATACAATGAACAATAAATATAATCATACAAAGTTCAATAAAACATTTGTAGATAAACAATAACAATCAACATTTTCTTTTCACTTCATTGTGTTTTAGTAGAGTTATGTTTTTTTTCATAAAAAAAATAATATTGTGAAGAAAAATAGATGCTGTCTGAACATAATGTTTTCTCATTTACCCTTTTATAAGGGTAAGAATTGAGGGGCTTAAAACAGTTTGTGATTGTCACTTGGTCCACGATATATCATCTTCTGGATCTGGAGATCCTACTTTTAAGTATTGATATGACTTCTAAAGGTCCAAGCTTTCCAAAACATGATAAACTATTGATTTTATTGAAATTATCAAATCTTTAATTTCAAGTATATAACACGCTAAACAACTCTATATAACAACATATAGGACTTGAGAGATTATAATTTCCACTTAATATACACCAGAAGTGGCTATTTCTATTTCTTATCAACATTAATAGTTATAGAATTATGTATGTATAAAATAAAAATAGATTTGAATAAAAATAGACTATGGTTATGCAGGCCATTGAGTATCATATTTTTGCCCTCATTCAAACAAGTCTAAATAAAAATAAAATTCTTATATTACGATAGCTTAATGTGGAGTTAAATTTCACTTATATTTTATATATTATGATGATATGTGCAAATTTCGAAGGTCGAATTGCTGGTGAAGCAAGTCATATTTTTTTTAAAAGTATAATGGTTTTATACATCAATTTCTTTAATAATTGTCAATTATTTTTAGGCACACTGTTACTTTTATAAGATAACAATGTTTTTGTATTTACAAACAATTTTCAACAAAGTTCTAATAAATTTGTTTTAAACTTGCACTCTTAGCCCTTTTGCATACTGTACTTACACACATTTGGTTGCTAATATCTCGTAAACCCTACTCGCGGCCACACGCTAAATGTATGTTTAATTGAAATAATTATAATCTGAACAAAAGTTATAATATATATTTAAAAAAAAACTTTACAAGAAATCATACCAAAACAATTTATACCCTCTGCTATCGTGTTAAAAATTTGATGAATTAAATAAAAAAAAAAAGATTATTTCGCGCTCACTTTGGGCCTCGATATTTCCAATAAAAAGCGTAGCCGCGCTGTAAATACATCCTTTGAACACGCTGAAATACTCCCCGACGCCCACCCCACTCGAGCGGCCACCCCTTTAGAGTGCACTCTGCAGGTTAAGGATTAGCCTGAAAATACATATCCAGGTCATTTTTCATAGTTTTGAAAGCTTATTCTACGTAGGAATAGTAATGGCAACGTTTTTAAAGTATATTTTGTATATATTTTATGACGAAAGGAAAGGTTTATTCAGTCTTTTACTTGCTATTGTCAATTGTTAGTAAAATAATGTTTGAAAATTCGATTTGGGAGAAAACGAAGAAATTACGAATTAATTGTAATTATAACTCATTTCTATTTTTAGTCCAAATCTTTTTTCGTCATTTTATGTTTTGCTTATAATATAAGATTTGGATTTGGAAACCCTTTATGAAATTTATACTATGTTATAATAGTAGATAATGGAGTCATTTTGTATAATAACTTATCAAGAAGGATGTAGTTAATTTTGTAAGAGATAAATATGAAGTTAGATACCATTAAAATACATTTTTTTTGGCATGACATGTGGCGATTGTGGCGCAGAGGCACAAGTGTGTGACTGTAACGCGACGGTTGTGGGTTCGATTCCCACGTGAGGAAGTGAAATATTTATTTACGTTTATATTTCCATTTCTTCACTCTAGTGTCAAGGCAAAGCGCGGCGTTGAGTTTTGCTACTCAACACGCAATGCCTCCAGAATGCGGCAGGAAGTGGGGAACGGAGTGTCTTACCACTAGGTTACCTCTGCCTACCCTGCTGTATGAAGCTGATTTTACAATATTTTTTAAATATATATTCGGTGGTGTTCGAAATACAAATGAATATAATGTTTAATGCATATTCACAGGATTATCATAATTAAATAAGATTTCAATTAAAGAAGAAAGTTTTGACCCCAATTAGTTGTTTAAACAATGATAAAAAACTTATTTTATTCATAGAAAGATCTGTAAGATATAAAAGAGACACTTTCGATATTATAGTATTACGTAAATGATTATAAAAATATTATTTACTATTTTAATTTAATATTAGCCAATCGTTTCTTATTGTCAATTTAATGTTAACAATACGTAAGTTGTTAATATTTAAAAAACTTTGTAGTTTTCTAGTGGCAGGGAATAATAATAAGAAGAAAAAATCTTCTAAAACAATTTTAAGGAACTTAAATTTGTAGCTGGAGATTTCACAAAGTTGATTAAACAGAAAAAAAAATGTATGTTTCGTTTTCGACGTATAGATAACCTTGTCCGGTTTTTTGTCATTTAAACATTCAATAATGGTTAAGACGAGACGCAAGTCTAAAGTGCATATTCATATTTGTTGTTTTGTTCATATAGATAGGGAAAGTTTTATAATTTCCTTATATTTCCTCAACATGTAACTCACTAATCTCGTTCAGGGAAATACCTTACTAAGACTTCCGTAACCGGCTGGATATAAAACCCGTCGAGAGGGCATCTTGATTGTGTTACGTACGTTTATTAATCTTTTTCCAGTAAATACTAAAGCTTTACCCAGTCTGAATAATTAATAACTATTTTCTAAGAAAAAAAAACTATATTTAAGAAAATATTTATTTTTAAAATAAAACAAAAAGATTTACAAAGCCACTGCTAGCTTTTAAGAAAATCTTACGAACCTACTTTGGACCGTCACGTAACAACTTCTTGTACCCAATCTCTAGAAGGAAACCAACGGCTTGTGTAAAATCAGGAATATTATAAAACAATTCTATTTTCACGCCGTTTTAGCAAAACATAATAACGTGTCTCGTTTCTACGGTAATTATTATGTAATGTGTGAAATGAAGTAATAGTTCACTAAGACATTGTCATACGTGTTGTTCTGTAGAAAGAGGGAGTTTAGTGTTAAGGCACTCTCTTCCCCACTTTCTGCCGAATTTTGTAGGCATTGCGTTAGGAATGAAAATGAATCATTTTTAATTTCCTCCAGTGGGAATTGAAGCTACTACCATCGCATTACGTTCACATGGCCTCGATTAGTTAACTTTAACATTATCATTTATATATTATTTTGTAAACACACGATGTGTTATTGCGTTTCTGTGTGTGATATCAGCGGGACTGGTGGTTGTGCCGTATTCAATGCGAGACTCGTGTCCGTTTGCGATGAAATAATAAACAATTTCCTATTCCTAACATCTGGCCGCCGGATTCTCTCGTAACCGGGGGTTAGGTTTAGTGCGTTTTATTTTCAAATGCTTTCGTTTATGGGCAAATGTCTCTTTATGTTTATCATACTGTATAGTATTTAGTAGTTCTTATGCTACAACTAAGCAATAGCTAAAACTTAATAAAAAATAGCTGGATTATTAAATGTATTATTAAAAGGTTTTTTCCTATATTCATATTATTTCTACAATATTACAATAAAAATATATTTATAGTAGTCGATTATTTATACTTTTATCAGTTAACTGATTAACATAATATGAAATATGTAAATATTGGAATTTGAAGGTCACTAAGTTTTTGCAAGGTGAGAGCATCAATGTTACAGCTATAACAGCAAAACTTTCGATAATGTGTTAGATTTAAATATTAGTTTTGGACAAGAACCTTACCTTAGAGGCCCGTCGTGGCGCCGGGGCACAAAGTATGACTGTAAACGCGACTGGTCGTGGGTTCGATCCCCGCTCGACGAAATGAAATACAACTTTAAATTTATATTTCATTTTCTTCGCTCTGGTGTAGAGGCAAAACGCGGGGTTGAGTTCCGCCACAAAACGCCGTTTTTCCAGAATTCGACGGCAACAATAAAGAACGGAGTGCCTTAACTCTTAACACTAGATACCCTCTGCCTACTATGTTGTATAGCGTGAAGCTGATTTATTATTCTTACAAGAACCTTACGACTAAATATGTATATTGTACTCATTATGCTCAGGCTAGAACATATTGATGAATTCATGAAGTAATCTAATTATTACTACACTTCGGCCTTGAATATTTATTGAAAGTAACATCTTGGTTGTTCAGTTTCGACTAAATTTACATTACATTGAATTAATTCGTATATGCGCCATGTAGAGTCTAGTAAGTAATTTCATGTAAAACATAAAAAAAAAATAATCAACTTCATGCTATACAGCATGGTAGGCAGAGGGAACCTGGTGTTAAGAATTAAGACACTTCGTTCCCCATTTTCCGCCGAATTCTATAAGCATAACATGTTGAGTGGCGGAACACAACGCCACGGTTTGTCTCAATACCAGAGCGAGGAATTGACGATATAAAATTTTAATAAATTCAAGTCGAGTGAGGATCGAACCCACAACCAGTCGCGTTTACAGTCACTAACTTGTGCGTCTGTTACGCCACGCCTCAAGTTTTTAAATTTCATGTACTTTATCAAATTTCTCTATTCTGTGCTATATTGTAATTTTATTTTTAATTAATGTAATAATTTTAATTTACAGGCAAAAGAGATTCTGAGCAAAGAGTCCAACGTCCAAGAGGTGAAATGTCCAGTCACCGTCTGCGGCGACGTCCACGGCCAGTTCCACGACCTGATGGAGCTGTTCCGCATCGGCGGCCGCTCGCCCGACACCAACTATCTGTTCATGGGCGATTACGTGGACCGCGGCTACTACAGTGTGGAGACAGTCACATTGCTGGTTGCCCTTAAGGTATGGTAATTTTATTTACTTTCTGCTCTATTTTGAAATTTTATAGGATTTTCTAGTGTTTGTTTGTTGTTTTTGTGTGATTATTACTTAATCATATGTATGAAGTGGATATTGGAGTAAAATTGTGTATTATTTGGCTTTTTTTAAGTTTTCTTTTAGTATTTATGAAACGAGTTTAGTCTTAGGCAAATTATCCGGTAGTAAGACTAGCTGGAGTTGGTAATAGTTTCATAAATAAATTCTAACTTCTTAGGTGAAAATGGCACATATTAAACATCCATTATGCTACGTAACAAGTAATAGTCTTTATTATATGTAAATTGTTTAATTATGATTACCAGTCACAGTTGTTATTATAGTCTTTTGTTTATTTATATTTTACTTAAAAGTCAGTCGTGTCGCAGTGGCACAAGAGTGAGGTTCGATTCTCACTCAAGGAAATAAAATATTTAACATTTTCATTTCTTCGCTCTGGTCTCGAACGAGGTCTAGTCAACACGCAATGCCTCCAGAATTTGGTGAAAAATGGGGAACAGGGTATCTTAACACTAGTTATCCTGTTGGGTGCGGGATACCGCGTGAAGCTAAAAAAAAAGTTGTGCTTAAAATCTTGACAATTCATAAGCTCTATCTACGTATAATATAACAGTGACTAATATATAACGTACACTGTAGAACCCATAACAGAACCCTGTGGGATCTCTATTGTATAATACTTGAGATTGTTCATTACGTTCAATGACATCACGTTGTGTAACCGACGTGCGAGGGAGTGACAAGGCTTATTTGTATTCTTATATACCTATAGTATAGTATAGTTCGACTCCTATAGGGGATATCAAAAACACAAGAGCCTCTGCCTCTAAAGATTTTAACTCCTTTAATAAAAAATAGTAAATTACTATATAAAAAGTGGTATATTTCCACCTACAAATGTAATGTTTTCCCAGAAATCGATCGGATCAAAAACGTCTTGTTTACCTTTTCATTCTAGTCGATATAATGCAGTATGTTAAATGTACTCACTGTTTTTTTTTTCTTGTATTATCTTTTTTAATTTTCTTTTAACTGTTTTATGATATCTAGACGAATTATATAATTATAAGTTGATTTCTATTTATATGGATATCTAGTGAATAGTATATTATATTATGGATATAGCGTTATGAGATGTATCTTAATGTGAAAGATAAACAAGTGTCGGTGTCACGTACACCACTACAACCGGTATTAATTCTGTTGCACTAATTAACACGGCAACACAGCTACAGTAGGGTTAACGAGTCGTGGTAAATTTTCTAAACACATTCGTTAAAAAAAATCTAAATTAAGAAAAATCTAGTATGAGGCCAGACGTGGTGCTTCAATCCCCACTCGAAAAATTAAATATTTAATCTCTGGTATCGGGGCAAACGCGGCGTTAAGTTATGCCAATCAACATGTAATGCCTCCAGAATTCGGCGGAAATGGGAAACGGAGTGTCTTAATTACTAGGTTCCATCGGCTACCCTGCTGTTTGCGGGATACAGCGTGAAACGGAAAACAAAAAGAAAAAACCGTAAATTCAAAACTACGCAGCCAACTATTCAGGGCGGCGACGAGTCATCGACTACTGTAAACAACAAAATATACTGAGAAGCTCAAAAGCAAAACACTCATTGTTCCCAACATTGCTACGCGAGGGCAATCTACGGTATCTGACGGTATCTCAGATAGAGTCGGGGTCACTGTTTGTATTACATTTATCAAATAGATTATTATCTTTAGCTTTACTTTCACTGATGATGATGTTTTTATCGTGGTTGTTTTAGAAATGATTTGTGGTGGTGGTGTCATTGTGTGTATTTGGTTGGGAGTTCAAATCTCTTTTAGAGATGATTTATATTCAAATTCAGGCTTTTTCTTCGGTTTGGTTAAAAATAATACAATCTAAGATCTTTAATTATATTCTGCAATATGATTAGTTGAAATTTGTCTTTTTCACTTCAAGACATAGATATAATTTAATTAAGGAATTTTCCTTACTGTAGTTGCATATTTATGCAAGATCAATAAATTTCAAGTATTTTGTTCTCTAAGTACAATTTGCGTACAATTTACGTAGATACTATTTAATCTAAATATGCCAAATTGTAGTTTATTAGGTCGCCAAATGGTATACCTTGTACGATATTGTTATCACATTTTCTTTTAATAATATTTAAATTATTACTACACATGAATAGTTTTCGTCAAAGAATCTTTGTCCATTCATGAGCTCCCAAGCAAATAGAGGAGAGTTATAAATTTGACGTGTCTGTCTGTCTGTCTTTGGCACCGTAGCTTCTAAATTAATGAACCGATTTGAGTGCGATTTTTCTTAAGCCTTATCCATGGCTGTGGTTTTTAGCTAGCTATGTTTTAGAGCTTAACAGATCAAGCACTTTACTAAGATGGAGTAGTGATATTTATAGTCGGTTTAATTTTAAATTTTGCTATTTTTCCAATTAATTTCTTTAATACGAGCCTAATAACTTAAATACTTATTTATTTTTAAATTGGACACAGCTCACAAAAAGTGCCAGAAATTATTGATCGAACAGCTGTTAGTTACTTTGTTTACAATCTTCGCACGTGTTTAATCTGTCAAAATCAATCAAATGAAATCAACGATAAACGTTGAAAATATATATGAACTGCTATTTTAAAGAATTTTTAGTATTGATAGGTTTATATTGTCTCCCGTTTCTTGTGGGGAGTGAAAATATCTATTCTCTACTTTCCGTATATATAATCGCTTTTCAGTAGGTAGACCTCTTTTTCCTTTTGATCCAACACTTGTCCCCAATTAATTTAATGAAAATATTTTATTTATATTTATTTTCCCCAATATGGATTGAACCTACAATCATTGTTACAATTAGATACTTCACATCTGTACTATGTACCTATAATAATATAATCCTTGATATATAATACTAAAGGGCAACTAAAACGGAAATTGACATTGTTATCGTTCTAAAGTTCAGATTTGTTATGGCTTCATACAAATGTTCTGGAGCATTTCAACGTATTCAACTCCTAAGTTTGGATTGTGTGCAATATTTCCAACTACACACCTTTAAGTTTACCATTCCGGTATAGTAGTTGAAATATATTTCAATTGTTATAGAACTATTGTTAGATAATGTGTCTAGAAAAAATATAGAGAATTATATTTCTCGTTAATACATTAATAAAATTTAAAAATTTTTAAGATACAATTGCACAATATTTATTTTGTAGTTTCCATACAAGGCGGGGTAGACAGAATTAAAACTGGCAACCTAATTTTAAGATACTCCCTTAAGACAAGTTTCCGTCGGATTGTTGAGAGGTATTTACGTGTTGCGTGGCGGAACTCAACGCTGCGGTTTGCCTCGTTACTAGAGCGAGGAGATGAAAATATTAAATATTACATTCCCCCGAGTGGGAATCGGACCCACGACCATCTCATTTACAGTCCCAGTTACTACAGCTTTTGCGCCATGACGCGACGGCCTCTACAATGTTTTTATTATTATTAATAATGAAATTGATTTTATTATTTCAATCGTTGATTAATCATTAACATTATGTATCGGAAAGATATACCTTTGAATGAGATACTGAAGGTCGCAGCAATGTGCGTGTTAATAGTAACGCTAATTCTTCGCGTTGGTATGTGAATCACTTTTCAGGCTTGTTTATTAAACGGGATGATTAAGTAAGTCATACATAAAGCATCTGCTATATTTAGTAGGTAAATTTATTTACTGGGTTTTGTATTGTTTTTGTTGAGTTAAATGTGTGAGAAATGTAATAATTGTTTTAATGTTAATTTTTGCGTCCAATAATGTATGAATGATATTACAAGAGATAATGTAAACAAGAATATATGGATCATAAAATTACTCTGTTATATATAAATGTATAATTATAGTTAAAAAAATAAAAAAGTGTAGGTGTTGTTACTTAAATAGGCTTATAATAACATTTCTGATTTGGTCTTTATGTAGTTAAAAGACATTTATAGTATGTATCTGTATTTAGATAGTACGACCTCAGGTTTAGCATTTCAATATTTTAAGGTTAACATTTTATTCTTTATATGCTATATATAAGATATAACTTTAAAATTTTGTACAAAAAAAAAACCAAAACTTTTTTTTTATGAAAGTTGACTTTGAGCTTGAACTAAAACTATTATTTATCGTTACAGGTTAGGTATCGCGAGAGAATAACAATCCTCCGCGGCAACCACGAGTCACGTCAAATCACCCAAGTCTACGGTTTCTACGACGAGTGTCTCCGTAAATACGGCAACGCGTCCGTGTGGAAGCACTTCACGGATCTCTTCGACTTCCTGCCACTCACCGCTTTAGTAGATGGACAGATATTCTGCCTGCACGGTGGGCTCAGTCCTTCTATAGACACTTTGGATCACATCCGTGCACTGGATCGCGTGCAAGAAGTGCCCCACGAGGGACCCATGTGCGACCTGCTGTGGAGTGACCCTGATGACAGGTGAGTTTGTTAAGATATTTGGTCTATTGGTTAATGGTGATTGTGGGTTGGATCCGGATACAATACATGCAATTGTAAAAACAAACAAAACATTTTTTCTGTGAATATTACATCTATACTGCCTGAATTACTATAACACAGTGAGAAAACTTAAAGTGAAGAAAACATATAGTACAAAGATAGTAAGTAGTAATAAAAATATTAATTATCTCATAAAACATTGATAAAAATAGCGGAAAATTCAAACCATATTTTTTTATTATGGCTTATGCATATATATTGCACACTCTCACTTCGCACAATTGAACTAAGATGGCACGAACATACAACAGATATATATACTATATGTCGTTTAGAAAGTAATTAATATGAAAAATCGTGTTACTTATTAATAAAGACCAAAGTCGTATTATTATTTCGAAAACTTAACTTTACAAATTTGCTAAAATGTACAACTTGAGCAGATTTAATTACAGTATTTAAATCATTAAATCAATCGCAACAGAAATATCTGGGTCATTCGTAAAAATCAATATATGGAAATATAATCAAGATATCTGGTATGAACAGACACTGTCCAGTCAGTGTTTGGTAGCTTTATCTTGGCGATAGTGAATCATTTTTAGTGATACGACAAGGGCATGCCTCAGCCGTCCCCGGATCTTGTAGTGCAGTCAAAACATTGATTTACTGAGATCACTTAATATATATATTTTTCTTAATATAATATTTATATATTACTAGTCGGCAGCACCCCCTCCCTGATGTATATATATATGTTTGTTGTATTGTCGAGAGATGGCGTTGACCATTTTCATGGCATTCTTGAATCGCGCTATCGTTTGGTTGACTACAAAAGTATATATTCAAATAATTTTCCAGCCTAATAAATTTTCCGCCGAATGCGGGATAACTGATTTAAATCTTCACGCTGTATCCCATTTTTTGGAGCGGTTACCTTATTATGGTGCCGTCAATAATTATATATATATATGTATAAGATAAGATAAGAAATGTTATATAATACAGTTATATTATGTTTTATATTATATTTTTAGTTCGGTTTCCCACTCAGAAGAACGATATATTTCAAATAAAAATGATTCTTTTTATATGAAGTATAATGCCTAGTTTTATATAATGAGATATGAACATAGTGATGTATTATGAAATTTCATTCTGCGTACCCCGAAAAATGTTGGAGATATGTGACCCTAAAAAGATATTAGATTTTACTTACAAGGAAAATTCTTCATCTTTTTTGGCTCGTGTATATATAAAAGTATGTGCATTTTTTCTGGTCCTTACATAACGTGACCTTAAAAGCCGGCTGAGGTCGCACACGTTTCCTCACCAGCCATCGTATAGTTATTTATTCATTTGTGATTCATTGTATTTGTTTACAAAAAATACCAACCACTAATTAAACACGCTTCAAACGAAAAAATTTTGAATACTTAATGATAAATAATGGTAAATTGTTTTTACGTGTAAAAGCTGCACGTTTTTCTAATAAAAATAATATATTTTACTATTTTTTTAAATAATAGTTAGCTACGTTTACTATTATTTATTACGTAATTATATTTTTTATAGAAGATGCTAGTAATGACATTTTCAACAATTACTTTAACACGTTCTTATATAAGAATAAAATGTTATGTTATTGTTTATGTTATGTTATGTTAAAATGTTATGTTAAAATGTTATGTTATGTAATGTTATATTTTCCTAGATTTTTACCTTTTTTTTTGTGGCCAATTAAAATCTACCTATTATGATGATGTGACATCTAAACGAATATTTTTTTAAATGTATCAATGTTTAGCATATCTCTGTTTTTATACCATAATGCCATTTTTATTATATAAATTGAATATTCAAAAGCACTAAGGTAAATCATCATAATAAATAATTAAAATGAACAGAATAATCCTAAACCCTTTTTTTTTCTTTTAATTTTCCTTTTTCAAGTACAAACAATAAAATATTCAATGATAATGTTAAAATAATTACCTGTCTTATCTTACCTATTTAGTTGTAATTTATGAAAAATAAAAATGTTATGTATTTTAAAAGGAAAAAGATATACAAATACTAAATATGTTATTTAGTTCGTGTAAAAGTATTTTAAATAATATCAGCATATTGGGCCTTGAGCCATGGACATTCAGAATTCGGCGGAAAGTCGGAGTGTCTCAACACTACGTTCTCTCTGCCTGCCCTGCTGCGTGTGGGATACAACGTGAAGTTGATTAATTTATAAATATAATTTTGCTCTAACAGAGGCGGATGGGGTATATCCCCCCGCGGCGCCGGCTACACCTTCGGCCAGGACATCTCGGAGACGTTCAACCACAGCAACGGGTTGACGCTGGTGTCGCGCGCGCATCAGCTCGTCATGGAGGGCTACAACTGGTGTCACGATCGCAATGTCGTCACTATATTCTCGGCGCCTAATTATTGTTACAGGTTTGTGGAATTGATGAAAGTTGGGGGGATGGAGTGTCTTGATACTAAATTTTTTTCTGATTGTCCTGTTATATGGGAGAAGCGTGAAGTGTAAAAAAATATTGTAATAAGTTGCACGTTTAGTGGGACGTCTCCAAGAGACTCCAGTTCGAGTTCCGGTACGGTAAAAATTTATATGTTGTGTGAAAAACGCTTTAAATATTAAGAAGTTATTTGATCCTGATGATAATACTATCATAAAACATTGATAATATTTGAAATTACAGTAATAATTATGTAACTTAAAGTTGTCATTATTATATATATCATTATTAATATTATATATTATTATAAAATTCTTAGTTATATAATAATATTTTTTAATTGCAGGTGTGGTAATCAAGCCGCCATAATGGAATTGGATGATATGCTTAAGTACTCATTGTAAGTTTCTTTTGTAATTCATATTTTATAGTATCATTAGAATGTATAAATACATTTTATATATTTGATATTATACACAATGAGTATTATAAATAATCGTTCTCGTGTATTCCAGCTATATACTAGCTCTAATGTTGTAGGTGAAATAATAATTAAATTATATATTGCGGGGTTGAGTGCCGCCTCTGAACAAAATTGTCTTAAAAATTGGAGTGGAAAGTGGGAAATGGAGTGTCTTAACATTATCTTCTCTATCCTAACCGAAAATAAAGCGTAAAGTTATTTTTATAGCTTAAGGACATTTGCAAATATACTATTACTATTGTATAAATAATTATACTAAATACTATTGAATGGGGATAGAACTTCTTCTATTGTATTTTATTTATCTAATATCTGATTTATTTTGGAATGATTAGCAGCGCAAAGTGATGACAATTTAATTTGCGTAAGCAAATTAATGAGACATATATATATATATATATTGTCCTTTTCCTGTGGATATCGAAGTTTTATGACCTTTAATTGATATACACTTTGATTTTTAATCTAATTTAAACATACTAAAAAAATATATGATTTGTTGCACAGCCTTCAGTTTGACCCGGCCCCGCGACGCGGCGAGCCGCACGTGACGCGGCGGACGCCGGATTACTTCATGTAGGCTGCACGTAGGTAGCTAATGTTTTATTTTGAGGTTTATTTGCAATTTGCCTAGTGTTTTGTCCTTAAATTTAAAGTTTTATTTGAATTTTCAAAATTTGATGAAAAAATTATATTTGTTTTTTTTTTCGTTTTTTATTTATTTAACATTCGAATATATTTCGGGGATGCTTAGATATTTATTTGTAATAATTTAAATATTTTATTGTGCCTCTCCTCTGCCTACCTTACTGTGTGCGGTAGACAGCGTGACACTAAAAGAAAGTAAAGTGTATTATTTTTTAGCATATAATTTAACATAAACATTATTGTTATGTATTCATTTTTGGTGATTATAAATAAATACACTGGTGTTTAATTTGAACAGTTACGTTCGCAGTGAAGGCGCACCTGGAGCAGGAGCGGCGGGCCGCCCCCCGCGCTCCGCGCGCCCGCAACCGCCACCCCCGCCCCCGCCGCCACGGCCTGCGCAGCGTGGCGCACTGGCTCGCCGACATCTGACCCACCCTCTATCACACCGCTACCAACGTAACAAACTTTATGGTCCCGTATATACTTTGCCAGGTGTGAGTAAGTTAATATGTCGATTTGAAGATATCATCATTTTAATCATAATTATCTGTTCAGTAAGAGAATTATGTAAAATTTACAAGGTTAGTTTGTGCACTGAGAGACAGATTTATCGGCTTAGTCATTTATTCACCTTATAAATAAAGCAATCCTAATGCTAATGATGGTTTCGAAATTATATATGCAAGTCTTATCGACTTATTCACATCTGATAAGGATATATAAACAACGTCGGTGTAACGACCCCCGTGCCCGACCGTCACTCGCGCCGGCCATGTGATAGGAGATGGGTACAACACAGACATACAAACTACTCTTGGTAACTGCCGCCCTTGTCACTTGTTATACTACTTATTTCTGAAAACACACCATTTTTGTTACTCTTTAATGCCAATTTAAAAGCAATAATAATATATTTTTAATCTATATTATGATTTGTACATTTCATAGTACGCATGGCAGTGCAGATGTGTGTGTGTGTTCACACAATGACAAAATTTAAACGTGTAAATTGAAACGATAAAAAAAACATTTATTTCTTTTGTTTTATTACACGTATTTATTTTGAGTTGTTTTTTTTATAAAGAATGTAACGAAAATACGATGTCAGCAACAATACTGTCGCTGACATAAATCATTGGGCACACTCACATTGATGCAAGATGTCATGCCAATAATATTATATTAATAGTGCGTTTTTTTATTATTTTTAACATTGTATTGGTTGTACTTTGAAAATCTGTAACGTGAATTATAATTTTATAAAGTGAAACTGTAGTATTAATGTACGTATATATTGAGAATATTGAAAAATTTATGAAATTCGCGTCTGTAACTCTATTTGGTTAAATGATAGACAATACAACAAACATTATGGTATTTTATTTTTTAAGAATCATAACTTTTTTGGTTATAAAACAGGAGGAGAATGTCGTAAATTTTTCGTAATTATCAATACTAAAACCGCACACGAAGCCATTAATGTAATTTAAATTCGAATGTCGGTATGTAAATGTAATATAAAATGGCGTTACAGCGCTTAGTACTCTTATTGTATAATAGTCTAGCGATTATAATTGAGAAGGAGCGATGAGTAGAGGGGGGAGGAGGCTGTGGCGGTGTAAATGTATGTAAAATTTAATCGTTAGGTAATTTGTTTGCAACAATCAGCGGCGGCCGCTCACAGCAGTCCTAGGTCCGCGCCCCACCCCCCATCGCGTGCGCGGGGAGGCGGGACGCGGGAGGTGGGGCGCGGGAGGCACTCTTGCTGGTATGTTCATTGCGGCGCGACCTCACCTGTGTAACTTGCGATGTATCAAACTCACACTTAGACCTCATTAAACTGCGTACATTTGCTATCCAGTAGTTTTATTTCCCGTCGTCTCGTGGACATACCGGCCGAGCTGGCACTTTGCGATCTATCATTATAAATCTGTCACTTGAAATTGTGCGAGACCCGATTTTGATACTTTTAAAGTTTAGCTTTTAAATATACATAGATTTGAATTTGTTTTTTCAATTTTACGTATCCGGACGTGACGTCACGAGCGACGCACAACTCCAGAGGGCGCGCTCGCCGCGCTCCTCGCAGAACAATGGCAAGCATTTAGTTTTATGACAGAATGGTGGAATTAACATAATTATTAATTAATATATAATATTCGCCCGACGGACGTTACGTAAAGTATTAGATGTGTGCGTTTAGAGTGCTCGTACCATTCTGCCATAAAACGTTTGAGATGTGCATTTTTGGTTGATTATATCTTAGTTTCTCCTGTTCTTGTGCCACAGTACCTGTTTGACAGAATAATGTTTCACAAGCGTGGAGCCTTCTCATCATTTTTATATGCTCTTGTAAATACATAATATCAAGGCATATTGCATTACATGTTGGCGTAAGTAAGCGCATGCGCATTATATGATGTATCCCTTCGAAAAAAATTATAGATAATGAAATATACATTTTTTTATCGGTATCTGTTAAATGTACATTGGAATTATAATTTTTAGATGATGGACGATAATGAGTGGTCGATTTTCTATCAAATGTATTGTACCATTGATTAGTATTGATCAACAGACGCCATCGTGTACATTTGCAATGTTTCATCAGCATCGTTTATGATCGTCCATCTTGTAATATAAATCGTACTAAAAATATATATAGTGGCGATGGAACATGCGACTTGTTTTATTTATTTGACTATTCACTACGTGGCAATTTTCTATATGAAAATCTAAGTATGATTCCATCTTATTATAATTTATAAATCGCTTACAAAGCAAGGTAACATTTCCAAATCTGCACTTCAATTGAACGCGTGTGTACTCGATACAAAGACTTACCCACCAATGAGATCGGAAGCCACACGTTTCGTTTAAGTATTAAGTCTGTAAGTTAGGTAAACGAATAAAATATTAAAAACTCAAAAAAAATATACGAAATCGAGCTTCGTTTGTGCGAAATTGAGTAAGTGTGGCGTATTTGATATTTGGTTTTATTACGTCGTTGGAAATATTTCGCACGCACGAAGCTCGTGTCTATTGATAAGGCTTTCCTGGCAACCCGCATAGGTCGACGTTCGATTCCCGCAAGTATAACAACTTTTGTACGTGAATGTCGTAGTGTTGCGTTGTTGCGTCGTTATTATTATATACACATTATATTATATGGTTAAAATCCAAAGTTGAAGTCGATGAATGCAATAAAGTGAACGGAACGGTTTATTCTTTCAACTCTGTACTATGCCCGATGATTAAAATTAGATAATAAATAAAATTAATTATAATAATGTTTTATTATATCTCCCTAACTGATTTTTAAGTTAATATGTAAAATATTCGAATTATATTTCTTTACGTTTATTTGTATACGTTTCTTTGTTTACATTTCACAGCAGGCAAAGACGATCCACAGAGATCCATACGATAGCTAAGCGGCAAGTGTCAATTTAACGTGTTAAATTCACAACTATGTAACTAAGTTGCAATTATTTCGCATGGTTTCTAGTAATTTTCGTAGTTTTTCATATAATATATTTTTATTTGAAATATAATAATTTATCGGGAATTTATGTGAAGTTTACTAGTGAACTCTAGACAAAATAAAATCTTTTTATTTAAATACTTTAGTAGTAGAAGGATAAGAAAACAAAATAAATATTATCATAGGTATAAATTTATTTCCAAAATAAATAATTTCGCTTAACAATAACGTTTACATTACAAGGCGTTGTGCTTCTTACTTCAATACTTTTTAAAGTTTTCTATTCTACAATCAAAAATGTTACCCTTCCATTGAAATTGACGTCAAATAAACAAACGGTATGTCAAAAGCCCTCAAAATTTAAATACAAAAATAAATATCCAATTTACTAATAAATTCTAAGATTTAAACTAACTTACAAAAAGAAATAACTCGTTAATATGTATGTATGCTCATTATTATTTTTTTTATTTTGAAACATAAAAAAAGACCTAAGGTCAAGGAATGTAAAATACATATAATTGATAGTTAATCAGTAAAAACTTATTATATGTTGAAAAAAGAATTTAATTCTTATGACTTTTGAGTTCTACGCAACTTATTTCGAAAGACTTCTTTTAATTCTATACTTTTCTGTTTTTAGAGACATTGTACATAAAGAAATTGCGAGAATATTTTTTGAGTGGTCACTTGACAAGTATTTATCAAATATATATATTTTTTAAAATAGTAAAATTAGAAAATTAATTTAGTCACTGAAAATATTAAAAAAGATGTTCTAATTGTCATGTTGGTGCATTATGTCTTTTTATCAATTTGTACCCTAAACCAAAATTCGTTCCTTTTGCAATAAATCTTATGTAGATACACATAAATCTTACACAACATAATTGCTTCAGTCATGACTCCAAATAATATAATGAATAATATTAAATATATTCTCCAATAAATAATATTAAATATTTTGCAATAAAAAGTCAAGAGCACATTATGTTTTAAACAAAAAAGAACATGATAATAAATTAAATAGGCATAGAGTCTATAAAGTTTAAACATTTGGAAAACTATAGATAAATCTTATATTCAATTATACTTTAAAAATATCATTTATTTTCTTATAAAACGTTAAATGTTCATTTCTAATTATGTTAAATGAAATCAAGTTCTTTAAAAAATAAAAAAATATATAATACTGGAAAGAACAAAAAAGTCCATTTTTTTTTCTAAAATAATTGAAATATAAAAAATGGAAAAATACAGGTAGCTGTACCTTATTCCTCACTAAACCTAACCAAATAATAATAAGTTAAAATTCACATTTATATAAATTTAAACAATTTTATGTAAAAAAAACCTACAACCTGTTCTTTATTACTTACATATCGCTATTAAAATATCTTTGTGTAGACTGTTGAAAATGTAGCGTTTCTAATGTTCATTATTTATAAAAATTGTTATTTCAATATATTTTAAATTAAATTACATTTAAATTTAATACAAGTTCTCTGTTATAACAAGTTCATACGATTATATTAGTTATAAAATAGCCTCTCAAGAAAATAGATTACAAACTCTGTAAACTTATAAAGATTAAAATTTCGCCCAAAACTGTCCCTCAAAAATGAAATGGCAACACTAACAACGCTACATATCAACAGAAAATTGATTGTCCTAACTAAAAAATATTTATTGCATCTTATCTTAATTATCTTTTAAGATATTTTCATTCCTGTATCCAGATGCAAGAGTTGTTTCATCAGCTCGTAAGTGGAGAAGGAGGTGGCCACCATCGGTATGGCTCGTATGTAGTTGACGGTCATGCCGCGGTACAAACCTTTGACGATACCGTTGTCACGGTATATGAGTGTTAGAGTTTTAACCATGCCCGTTCTGAAAATGTTCCTTTTTCTTAATGGATTTAATTAAATTTATTTACATAGTTTATAAAACGACAAGATATAGTTAATATTATAGGCCAGCCGTGGCACCGGAGCGGCGTTGAGTTCCGCCACCCAACACGTAAATGCCTCCAGAATTCGACAGAACATGAAGAACGGAGTGTCTTATCACTGAGTTCCCTCTGCCTACCCTACTGTGTGCGGATAGACAGACTGATGTTAAAAAAATAACTTTATAATATACCAAAGAAAATAAAGGTCTATTGATTGTGTAACTTAATAAAAGGAAAATTTTTACAGGTATTTATCATCTAACGTTTAACAAAAACAGTAAATTAATAGATTTATCCTTGAATTAGCAAACAACTAAATATAATGGATGTGGGTTTAAATTTCACTTATAATTATTGTTTATATTTAGTATTTAGTCGTTACACCAATCTGGTTAAGTGAAGGAAGCAAAATATTAATGAAAATTAATAAATAATGAGAATAACAATATTTTATATGAATTAAAAATAAGAATTTCACTGAAACCTTTTCTTATAATTGTGATTAGTAATTGAAAAAGCAATTAAACGTTTTTTAGCATTCCCAATACTAGGAACAATGTGCTTTTTATGAATAATTAACAACAACAAGGATCGTAATGATAAGTAAGTTTTAACGAAAAATTCAGAAAAGCAATAGCAAAAAAGAATTTAAAATGTTCACTTAAATTATAAGCATAAAGAAATTAGTTAAGTTAATGAATAAGCTTGTAAAAAATTGTTGAAGCGGTAAGCTAAATATTAACGAAAATATGAAAAGCGTGATCATGAAAAATGGCATAATTAAAAAAAGATCTATTTTACTAAGATCTACAGGTAATACCAACCTTCTGTTAGTGTTGCCAACACCAGTGCAAGAAATATGCAATAAAAAATAAAATATTATTTATTATCTAAATTAGTAGTAAAGAAAGTAAGCAAAATAATTTATTGAAATATAAATATAATATAAGCATAAAGGTACAATTAACTATTTACAGGTGCACTGCTACAAATATTATATTTATTGTGCATAATTATTTTTGTGTTTCATGTTGTGCAATAAATATTTTCCGTGTTATTTTAGAGTTTTTGAAATAATATTGGGTTATTTTTAGATTATCTATTTAAAATTTCTTATAGATTGAAGTTTTTAGTGTAGACTATTCAAGAGTAGGTACGATTTCATCTCACTACATAAACTATTATAACAATATTCTTCTATATAATCAATGTGTGATGTATAAATAGTTATTAAGCAATATTTTTTATACCTATTAGGCAAGGCTATACGTACCTCATTCTTTTTCTAAAAATTGTCTACACTTCTAGAATATTTAAATGTATTTTTTGCTAAAGGTAATTCCGACTATATCTTCATTTACAATTTTCCTTATCATCATACAACTATAAAAAAGTATAATTACAACACTACATGTACTATAAATAAAATTTTATAGGTATTTTATTCAAGCCAAAAGTTTTCTACAGAAATGACCTCCCTATTTTTCTAACACCACAAAAAAAAAACAAAAAAATAAACGAAACGATTACTAAAAATACTCCTAATCTACGTATACCTTACCAATCCTAGGAATATTATAAATGTGAGGATGAGTTTGTGAGGATGGATATTTGTTCCACTTTCACACAGAAACTACTGAACGGATTTAGATAAAACTTTACAGTAAAATATCTAATATATCACAATAACATATAGACTACAATTTATGTAAAGATTTTGTATAATTTAGCTAAAATAAAATAATAAGTTTAAGCGTGTGGGTTGCTAGTAATAAATAAGACTTACCCAAATTTCGCTGTTTCGGGATTCATACAGGCGAGTTGCATCCGTCGTCGCGTCACATCCAGCGGGTATGAGACTGACTGGGCGACCGCGCCCGCGAGTCCACCACACACCAACTTACCTGGCACGGTTAGGACTAGACCACCTAGCGATTAAATTTATATAAGTTTTAATTCTATTAATATTTAATCTGTGGGAGTTAATGAATGCAAATAGATACTATTTGCTCTTAACACTAGGTTGCCTCTGCATACCCTGTTGAGTGCGGGATACAGCGTGAAGCTGATTTACATACGTGTTTCCGAATTTCTTTATTGTCTTTTTTGAGTATGTGAATATATCTTTGCCTTTTCAATTTTCATAAAACTTCACAGCGATAACGACATGTCTCTTCGTTACATATTGCATAAAATGTTAACATTTAATAAAACTACAAAATTTTAAATGTATTAAGAAACGATTTGATAGGCACGTGCTAATTGCAAGTAATATAAATATGAAGAATTTCCGACATTATTAAAAATATAATTTTATATGAGATGATGATAGAGAGATGACTAATAAAATACTTTATGACTAAAAGTTAAATGTACACTTACCGGTATTCCTATCACATTTGCGGCACAATGTGCTCGGAAGATACTTCATGCAAAAGAATTTTAGAGATTCAAAGCAATAAAAACTGAACCCCGCGTACGGAACCATCCCCACCATAGTCGGTACGAAGCCACGGTATAATGCGCGTATACCACCCTCCTAAAATGTACAAAAAAATAATATCTTTTAAAATAAATCTTTTTTCAGAAAAACTAAAAAGAAAAAAAATATATCCAACAATAACTCAAATGCGATTTTATTTTAATTATATATATAAGTTTTTTTTTTTTAAATTAATTCGAGATATTGCCTGACAAATGGCGGAACTTAAGATGGTCTTTATCATTGTTACCATGGCTAGGAAATGAAAGCATTAAATCCCCGAAAGGAAATGGGAATTGGACCCACAACCGTTGTTTTAAAGCAGCCGCTGTCCAACTGAAAAAATGCTTCTTATTTATTTCTATTCTTATCTTTTTTTTATTTAAATAATGTTACCCAATAAATGAAACCCTTATTTTACGATAATCTAAGTACCTACTTAAATAAATTATAATAAAAATTCTTACAGTCTTAAATATAGTGGTGGCAGCATGCACAATGCCGGTGTACCGGTGTTCACCCGTCACTTGGAAGGCCAGCCTAGCTCTAATCGTGTCCAGGGGGTAAGTCAGGGTGACCGCAGTCACTCCCGCCCCGGCACCAGCCACGAACTTATCACCGTGTTGAACTAATGGTATACTTAGACCACCTAGATACTGAAACAAAGAGAAATCTTCATTTACTTATAGTTTGACATTGTCTTGGCGTAGGGGCACAAATATTTATTTAAATCCATATGTCCATTTTTTCGCTCTGGTGTCGAGGCATTGCAGAGCGGCTTTGAGTTCCGCCACTCAACACGAAATGGCTCCAGAATTCTGTGGAAAGTGGGGAACGGAGTGTCTTAACACTAGGTTCCCTCTTCCTACTCTGCTGTGAGCGGGATACAGGGTGAAGCTGATTTTATTTAATTTTGTTATTTACTTACAGTTTTACTATTTTTTTATAAATAATAAATGAAACAAAAACATATTCTCTGGTTCTTATGAATGTTTTTTTAATTGACTTGCTTACGCTATTAGTTATAATGCGTCAAAGTCAATTATATATTTAATTCCATTTAGTTATTGACTGACGTCAGATAATTAACACCTAAGATAAATTACTTATAATTTTTGTAGTAAAAAAATCTTTCTATAAACGAAATGTAGTTATGATAAGTTGATAATGATACAATGTCTATTAAACTGATATTAATGTTAGTTTACTTGTAACATAATAAGACTAAATCTAATAAATGTCTTAAGCCTTCTTAAAACATTTCGAATCGAATCGAATTCGTGAGTCCTATAATAATAGTAGGTATTATTATAGGAAACTGTTACATGAACGGAATGTAATGACATTAAAAACCTGTATTCACATTAATGCATTGTGAGTGGACATGTAACGGTATACAAATGTGCTTTTAAAAATTCAGTTACGTTTCTATTCGGCGACGATTGTGTTTTATGAAAAACTAGACCATTTTTTTTATTGTTATTGTTAAAAATCTTTTAAAAATTCTCAAATAGGTATATGAGTATATAATAATAAATATACTATTTAAAGTAATAAGCCACAAAACAGTATCTTTCCGTCTTTGTTACAATTTACATACAGTGCTTACACATACAAGTTTCATACAGTGGTGGAACCTAACACCGCTGTAAAAATCCAGATTTTCACTTACATTACTCGGTCCTTACACGTTTTAAGGAGAATTATACCAGAGGGAACCTAGTATTAAAACACTGTGTCCCCATTAAGTCACATCTTTTGGCTTTGCGTTACGAGTGGTGGAACTGAACGCCGCGCTTCGCCCTGTTACCAGAGCAAAGAAATTAAAATATTAAATATTTCATTTTCCTGCATTGGGAACCCGCAACCTGTCGCGTTTACAGACACAGACACACTTGTCCCCCAGCAGCGCCACGACTAGAAAAATACTCGATTACCAAAATATTATTACAAAAAATGGATCAATCAGTGAAAAAGCATATTTTTGCTTTACTAAAATATTTGATCTATTAAAATTATGTCATACGGTCAGGTAATTTAAAATAATAGAGTCAATTTGTATGTCAGATCTATCCTTTAATCATGCCACGATCGAAAACAATTGTCTTGAACTTTATATTGGTCAACAACCTCCTATAACTTTCGATTGAAAAGAAATATTGTAATTTTAAGCAGAATCAAATGTTTCATTGGAAATCTTGTATTTGTATCATTTCGATACTTCGAGGAAACTCAGTAAAACGAATTTCATGTTAGTAAGCTATATAGATCTATACTAATAGAATATGCGGTATAAAAGATAAATAAGTCGTCTAAAAACAAATCAAAAACAGCTATTTAATATTGTCATATTGAGATAATGCTCTCTAATCAGATTTTTCTCTCTCAATAGGTACTAATTCTATATTGATTTTGCATCCGAGGTTAAGTTCATGACTGCGGCTCGATCAGATAAAAAAATACGTAAACATTCAAATGAACTAGCGTAATGCTTCCTGAAATAGACATTGCCTAGTTCAATAGTACCTAAAGATTTAATATAATAGTTTCTAGTTTTTCTTTTTACTTATGTTTATTTTTTTCAAAATTGAGTATTCTTCTTCTTCATCGTATCATATGTTTGGATTGTTCAAATTGAGGTTTGCCAATGTTTAGCCACGCTGACTGCAGTATCCATTGCCATAGTCAGATCTTCAAACGAGCAGTCCAGATGGATGGTTTGAGCAGGAGAGCAAGTGTGCCATTGTTTTTGGGATGGACTCATGTTGCTTGATCCTCCAGAGCGTATCCTTATAGACTTTCTTTCTAAGAGCCAATTTGGCTACGTAAACGATTTAACGACTTCGAAGTTCCACTTCCACTGCAAGTGATTGCCTGGGGGTAAGCACTTTTTGGGAGGGACAAAGCCTGTATGAGGTGGGATGTTAAAGAAATAAAACATTTATAATTTAGAAATTGTTACTCTTCAATGTTATAAGATACCTATATATAAATACTCATATATATATTTAAACTTTTCTACTACTATAAACGTGATGATGATAGAAGAAAAAACCCTCGTGATTATAAGGCCGTTATCATGTCTCGTGATATTGCATTTAAAACATAATCATTCACGCTACATTTAACATTTGCTATTATAATTGCACGTCTAAATAATAAAAACACGAATATTGTTGTCAGTATTTAAACTTAATGGTTTGTGAGTATTATAAAATATTTTATATTTTCTTGTAAGAAATTTTATGATATTTTATTTTGTTTTATGAAAATCCACAATTATCAAGGGCCAGAACTAAGAATATATTTGTATTAACATTTTTATCAATTTCTAATTAAAGAATATGGGATTAAAAGATAACCAAATGAAATGTTACGCTAGTAAGCTTTAAGTCAGCCAGTCACTGAGCATGGTTTTTTTAAATTCTGTGATACAAGCACAGTCTCGGTCAAGTAATTCCGTTTGAAAATACAACATTCTACTAAGCAACAATGCAATCTTTATTATGTAAATATTTTATATTATATATAAAATAATTAAGTATTTTAGTAGCGTGTATATACTATAAAGTTCATTTATTTTTCCTATATGGTAATGAATTCGATTCCGGATTTACGCTTCACGCACAGTCATAGCGGTCGCGACGCCATCGACCGCACCTTAAAGAACCGTGTTAGTGTGCCACAAGCAGAATCAAATCTTTTTACTGTATTATCAACATTCCATTCTATATCTTAATTACTAATTGAGGATGCATTGCTAAAGGTGATATATCACATTTTTGGATTTTAACAGTTCTAGACATGAATTGTGATTAAAAGCGCTTTAAAGTAATTATGCACCCTAGAAGCGTGGTTTTTTTATAAAATAAAATTATTAAAAAGAAAAAAAATACATATTCCAAAAAAGAATTAATAATTAATTTGTAAAGAAAAATTGCAATAAAACAAGCTATTTAAAAAATATTTTACAGTTTAAGCAGTGTGGTGTAGAGTTCATTGTAATGGTGTTTCAAGATAACGTTTTACTCTAACCACTTCAGTTTTTAAACTTCTTTTAAAATTTAGCACCAAATTTTAAGATAAATTGTGCACGCATTTTAAGATAATTTGTAACGCAAACTTTTGTATATATAATAAACTGTTAAATTTGCCGCTTTATTAAGATCCTGCTATGTTTATTTTTGCATTTTTTTGTCGTGTATGTTTCTATTGTCACTTTATTTAAATTTATAATATTAAAGATAAAAAAAAAGAAAAAAGGCGGCGTAATTCAGTGTATTAAGTTTAAGCGGGCAAAGCCGCGAGCGGGTCGCTAGTTTAAATATAACATAAATATTTTAGTATATGTTAATTTATTAATCAGTATAATATACAAGCTGAATCCTTAAGCAAGTCTAGTACACCGTAACGGCAACGTTACGTTTCGTTTCATTCGCCGTTACATATTCATTTACTGTTATTTTCATATGTCTTATTACTGTTTTTGAGAAATCCTTTCGAAATATAATTGATTAAACTATTAGGCGATGTGGAACATAATTTATTCATCTTATTTATCTATAGTTTTATACAAAAAAATATTTAATATTCATTTAACTCTAATGATAATGTAAGAAGCAATTTTGAATTTCCTAAGAAGTCATTTTTAATTTCCTTTGCCATCTTTAAGACGTAAATTAATATGTAAGTATAAAATAATATGGTTTTTCCTTTTTATAAGTGATACTAGTCACGATTAAGTATTTGTAACATTTATTCTATTAGAATTAATGTTTTTTAGATATTTATGACATGTTATTTACTAAAAAACATAGTGACTTAGAATTATATAAGTAGTAATTATATTACTATTAATAGAGCATAATATATTTATATTTATTTTATTTATATATTTTTTATTTATATATTTTTAGAAAGTTAATGTTTAACTTTATAAATATTCATTTAAAATGCAATACTGAGGATAGTCTAAAACTTTATGGGAGATGACTGATAAGATAACTAAAAATATTTAAGAATATATAATAAACTAGCGGACGCGCGCAGCTACGATAGCTTATTTAGAGGTGAATTCTAATAAACCATGAAACATGTGTTCAATGAAATATTATTAAGAGTCGAAATTTCAAATTTTATAAAAATCGGTGGCGATTTGAAGATTTTTCCATACAAACTTTCAACCCCTTATTTGCACCTTTAGGGGTTGAATTCTAGAAAACCATGAAACATGTGTTCAATTAAATACTTTTAAGAGTCTGAATTTCAAATTTTATAAAAATTGGTGCCAATTAAAAAAAATCGATACAAACTTTCAACCCCTTATTTGCACCCTTAGCGGGAGAATTCTAGAAAACTATGAAACACGTATTCAATTAAATACTTTTAAAAATCTAAATTTCAAATTTTATAAAAATCGGTGCCGATTTAAATTTTTTTCCATACAAACTTACAACCCCTATTTCGCCCCTTTAGGGTTGTAATTTTTTAAAATTCCTTCTTAGTGGATGTCCAGATTACGAAAGTAAACATCTGTCCAAATTTAACGTTTCTACCACCAGCGGTTACGGCTGTGCGTGCGTCTTACCTCAGTCAGTGAGGACAAGTCCTTTTATATATATAGATTAATGTGGGAAACAAGACACCTCTTGCAAACTGTCCCTCATTATCAACCCGCATTAAATTTGTTTGTAACTTATTTTTCTTGTTACTATCTCGGTAGGGAGAATTTCCACTACACAAAAGAAGAAGATTGCTAAGATAGATCAAGCACAATACTAGACAGAATGCAATTTATTCAATATATTTGAATTTTTTTGCATTATTCCACACTAAAAAGAATTAATAATTATTTTAATATAATTCTAAAGTTTCAAAAGATAAGTTAAGCAAACAATATGCTGCTTCTTGTCCAATTGAGGGTTACATACCAATACACTAAGCAGTTAGTAAGTAAATGTTTTGTAACTTTTCTTAGTGTCAGTTACCTAAGATATTTTCAACATTGCAATTAGTGATATGCACTGTATGTTTAGTATGTTAACATGCAGTAGAAAGAGGTTGTTTTAAAATAACAATTGTCGTAACCACAAAGAAAAATGAAGTTATAAAGCAGTGTGTAAACAATGTTTGTGATGATTTTCATTAAGGGGGACAAATTATTGTCTATATATTACTCTAGTAAGAAAATAAACCCTAGCTCTAAGTTCCACCACAATAAACTCAATTTTTTTAATTTGGGTTGAAATTTTAGAATGCTATGTCTTGATATTACTTTCCACTTCTAGCCTAAACAATTCTGATCAACTTCTGTAAATGAGTCTACCCAGAAATAAATTATATTGTAAGTAGTTATTTGACATATTTTTTATTTTTATAAAACTGTTGAATCTAATTTTTAAAAAATATGCATTTAATACTCACTCTTTTATAAATTTCAAAACTTGTAAACTGTGTAGCTGCATATGGAAAAATTCTGACCATCTGAGCACCATTGCCCTTATACAAAGCAATAAGGGATTCCTGCTTCACTATTGCCATGAGTCCACCGAATACCCCATGGTGCTTATAATGAGCTGACTGTGCCTGGAGAAGGATCTTTATACGATCAAGAGGAGCTACAGTGGTCTTAGCACACATTCCTGCAACACCTGAAAGAATAATATTTATATTTTAACAAAATTGGGAATGTATACCTATATTTTATTTGATATATGTCTAAAAAGTTACTATTAGCTAGTACAAGTGTTTATTGTTTTATTTTCAGTTTATAAGAAAAGTCAATAAACTTACCACCAGCCAGTAAATTTTTGAGTATAAAATCGACATTGTTTTTCTGTTCCATTTTAAGAGCCATCTTAAAATAAAATTAACTATGTGCAAATAATTTTCTTCGTTGTCCACTTAATACTCGTTTCGACTAAATATTTGACACTAATTATTAATGAAGACCAAGGGACATTTCTTCACGAATTAGCACGTAACATAATAAACACACTTTCACTTTGGACAAACAAAACTTTCTTCCCGCATTCATCACTTGTATAATGCCACATTAACAACAATAAATTAAAAATGCGGACAAAAAAATAATTTTGAATTTTTAGATCAGAGTTAATATATATTTTTTTAACTAATAATTGTCTACATAATTCAACAGAAATTGCTTCAAGTTCACACTGCCAACCTAGTCGCAAGGTTGACGTTCGCCTGACAACTGACACTCGTCAAGTCGTCACATTGACATAATTTCTATAAAAAAAAGTGTTACTATAAGTAAAAATAAATTAAAAAAAACAAATTTCTTGGCTTTAGCAAGCACTAGGCAATAATAAAGTAGTTTAATAATATATATTATCTAAAAAGAATACAAAATCTAAAAAGAATACATACTGTTTAACAGTTTAAATTAATATTTAAATTTTAAGCAAAAATGGAGTCGCCATCTAGTTTTCGTATACAAAACTAGGAAACTCGATCATTATTGGAAAATGAATATTTTCTTTGATTTCAATAGTAAGGACTACGAATAACGTTTAAAAAATTACAATTAAAGGGCATACCTAATAGAGATAATTCTTAAATATTTGCAATTTTTAATATGGAAATAGTATATTATATGTTTTATAGCATTTTTACAGTAGTATTTACTTACAAAAGAAAATAGGAATGTTCGTTTTCAACATTCGGGCCGTGAAGTAGGAGCTTTTGCTACGTGCGTCATTGATCCTCGAAGGTTTGAAGGTCACCTTGAAAGAGCGCGAAAGCTCAAATGGGAGTAGTAATGGACGCGCTATGAAGTCATTTGAATTTTCGGGTGCATGCTCGTCCGCACGTTGCACATCGCACTGTGGTATAAAAGTAAACAAGACGCCGTCAAATAAGATTTCAATATGTTGCGTGATATAATACACGTTAGAAATACGCCTGTATAGAGTTATTCACTAGTCCTGTTGGTAGCTTACAAATAATACGTGTTGAAAGTTTGTTTTTTATTAATAATAATTGATTATTAATTAAAATTTTATAATAATAATAGTTTATTTGTTTTAAATTACTGTAATATATAAAAGGTATATATAAGTGATAATGGAAGTTCCGGCTAAAGGAAATATTTTGGGGCGTAAGTATTTGGTTTTTACTATATTTGCTGTATTGTTTTGATAATGAATAAATTTAAAATAGAAATAACTATATTTTTTTCGATAATTCTGAATGCGTCTATATTTTAAAGTTGTTATAAATATTTTAAAAAAAATTGTAAATAGAAGTCATCAGTATAATAAATTAATCATCCCAATTACAATAAATGTTATAATAAATTCGACAAAAAAAAATAAAAAAAAATGGAAATTGTGTTGCAATTATATTGCATTACATTGGTAAATCATTTATCATATTTCCACAAAGTTCACCTCTACTTTAAATTATTACAAATTTATTTAACAATTATTTGTTTATTATTTAGAAACACAATTTTTTAATAAGCTAATGTTTGTATACATTTATGCTATGACCGTAAAGGTCAATGACCCGATTTATGTAAATGTACATTCCTATTCCCTTTTCTCATATGATATTAAACTTTTGAAGTTCTAATAATATTTGTTGAGAATGTAACATCTCTTTTTATTTCCTAGCTATTTCTCATAATTGCGTTGTTAAACTTTTTTCAAATTTATTATTTTATATTATTATAACATCGTATACAATAATATTATAAGTATATAGTATAAGTTTCCTTATAACTTATAGCCAACAATATTCTCTCTTCTAAGAAACTTTAGTGTTGCTATTTACTGTCTGCAAATAATTTATCTAGAAAAGCTATTAGCTAATTATTTACTGATAAGTATGTATGTATATAGAAACGTGATATGGGTTCTGTTAACGTTTTTCCTTAGAATATCTAGGAAGGAAAATTTAAGTTAAATATTATTGTTGTTTATTTATATTTTACTATAAATATATGACATATTACACATTGTACTTAAGTCGGCTGATATTAGTCATTGTTATTTCTATTTTTAAACCTAGTCATATAGGAATTTTAATTGCTAATTCTAAGAAATGGTTAACAATTAGGTATTATGAAATTAATATTTTTAAAGATTTTCCTGTTTAATTTAAATCATTATCTGGAGGAAGTTATGACAATTACGCCATGACATTGTCTAAAAATATTTTTATCAGCCATATATTTTGTGTTTTGCTATATCTAAATGTGTTACGAATTTTGATAAGAGAGAGGTAATGGCTGACCTATAAACTAATTTATGTAACTACATACATTCGGATATATTTTAATGAAATGATAAATAGTTTTTTTGCTTCATGATGTTTCCTGCATAGCAGGGTAGGCTAAGGAAATCTAGTGTTAAGACACTCCGTTCCGTACGCACAGCTCCATTTTCGAAATATTTCTTGATATTAGAGCGAGGAAATGACAATGATTTTCCCCCGAGTGGGAATTGAATCCTCAACCGTCGCGTTTACAGCCAGGCAATATGCCGCTGCGCCATAACGAACGAGCTTCATCATGAGCTTCTAACATAGGTTAGGTATAGATAATTCAAATATCGTCACTTTCGTCGTACTTATAATTCCCTTGGACCAATTTAGGCTTGCCTCTTAACCATTGAACGATATATTCCTTCGTTCATAATATTTACCATTATATATTCCCAAAGTCACCAACTCACGCTGAGGACTTAAAAACCTGTTAATGCATGACAAATACGATGTACTGAGCCCTTATTCCTCTTTTCGTATTTTACGAAATCTGTAAGAGATTGATTGCAGCGATGAAACACTTTTGAATACATTTTATAGTTTTAGCTTTACGCTGTGTTCCACATACAATAACGGCCTTCAAAGATTTTATTGATTCCCGTCCGAATGGTTTTTCGCAGATGCAGATGGAAGGTAGTGTTAAAACACTCCGTTCCCGACTTTCCGCTGAATTTGTGGAGGCATTGTGTGCTTAGAGGCGGGACTCAACGTCTCGCTTTGCTTTGTTAATAGAGCGAGGAAATGAAAATATTAAATAATTCCTTACCCTGAGTGGGAATCAAACCCAACACCGGTGCGTTTACAGCTTGTGTCTTAGCACCACAACGGCCTTTAATATATTATATGCATTTGTGTTTCTAAATTTCATTAAAGACTATTTTATTGTATTTATTTATTTTGTTACAGGATTAGTACCCGCGCGGTACATTTTCGCGGTCTTGGGTTCGATAGGAATGGCGATCGTCTATGGGTTGAAAGTGAACCTGTCCGTTGCTATGGTGGGCATGTTGAATCACACAGCCCTAGAATTAGCTCATGAAGCAAGAAAGGTAGAAAATTCAACTGTCATTACTGATGTAGACTGTGAGCCTGCGGGAAGCTCTTCCGTTGTTAAGGTAATTTTAATAATTGAAGATTTTAATTAAATTTTCTCTGCTTTTTTCTTTTAATCTCTTTTGATATTTTTAGAACCTATAAATAGATTGACACTAATGTATAAATCTATATATATAAAATCGAAAGGTCACTCACTCATCACGAAATCTTAGAAACTACATGTGCTAGGAATCTCAAATTTTGAATAGGTGCTCGCTAAGACGGGAATTTGCAATATTCGACTTCTAAGGGGTAGTTTTTAGGGTCGAAAGTTTGTATGAAACTTCGTTACTACAAATGCTAGGAGTCTCAAATTTTGCATGGACGTCACTAGGACGTAGCTATGGAGACAGAATTTAATAATAACATAGTTCACGCGGGTGAAACCGCGAGAAGGCCGCTAGTATATTTATAATTGTGGTGTTTTCGATATCAAAACATGTATGCGGCTTCACAATTAATGTAAATTATAATTAGACGAAGGGAATGACCTTTGTTATCTTGAAAACGTCGTCAATGGCGTACACTGCATACCAACATTTTAATAGAAGAAGAAGAATAAACTTAATTAGGTCCTTACATAACCTTACATACGAAATTGGCGTGTGGCATGGGAGGAACAAAAAGTATAATATTTTTTAATGTAATATATTTATTTAATTGAAGTATGAACCATTGTTATCTACGCACGTTTGCCATCTCATATGCCGTTTTTGATCCTTTTACTAAAAAAAAACATTAGGACGAAAATCAATAAAATTTTTGAAGGCGGTTTGGACTGTCCCTTCAGAGTTTTTTGTCCCTTGAAAAAAGTTATCCAAATTGCGAAAAAAATGGTAATCTCTTGGAGGAAGGTCCAGGGAGTACGGTGAATATAATAATTTATTCCTATATCACTGAATGGGGATTGAACCCATGACCATCATGTTTTAGTCACACCCCACAAACCACAAATAACATAAAACAAAAATATTTTAATATATTTTTATTTCATTCTCAAAGATTTCTTTCAAAAATAATGAAAACCAGCTGTAAGGTCCATCAAATTTCAAAGTATTAAGTATTTTTTCACCCACAAACGAATCTAATTTCGGTCTCTATCTAAATAAATTCCCATATTGCTTTGGATTGCTTCCAATAAATTTATGCATACTAAAAATTTATATTGACTCTACTATAGATAGACATAATCAACCAGGACCTCTTGACTATTGTAAAATAACTAAAGTAAATTCATAACGTGTGAGGCTGTTGGGGTCAGTTGTGGCACAGAAGCCCAAGTGTAAAGGTGCTAGGTTGTAGGTTCGATTTCCACTTGAAGTGAAAATAAAATATTTAATATTTTCCTCGCTCTGGTAACGAGGCCAGAGTTCCGCCATTCAACACGCAACACCTCCAGAATTCGGCGGAAAATAAGAAACGGAAGTGTTTTAACGGGAACAATGTCTAAACACTAAGTATCCAGAGAGATTCCCGTTGAAACCACTTTTGCTTCTCTTGAGTTTACATAAAAATTAAGGCCTATAAGTATACTCGTATAGTCAAATTAAATTGGAATGTATTTATTGGAATACTTTCTAATGGATTTTAATGAAAATAAATGGTGGAACCAAAGTGTTATGTAATTTCTGTTTGTCGCTAGTTGATGGAGCTTTTATGATTCCTGCGATATTAGTTCGGCTATTTAAAGAATTAGTTTGGCTTCATTCAAGATATATACGCTCTTACTTGGTACAATTGGGAAACTTGCATCTATTTTGGCTATTTCGTATAAATTTTAGTTTAGATATATTTGTTAAAGTGACATAAAATATTTCGAAAATTATTATAAAATACTCAAATAATTAAAATTAAATTAAACTTCACGATGCATTCCGAACACAGCAGGGTAGGCAGAGGGAACCTAGTGTTAAGACACTCCGTTCACCACTTTCCACTGAGTTCTGGAGACAATCGAACCCACAACATCGTTTAGTATCATCATCAACATCAACTTATTTGTTTTAGGAAGCAGATGGACCTTTTCTTTGGTCGTCAGAAATACAAGGAATAATATTAAGCTGCTATTTTTGGGGATATTTCGTGTCTCAAATTCCCGGTAAGTCTTCAACGTTTTTGCTATGATCAAAACCAGCTTCTTTAATTATGTAGGTTTTTCCATAACTGTTGCAAGGAAACTTATACTAAGAGACTAACTAATAGTTCAGAGTTCAAATTATACTAAGTTTTCTGGTCTAAGGACGACTATAATAGTTTGTTAAAGTGGAAGAAAAGAAGAAAGCAGACACACATAACATCGCTTCCTTATTTTAATTATGACAACATACTTAAGTGATGGAGATTTCAGTTAAACTTAATTAAAGTTCATAATCCTATAGTCTTAGTAGTATTTAGTAGGAAGTAAATTAACCTTTTTCCTCCAGGTGGTCGTATAGCAGAACTGTTTTCTGCCAAATGGGTGATGTTCTTCAGCGTGTCCATCAACGTGGTATGCACTTTGCTCACGCCGGTGATGGCTGAAGCTCACTATGTTGCAGTGGTTATTATGAGAGTGGGGGAAGGGATTGGAGGGGTGAGTCGTTTTTTTCCAATTTACTATATAATTTAAGTAGGTATATTTGTCGTTAAACATTAATTGAGGCCAGTGGCGCAGGGGCACTAGTGTGTGGCCGTAAACGCTACCGGATGTAGATTTGATCCCCACTCGAGGAAATTAAGTTTATACTTTCATGTCTTCGCTCTAGCGTCGAGGCAAATCGCGGCAATACACAATGCCTCCAGAATGCGGTGGAAAATGGGAAACGATGGGAACCAGGTTTCCTCTGTCAATCCCGCTGTGTGCGTGATACAGCGTGAAGATGAAAAAAAATAGTAAACAGTCTTACAGCGCCACCATCATGGGCGTAGGGATAGGACAGGCCGAGTGGGCCGTGCCCATCCCATAATAGTCTTGAGACCACTCTACAAATTTAAAATTAAAAAGCGATCGATTCCCACTTGCTGCAGCAGTAGCGGGTGAATCTGACTAATTAATTTACATATTTCTATTATATAATAAATAGGGTGTAACATTCCCTGCAATGCACGTGCTCCTGTCCAAGTGGGCGCCGCCGGCCGAGCGCAGCGTGCTGGCGGCGCTCGTGTACGCGGGCACGTCGCTGGGCACCGTCATATCTATGCTGATGGCGGGCGTGCTCACTGCTAATATTGGTAAATATATATTTTTTTATGATAGGTATGTATTATGACAATAAATAGTTATGTTTAGAAGCGGGCGAAGCCGCGAGCGTCAATAATATGTATAAAATTACAATATTGCTAATATTACCAGGATGGGAAAGCGTGTTCTATGTGATGGGTGGTCTGTCCTGTATATGGTGTATCCTGTGGGTGTGGTTGGTGCAAGATTCTCCTCAAGCACAACCTCTTATCAGTAAGGAGGAGAGAGAAATGATTGTGGCATCACTTGGAGGAAACGATAAAACACATAAGGTAGTACCGATTGTTTTAATATAGGTAATTAACAAAAATAATAATTTCAGCATTCAGTTATAGAATTTGTCTCGGATAGTTATTTTAGATCGGATTCTGGACGTTAGAGTTTATCTGTTTACGGTTTTGTCATTTAAATATTAAAATGGAGTTATTGAACTTATTGATATTTGAATCCGGGTTGCATTTGTATATTCCTGATTAAACTTGGTTTTAGCGATGAATACCGCATTTCTAGTATTATATGCAGTTAAAGCTTAAATAATATAAATTATATATAATAAAAGAAAAACATTTCTTCTAGAAACGTCCGGTGCCCTGGAAGGCGGTGTTTACGTCAGGCCCCTTCCTAGCCATCCTGGTGGCGCACGCGTGCTCCAACTGGGGCTGGTACATGTTGCTCATTGAACTGCCCTTTTATATGAAACAAGTGCTTAAATTCAATATGACTGAGGTAAGATCTTCTCTCTTTGTATATCTATACATATAAATAAAATTAATATATGTGATATTTCAAAATAAAGATTATTATTTATTATTTATTTATCTACGTTCTGGCAAAACAGAGCGGCATTTTGCTACTTAAAACACTAGGTTCTCTACTTTTCTCTGCATACACCGCTATATCTAAATGTTAAGTGTAAAAAAAAAATAATTGTATCTATTTTTATTATAAAAAAAAAATAAAAAAAATATGTCTATCTATTATTATATTTTAAAATTTAATATTTTTACAATTATATTACAAAATAAATAATTTCAGAATGCCGTAACAACAGCTTTGCCATTCCTCTCACTGTGGATCTTTAGTATTGGGCTCAGCAGGTTCTTGGACTGGATGCGCGGGAAAGCGTATATTACTACTACCACTGCTAGGAAAATTGGTACTTTGTTTGGTAAGTTTTCGTATGGTACCTATACATCTATATATAAAAAATCGAAAGGTCACTCACTCATCACGAAATCTCAGAAACTACAAGTGCTAGGAATCTGAAATTTTGCATAGGAGTTACTTATAGGACGTAGGTGCTCGCTAAGACGGGAATTTGCAATATTCGACTTCTAAGGGATTGTTCTTGGCGTCGAAAGTTTGTATGAAACTTCGTTACTACAAATGCTAGGAGTCTCAAATTTTGCATGGACGTCACTAGGGTATAGTCATGGAGACAGAAATTAATAATAAGGTTCAATTTATAATAAGGTTCAGGCGGGTGAAACCGCGAGCGGGCCGCTAGTATAATTATATTTTTTACACATATATCTTTTAAAAAAAATTTTAATCAGCTTCACGCTGTATCCCACATACAGCAGGGTAGGCAGAGGGAACCTAGTATTAAGACACTCAATGTTCCCCACTTTCTGCCGAATTGTGGAAGCATTGCGTGTTGAGTGGCGGAACTCAACGCCGCACCTTGCCTCAACACCAGAGGGAAGAAGTGAAAATATATATTATTTCCTCTCGTGGGGTGCAGCTGAAAAAAGGATCTTAAAAAAGTATTTTTTTTAATGATTGTTTCCAGCGTCCGCCGTTCCCGCTGCATGTCTTCTGTGGCTGTGCTACGTGGGATGCGCGCGCGCGCTCGCCGTAGCGCTCACGGCGATCGGGGTTACTTCTATTGGGGGAATGTTTTGTGGATTTCTATCAAATCATATTGATATTGCACCTAATTTTGCTGGTGAGTATATGGGAAGACCTGCAACTCATACCGGACTTGCACTTGTACTGGACCTGCATTCACACTTAACGTTTGCTTACATATGACGCACACTCATCATTGACCTGCACTCGTACTTGATGCACACTTATCCTTGACCTGCACTTGCTTTTGATCCACAAACTCCTTCCTTTTCTTATAAAATGATACAAACACTTTTACAGTATCTTAACATACATGTATCAAAATTTTTACATATTTTCTTTATACCTATTGTACAAATGCAGCACTTATGGATTTATATCACATAGTCTAACTTATAATACGAGGAAATTTTGTATTAATATCGGGAGTTAAAAAAATAATAAATAGGAGTATTTGTATTATTGTATTTCTTTTTCTAATGATTTATAGGAACTTTAATGGCAATGACGAACACTGTGGCGACTATACCGGGAATCGTGGTGCCCATATTTGTGGGATTCTTGACACATGATAATGTAAGTTGATTTTTTTAGTATTTGAAAGATATTTTTGTCATTTAAAAAAATAATGATATTCAATTATTCTTTAAAATCTATAAGACAATATATCAAAATTATTCGTGGCGAAGAGGCAGACTGGCAGACACGGCTGTGGGTTCAATTCCTACCCGGTAAATGAATTATTTTCAACTCCTTGCTCAGGGAAAAAGACAAAATTCGCGCGTTGAATTCCTTCATTCAATTCGAATAATAGGGCAGCGTGTGGGTAAAAGCTTGTCTTATCAATTATTTCGTATTATGTATTTTTGTTAATTTTTAAATCAAAATAAATTAATATAACTAAAATTTGTCCTATTACAGAAAACGATATCAGCGTGGCGTGTTATATTCTTTGTTACAATCGCTTTGTATATTATAGAAATAGTAGTTTATACATTATTCGGTTCTGGAGAGCAACAGCCTTGGAACGACGTGACAGAAGATGAACCAGAAGAAACGCCATTGAAAAATGGAAATAAAACTCCTGTTTAATATTTTTATTATAGCGGGTGTTATTAGGGAGTGGAGGGAGCACTTTCAATGTTATAATGTTTTATAGATACTTACTCTTACTCTTTGAAGTGTAAATCAAAGAATCTTAACATAAATTGTGATTACGATTTAGTAAAAACTTTCAATAGTGCACGTGTCCTTTAAAGAAACTGTGATCTCATCATACACACATACGAGTAGAAACACTTACAGAAATAAATAATCTTCAAAATGAGTTAAAAGTACTTAAACGGCCTGAAAAGGTAAATTTTATAATAAAAAAAAATATATTATCATATCATTATAATTCTTAAACAAATAAAAAAAAATAAAAAACAAAGAAAAAAAATGTATTACAATTAGAAGTAACAAATTAAGTAAAGATGTTTATATAGGTGTGCTATAAAGAAATAATTTTGCATTTTTGTACTTACAATATTAGTAGTAGATATTCGTATAAATATTATATTAATGAGAAAATATTATTATAACAATATACATTTTTATATATGAGCATATATAGCATTTAATACTGATTAGAGTATATAATAAATATATTTTTCATTCATTTATGGCATAAGAATAGTATCACTTTGAAAAGTCTATTGATCAGTAAATAAAATATTAATAAAAAAAACTTTTATAACAACTTTTTCACATTTTTTATGATGTATTGTATTAAACAAATCAAGCCTCATCCGTACCGTAAAAATAGTTTTTTTTATATTTGATTGTTATATATAATAGCTAATTATAGCTAAAGCTAAATTATATAAGAGCTAATTAAATTTTTGTACTTTTATATAAGTAAGATTTAAATTTTATTCAATTATAATTTATTTTAATAAGTAAGTGTGAGCCATACAGAATACTAAAATGTTTTATATATTTTAAGTAGGTACTTATTAGGACTAAGAATAATTTATAATTTGTACTATATTTGTCTAAATACTTATTTTATACTTATTATTAATAATATTTAAGAAAAACATCTATATAAATAAATATTATTAATTTATTTGTGTTTAGAAGCATTGTTTAATATAAATGGATACAGCTATTAAGGCTTAATAAAATTTTTGTTTACCAAAGACAATTCTGTGTAAATAAATGTAGCAAAAGCAAAATGAGTTTTTTTACCTTTTCATTGTTTTATAAAAACAACTTCTGACATGAAATATATTTTATAGAAATGTATTTATTATTTGGTAGATAAATTCGTAAACCATAGTAATATTGGATTGGTTTAATGATTTCTGCCATCTTAATATAATTATATTCTAAAACTTAAATAAAAATTCCATATCTTATTTTATAGATGTTTATTTTAAAAAAAATCTTTAATTACAAATATAATAATATTTACAAGTAAATGGCATATATAATATGAATGGTACACTTTTTAATAGTATGGTATAACGTATCACCTGAATCTATGCATTAAAGTTAACTCCAATAAATTTCACTAAATAAAACAATAATTAAAAACAAAATCTATTTAATTCTAACAAGTCTCGCTATATACGCGGGTCCGTAGTTAGCGGACACGTCAGGTACGATCAGTTGCCCATACTTAGGTTTGCTTTGCTTTGTGCCCAGACACAGTGTACTGCTTAAAGCGTTAAATGGTATTGACATGTCTCTGAAAATAGAAAATTAAAAGGTTTTAGGTTTGAGTATATTCATGTTGAGAATTCATTTTTTTTCTTTTTTATTTAGAAGTTCAATAAGTTTGTAACAAAATAAATTGGATGCTTAATCGTTTGATTATCACATTTCATTTGTTAATATGTGGAATGCTAATTGAGATGAGTAAATTGAAAAACGTTTGTTTGAATAAATAGCTCTGATTATATGATATAACAAATAACGTCGTCGTAGCGCAGGGCTACAAGCAGAGACGACAATTAGAGATTAATTTACATTAAGCCAATACAAACCTAACAGCAGCAACCACCCCGTACTCCTGGAAGGCGGCGTTGAGCGCCGCGTGCACGACGCCGTCGTTCTGCGCGGGGCTGAGCGCGCACGTGGAGTACACCGCCGCGCCGCCCACGCGCAGCACGCGTAATGCGTTACTGCACGCAGAGTGGATAGTTAGCGGTTAATTTACATTAAATTAAATTCCGTATATAAATAAGTTTTAGCTTCACATTCTATACCGCTCATAGCAGGGTACGCAGAGGGAACGTAGAGTTAACTCCTCTTCCACGCACCGCGCGATTAGATAGAAATAATTTGTTGACTAGCAAAACTCAACACTTATACGAATCTATATTATATTACACATAAACAATAACAAAATTACACATAAAAAAATGATCATAAACTTGGTGGTTGCGGGTTTGGGTAACAATGAAATAGTTTCACTTCTAGAAAGACAAAGTGAGACGTTAATTTCCGCTTTCTGATTAAACTTGTAAATATAGAAATTTAATATTAAATAAGTCATTTTAATCAATAAATAGCCTCACGTTAGTAACTGTGATTGTAGCTCCGGTATTCTCAATCTCTCTTTGACCCTATCGGGTCTGAATATGTTATTTTCATCTTCCATTACAGAGTGTCTGTCTGTTGTACACGGAGCATCCACAAGCACCTATAAAAAGCGTAATTTCACATAACATTAATAAATAATAATTAGAGTATCTAATTAATACTTATTTACAACTTACACAATAAACGCAAATTTGTATTTTCATTTCTTCGCTCTGGTATCGAGGCAAAGTGGGGCGTTGAGCTGCGACCACTCAACATGTAATGTCTCCGGAATTCATCATCGAGAGTTCAAAGTTGAAATAGAGGAAAAAAAGACAAAAAGTTCAAATAGAGGAAAACACGACCCATCTTTCAATACTCACAGTAGCCATTACAAAATATGGCTACCAAATTTAACTAGCTGTTTTGAAGAAGAACATATTAGCTATATAGCTATATAGCTTATGCTATGCTATGCTATATAGCATTAATTCTTACAAAAATTATATAATATTTGTAAGAATTAATGGAATTACCTTATCAAAACCGCGGTCGTCAGTAAAAAATCGTCCATCAACACGCGTTATCAACACACGCTCTCGCCAATTGTTGCTCACTTCGTAGTCCATTAAATAGTCGTTGAATATTCTGCTTATCCTAAAAATAGAAGAAGAATAGAGGTTAATATTAAAATTAGGAATGGGGACTAAAGCAGTTGTTAGTCAAAATTTGTATTTGACGTTTGACTGTGAAACGTGACGGTTATGGTTTCGATTCCCATACGGGGGAATGAATTATTTTTATCTCTTTACTCTGGTGGGAAGACCCAATGTTTGGAAAATTGGGCTTCCACAAAGTGTCTTAACACTAGGTTCTCTGTGCCTAATCTGCTATGTGTGGGATACCGGATAAAGAAGCTAAAGAAATATTTAACGGAATTACGGAAAGATTTTTTCCTTAAAAAGTACGGAATCCTAAAAAAATGAAATGAAATTTAAAAATATACATTTTAAAGAGTTAACTAACCTGTTAGATCTAGAAATAGACACATCATTGCAGACTATCACATCTGGCAAAAGTGTTTGTAAGGCAACTAGGGCTTTGCCCCCAGGAGCTGAACACATGTCTAACACTCTATCCCCAGGGGACAGACAGAGTGCTAAAACGGAGAGAACGCTGCTCAGGTCCATTGGGTAGTAGTTGAATACACCTGGAATTTGGTTATTAGTTTTCTAGTTTGACGCTGTATCCCGCTTATAGCACGGTAAGCACAGAGCACCTAGTGTTAAGACACTCAGTTACCCAATTTTCGATGAATTTTTAAATTTTTGTTAACAGATTGAAGAAATAAAAATATTAATAAATAATAACTCATTCCTCGAGTGGGAATCGAGTCTAATACTGTTGCGTTTACAGTCTCACACATGTATCTCTGGACAATGACAATCTTATTTATTTATGATAATACTTTTATATACTGTGGTAAGAACTCAAGTTACTGAATATTTGATATTTTGTAGTACAAATAGTACAAAAAGATATATTAAAGGTGACAATCATTACCACCATATAATGTTTATTTGCCTTGACTGGCAGGTAAGTTTTCAAAATTTAAGATGTAGTTATAATAATAATGAGATACAGTTACAACATTACTTAAAATTATCAGATCTTTCTCCGATTTTTTTTATTTACACACATACTGCACAAATTGTTGCTTTTTTTCATTCTTTATTATCTACACAATATGAAGTAAAAACTAGTGAAACAGTTAATTGAAACATTTCAAATGTTGTATAATATGAGAAATTTGACTGTATATACAATAAATGTAATGAATTCGATTCCTGCATGTGGGAATGATTTTTTTTTTCACAGACTAGGTGCTAAGTGGATTTTGCCATTCAACATAATTCAATGGAATTTTAGAATGGAATGGATGGAATTTTGTTATGAGAAGGAAAACGCGAGAAGTTGAAAAAAGGGCAGATCTTGACCTGTTTTGCATCTCTTTGGTTCAGGGAACTTATGATAATCACTGTTCATTTCAAAGGCCATCACCTTCAAATGCTCTGGATACTTAAACTCAGTTTCAGGTTCTATTATAAGCGGGAAATCCAGTTCTTCTGCAAATTAAAAATATTGAAACATAAAATAAAAATGAAACAATACATATTTACTTTCTCTTTTTACGTTTTTCTTAGTATTGCATTCATTCTGTATTGCAAAGTGTGGTGTTGAGTTCTGCCAGTCAACATGCAATACCTCCGGAATTCGGCCAAAAGTGGGGAATGGACTATCTTTACACTAGGTTCCTTCCGCCAACCCTGCGGTGTGGGACACAGAGTGAAGCTGATATATGTATTATTAATGTATAATATTGTATGTATATACTTACTATTAGCATGAAATGAGTAATGTAAAGATTCTGGCACCCATTCCTCAAGTCCCTTTAATTTTGTTGCTGGTACATATTGATATAATGCTTCAGATGATAAACCCATTGAAGGTTGAATGATCCTTGATTCATCAATTTGGGCATTTTCAATTGCCTCGTCTAGGGTTTGAGCTGCTGGATTGCTAGAAATTAATATGTCACTATTAAAATGTAAGCATAATTCATGGATATAAATTATGCATCATTTTTGATCATATACTTGTCCTAGTTATAGTTGGTCACATTTGTTAATACCACCCTAGTGTATCTATCATATGTAGTGCAATATAATTAAAACAGCACCTTTAATGTGTATAGAATCGCATATCAAAGTATAGTATATATTTTGAAATGTGAATCTATAGGGCCCTTCTCAACTCCTTGTCATACATACTATAGCCCCTAATATACATTTCAAAATATACATAATATCAATTTCTAACATTCATCTAACATAATAAAACGAAAAATTAAAATGTAATAATATGTAACACATAATATAAATATAACATTTAATTTTCAGGCCTGCTATATTTCTTCAATTTTGCCCTGAATATTAAACAACATTTTTATTTATATAATTATGCTTTGCCATAAAATCTACTTAATTATATTAAATATATTTTTTTATTTTAATATATGTAGGTATGTAATTCAATATTTTATAGCTATCTCCACTGAAATAAATATATAATATATAAATATGTGGTATATAGGTGAAGTTAAAAAAATATCTTTTTTATAGCTTTACACTGTAACTCACACAAAACAGGGTAGAAGAACCTCACACATAGAAGGGACCTGGGAAACTAGTCTTAAGAGACTAATCTGTTAACTTTTGTTCCCCGTTTCAAATGGATGCTGAATTGTATGTTGAGTGGTGGAACTCAATGCCAAGCATTTCGTTGTTACCAGAGCAAGAATATAAAAAAAAAAACTTCCTTGAGAGTTGTTATAACTTACATTTCACTTTCTTTTGCCTCAGGATTTTTTTCTTCATCAGAAGTTCTTTTTAATACTTTATTATCATTTATTTCAATTTTTTCTGGTGCATATTCTGCTCCAGGATAAATATTAGTTATTTCTTCACTTTGTAATTTTGTTACATAACTTTCTAATGTATTCCTGTTTACTGCTTCAGGTTGTTTAGTTTCTACAGGTGGTGAGTATTTATCATGAAAGTCCTTTTGTATTTCCATTAAGTTCTTAAGACAGTGAGCTCCTACAAACAATTTGGATAAGAATAATAACTACTATTTTTGTATAATGTACATAATTACTATATTGTAAATTGAAGACAACAATTTAAAAAACTTTTGACATTTATTACCTCTATTTGACAAATATTGCATAGTTTCTTCGGAATCGCTGTAGTTGTTTACTATAGCTACATATTTGGATTTTCTTAAAAGAGCTTCTCGCATAGGTTCCCATTGATTTCCGAAAACAGACCCATAGAAATCATCGAAATGATTTAAAGCCTTATACTTAGGCCCTGTTTTTTTCCTTAATTTTGCCTGTAACGTCAAAATAACATTTTTATTTATATTAATCGCAAATTTACTTATATTCCTTAACCATATATATATAAATTTACCCAGTGAGTTTTAGATTTTAATCTTATTTGTACAACAAAATGAGTAGTTAAGGGCCCTTTTTTGATAATATTTGTAACATTAAACATTATTAATTAGAACAGAAATAGCGTTTTTGAATCTTTAATATTTTTATAGGTTATAAAACTTTGTTTTGACTTATGAGTTATGACATCCACAATTTAGTTCGAAAATTAAATGCTATAATTTGCAAAACAAAATATTTTTGGTATTTAATGTTTTAATAAAAAAAATATAGTATATACAAACATAATTAAAGTAAGTTAATATTTTTAAACTTTATTTATTATATTAAATACACAATACATTAGACTTGTTTCAATTTATATTACTGAACGAAGTTTAATTTGTCAATGTCAACTTTGTAGAGAGGGAGAAAGCCATATCCTCTTATTTATTTATGCTCACGCCCGCGAATACCAAATTGAGGAGTATTGATTTGTTTACAAGGAGTGAATTGGGAGACTTTCCAAGTATACAATGGTATAGGTAGGTCGCTCAACCTTGTCAAAACGACCGAGATAATATCCTGACTTAATTACTTCTTTACGTGTTTAAAGTGTTTATCAGTAAATCGTGCCAGTTGAGCTTCGCCCCAAGCAAAGTTTGAGGGCTTTAAAAGCTTAATTGCCCGCGTAGCAAGCCGCTTTATCGATTGCACATCCCTCGTATCCCTTTACGTGAAATCTATGAGCCAGTAATTCGATAGGGATCTAAAAATGCGCGGCGAAGTCACTATGCGTGCTCGTTTCTATAACGAAATGGTTGGACGGTGAGTTTTGTGTCTTAATTGAAGCTATTATTTTATTCAAACTATAATATTATTTTTATACAAATAAAAAATAATTTTAAGGGATGATAACATTTTTCAACAATGGAGCAACCAGTGATCGTGCATTGAAGTGTAACTGAAATAGCAACAGTCATGTATGGGATGTTGAATATTGGATGGAATGAAGGTAACAAGGTGGAATGGACAACGGTAGGTTGGAGGCAGTCCCTAATGGGACTATGCACTTGGACACTGTAAGATCGCTACATCAAACAGTAGTGTCGCTGAGGACCGCGCTCGAAATATCTAAGAATGAACTTAAGGAATTGAAAGAAAAATACCAAGAGCATTCGCGTTGCATAGAGTATGCGGATATTATAGAAAAATTGACATTGGAAAATCATATATTACGTAGAAAAATAATTGACTCTGACGTTGTAGTGGGTGATAATAATAATCGGAATACTAATTTAGACCATTTATATAGCCCAAAAGTAGGTAATATTGAAGAAAGTTTCGCCAGTGAAATTTTGATAAAGACAGCTACTACTGATAATACAACTGAGAGCTTAGATCCTGATTTTTCGGAATACAAAAACAGATCGACGGAGAAATTGGAGGAAATTCTCGAGGAATCGAAGTCCGAGTCCATTATTTCAGACAGCTTGCCTAATGCTACTAGCAGCCCAATAATAGGCGATCCTCTAAATCAAAGTATCTCTAAAGAAGAGAAAGAAGATAACATTCCAAGTTTTAAAACAAAATTAGAATTATTATCCAAATTCGACGTGAGAATCAAAGTAAAGACTTTGAAAGAAGGGAGTGTTTTATCAAGCACTACTTCCGATAGTGACTCTATTACCGATGAAAAAAAGGTAAAAACGGAAAAATCCAGTGATTCTAAAAAAACTGATATCAGCTTCGAAGAACATAAAGAACATTTCGATAATTTCGAAAATTCCAAAGGTGATAAGATTAATATAAAATCAGTGTCTTCTGAGAACATTAAAATGGCAGTGCCAAATGAAACGGAGGTCAAATCTAAAACTGATAAGTTCGATGTTCAGGTTCGTATAACGTCGGAAGACAGTTTAGTGCTTCAAGACACCTACGAGAGGACGAGGCGGAAAGAAACCATGAACCTGGACGTGGATAACTTAAGTTTAAAGTAAGTTTACATTAAGCAATACACTTAATAGATTCATTTAATTCACAATCGTGTAAATAATACGCGTAATAATTAATAATATGAAATTATAACGAAAATTCATGTTTAACTTGGGTAGATAGGTTGAAGTTCAACCGTTGAACCATTTCCATGAGGCGCGGGTTCGTGTCCCGTTTTATACCTGAGATCCGTTATTTTTTAAACCTGAGAATATAAATTCGGGTGAAAGTAAGTGAAAGAGAGTGAGCTTGCCTACTTTGCTGTACGCGAGATACAGCGTGAAGCATTTTAATAAATTTACGTTTGAAAATACGTTACTCTTACTCTACTATATTAAAAATGTTATTTAAAATGTACTGTAAGTGTAAAAAATAACACAATTTTATTATATTATTATTATTATTTTTTTATTTTTTCATGATTGACACCTGGGAGACAATTTCCGGTCAGAATTTATAAAAATAAACAATCTCCGTTTTTACGCCAACAGTAACTTTCAAAATATTTTTGTTGTTGAGGCCAGCGTGGCATAGGAGGCACGAGCGTGCGATTTTTACCGCGACAGGTCGTGGGGTCAATACCCACTCAAGGAAATTAAATATTTAATATTCCCTTGCTCTGGTAGTACCTCCACAATTCGGCGGAAAGTAGGAAAAGGTTTAATGAGAACGAAGTGTCTTAAGACTAGGTTCCCATGTTCCCTGTGCTTGCCCCGCGTTGTGCGAGAAATAGCGTGAAATTTTTATTTCAGCTTCACACTGAAATTCTGCACATGTAAAGTCCCTATTCTTCGCTTTCCGCCCAAATTCGAGACATTGTTTGTTGTGGAAACCTAGCAAATCGGAGAAATTAAAATTATTATTTCCTCGAGAATCGAACCCACCACTTGCGCCACGACTGGCCCTCATTATTTTCTTGTGACGATAGAAAATTGACTATAAAATTATTTCAGACTTTTATGTTCAATTATGTGTGTCAATTTTATGCTGTTAAGGATAGCCCTAATAGGGAGCGTTTTTACGCGCCACTGAACGGGATAACTAGGAGAGGCCTACATTTTTATTTTATTTTTAATTTGTCCGGAGGCAAATCATATCACTTTTTATTATATAATTTGTGCCGTAGAAAATGATATACAGTAAAAAACTCTTTGGTCTATAATTCTATATCGTCAGCTCATTACACGACAAAATCCAATTCCAAACTCTTTATTGAACAAAAGTTATTATGTTATTTAACAAAAGTGTACGCATATACGCATGTATTTCCAAATCTTAATTACTTAAAAAGTTAATAGCTTTTTTTACAGTTTCACGTCGTATCCCGTGTGTAGTAGGGTTGGCAGAGGGAATCTAGGTTTAAGACACTCCGTTCCCCACTTTACGCCCACTTTTTGAGGCATTGCATGTTTAGTGATCGGAACTTAACGCCGCACTTTATATGTAATAGCTATTGAATAATATTTTTTTAAAACTAATATTCGCATTGGCATTCAGGTCGATGTCTGAAGGTGACAATTCAGTTTTCTCCGAAGGAACTACTCCATTAGAGCAAAATACTGCGCCCGATGACAAACTAGATCAGGAAAACGCTAGCGGCAACGAGTCCGAGGAAGTCGACGATATAGAACTTATATTCACTACGGATGAGTCAAAGGATATGAGCAATTTGCAGGTGACTAGTATTTTATAGATTTTCTTGTCGATTGTCATGCATTTTCTTTTTATAGATAGGTCGTGGATTTATGTATTGGGAATGAAAAACGCGGGAGAAAAAAGCTTATTAATTTAAGTACATATACTCATATATATGCGCATATTTTAAGCATAACAACATACTTACTTTTCAAATTGGAATATTAGATGACTAAAGCACAAATATTCCAATAATGTATTCGTTCCATTTAAAAGCTTTACTTTAAACCGTTTACTTTGTCGAAGTTTCTATTATCACTCAAAATCACGATAAAGGGTTGATAAAATTATAGAGAGCAATTTACAAACACAGTATAATAGATTTTGTTCATGTCTGATTGCGTGTGAACGTCACATCAGTATCGTATTCGAGTAGCCATGTATCGCTCCAATTTGTTCAAGCAGTAAATTTTCAGCTTGGAATGCCAGTATTGTTTCAACAATTCTGGATTTTCCGTTGAACAGTACGAAAATAGTGTGATTGTCTTGTTGTGGGTTAGATCTACGAATTTGTTCATTCATATTTTTAAAATGTCGGTTTAAGATTCTTAAAAATAGTATTTTTTTTGTTACTGAAACTAACAACTCTATAGTTAAAAAATAATATCTTTCAAAACAATTACAGGAGGATCTCGTGTCAATACGAGAAACTGATCATTGGACGCCACCTTCTGGATCAACCACTCACTCTACGCCCGTTTTGATTAAATTCCATACATTAGACCCTGATTTCCAACCGGGTAGTAAAACTAACAGCGGCAGAAAAGAAAACCAAGAAAATAATCCATGCATAAATGAACCATCACTGAGAATGAAAAGAGTGTCTCTTCCTAACGATAAAGAAATAAAACACGTCGGCTTTAATGAAAAAGGCACTTTAGACTTGCCTGGAAGAGGAATTTTAAAGAGTTATGATAACAAATCAGATAATATGTTATACAGAAAAAGTCCGAATGCAAGTACAAGGAGATTGGACAGCTCTGACAGCTTGACTTGCGATTATAACAGAGGTTTAAGCTTTGATAATACTAAATCTTCGAGCTATGAACTTGGCTCTAGTTTCGATGTGCTCCACAGAGAGGAAAGTGTAGATAGCTTTCATAGAACGAGGATGGGTCACAGGTTCTCGGTGTTCGCGGAAACTGATATATCGAAGTGTGGCATCTCTGAAGATGATCTTGCAAGTAATTTGAATGTCAGGAGAAATACGTGCCCTAATCCGTTTCAGTACAGGTAATGTATCACGTTCCATTAAATGGTAACTCATCTGTTATTAAACTTGTTACACCTATAAACGGTGGTTTTAAAAATGGCGACTAATTGCATTAATTTCAATAGTAATCATGTACAGTTAGATATTTGTCTCTACAATTGTTAACGCGTTTCGTAAGTTCAATTTAATTACATGATAAAAAAAATTGTAACCTTATATGATTACTATGGTTCATTTGGACATTGTCTGACTATACATGCGATGGTTATCAATTCTATTTCTACCCAGAGAAATGAATTATGTTTATTTCTGCTTCGGCAAGACGAAACGCGGTGTTAAGTTCCCTCAATTAACACACAATGACTCAAATTCGGCAAGAATGAACTGGAATGAACGGCGGATGAAGTGTGTTTCAAAATTTCGAAATTTCATATTTTCAGGCCACCATTAACTCGCCCTGGAGTACGATCTGGGTACAAATCAACGGGTCGTCCTCGTCCCGTTTTGTACCAGGGCTTCGCCCCCCGACGCGAGAATTTCGCGCAGACCGATGTCTCCGCTTTACCACCTAGATGGACATCTGATGGATATTTGGCGTATAAGGTATTTAAATGTATATAATTATGCTACTAGCATGATAACTTAACGGTTTTTTGGAACACTGTTTCGAGACATTTAATATTATTTATATGTTGTCCTACTTTTTTCTATCTGTTTTATAAAGTCATTTCAGGTTTATAAAGTCATTTCAGGTTTCTCCATTCAAAAAATTGTAACTTAAACTAATTCGATTTTAGTCCTTCCTTCCTTCGCCAAATCATATTTCTTTTTTCTTTTATATTTACGATTGTCAGCCTATGGGCTGATAATCGTAAATCAAGGAAGAATCATATAGAAAGCAAATAGAAAGCAATCATAGAAAACGCTAAGTGGCTAGCGTCTGACATTTGATCTACAGTGTCAAGAGCAAAATCCGCATACAATAACGCTATTATAAACGATTAAAATTATAAATACTTAGTAAAACTTATTTATTCTTAGTAAACATAACCTAAACTGGTGAAATTTCTTGATTTCCAAAGATAGGCGCTCCTCCACCAACAATAATACCGACGCTTCCACAACGCGTCGCAAACGCTCGACGCCTGACCGTCCCTGACGCGCGTCCCGCTCCACGGCGCTCTGATGAAGCGAGAAGAGTGCTGCTAAGCGATATCGGTACGTATAGAACTTAGTTATTATCCCATTTACAAATGACTGATGACGACGCTTTATCGACTGTAATGTCGATGTTCCCATAACGCGTAACAGACAATATCTGACGTGCGTCTGACACCACGACCTGTTGAAGCGATACGAGTATTATAAACTCCTCTCAAGTCTGAGATCGATCTTAAGATGCCATTTTTATTTCTACGTATATATCATTGATTAGTTATATTTATAAATATTTTTCAAGTTTTACTATCTACCCCGCATAGTTGGGTAGGCAAAGTAGGACCGAACGCCGCGCCTTATCTTATTACCAGAGCGATGATATGAAAATAAGTGAAAATGAGTTGCATCGATTTTGAATCGGACTCACTTGCGCCGCGTTTACAGTACCACTGCATTACGACAGCGTCAATATAGTACAATAATAATATTTTATTTCCAGGTTTCACATCGATGGTACCAGAACTGTCTAGATCAGCAGAACCACTTTGGACTCAACGTCGACAACCATCCACTTCGCAGGACCCTTCGCAATCTCCATCTCGGTAAATTTCTTTCTACGTCTAATAGGAAAATCGGGATTTTAAATAAAAAACTTTAAAGTCCCCGAAGACGAAGCTGTGCTACAATTCATTCTATATAATTATAAACTTTTTTGTTTCAGCTATCGTTACCGCTCGCCGTGTCTCAGCGTCGACAGAAGCAATGATTGGACTACGCAAACTAATATGTGCGCAATTAAAGGTATAATACGTATAATTATTTCTTTACTAGCGAGCCACCCGCGGCTTCGCCCGCTTGAACTACATAATTATTAATTTACTAATCTGTAATACTTCCGGTTTCTAATAATAATATCATTTTAAAAACCAATTGAGGCTAGTCGTGGGGCAGAGGCATAAGTTTGCGACTGTAAACGCTTCGAGGAAATGACATATTTAATATTTTAATTTCTTCGCTCTAGTGTCGAGGCAAAGTTATTAGTCTTGATATTTCTCATATATTGGATTGGTTTTTTCTTTTTACTTTATTTATGTGATCAAGTTTTTTGTTTTACGTTTCAGTATCTGACTGTAGACGCTACAGTTATGGATTCGATTCTAACCTTACGGAATAAATTATTTCCGAGCTATTTTTGCTTCCTTGCTTTTGTAATAATACAAAACACGACGTTGAATTCCGCCACTCGATTCGCAATACTCGAAAGTTAGTTAGCAATGTATGGGGAACGAAGTAAACAGCGTAAAGCTAAAAAATATAAAAAATAGGTGTAAATTATGTTTTTTTTCTTTTAGGTGCACCATGGCGTGGATCATTACCTGATGTACGTAACGACGATACAGACGAACTGTTGCGGGACACGGAAGTGTACTTGCGTCGATCCATAGACAATCTGAGGTCTACTTCGTTGGATAGTTAGTATTGAAATTGAATGTTTTTTTTAGAGAAGATTACTTTATTTTTTAGTTAGTCGTTTTTGTTAATTTTCTTTAAATCGTTGCTTCCATTGTAATTTATTATTAAGTAATTTTGTTTTTTCTTTTCTCAAAGGCTTGTTCTATATTGATGTGAAAACGGCCATAAAGTTATCATACACGTAATTTCAAAATTGCACCACAACCATCTGAATATAAAGATTATGGTTATGAATTCGATTCCCATTTATGGAAATGAACTATTTTCATATCCTTGCTCTGTTAAGAAAACAAAGCGCGGCCTTAAGGTGTATGCGCGAACGCACAATATCTCGAATTGAGCGGTGCGTGGGGAAAGGAATGTTTTAAGACTAGGTTCCCTCCCTCTGCGTGCCGTGCTACATGCGGGATACAGCGTGAAGCTAAAAAATCTAACAACAGATCGCCTATCCATTATAAATATTATTTACTTGTAAAACTACTATTTATGAGTATTATTTAAATAATACCTAAATTTAATCGTTTCAGCGGACTACCCCACTTCGCAAACCGGTCAGCCATACATACCGGCGGAGGCGCGGCAACTGCGGTTGGGACACGCGGTTAAGATTATAACACCACAAGGAAGATTGGCTATTGGACGTGTCAGGTAAAAAAATATGTATGTCAGTATATCTATAGTACCTTCCACTTCCTTCGGCGGAAAGTGGGGAGCGGTGTGACACTAGGCTCCCTGTACCTACCAAACTACGTGCGGGATACAGCGTGAAACTGAAAAAAAGAAATAATTAGTACAACATTAGTACATTTCATTTAATTATTTTTCCCGTATTATTTCCTCAGATACGTCGGCCTTGCCGGTGGTACAGCGGCCAATTCCACAACAGTAGTGGGTGCGGAGTTCCCCCTTGCACAATACCCGGGGCTTCCCCGCAACGACGGCACATATAACACCAGGAGGTACTTCTTAACACCTCCACAGTTCACCGCTCTGTTTGTACCCTTCTCTAAAGTAGTAATGGCGTGGGCTAATTAGATTGTTTTTGGATTTGGCTCGAAGGGCCAAAATTCATCTTTTGAGCCTAACATCATACTTGGGCCTTCCCCGGTGTATAAGAAGGTACTTACCACCGTTTACTGTTATTTGAATGGATAATTTTTTACAGATTTCGATTTTTTCCAATTTAGGAGTCGACGCTTTTGGATGTAAAATTATTTTATAATATGGCTCGAAAGACTAATTGTTTTGAGTCTAAAACGTCTGATATTTTATTCGGAATTCCGAAGACGGATTGAATTCAGATTTCCAAAGATCCAACTTGTTGCAGAATTACGAGATTCTGGAAAAACAGAATTTTACCTTAGCTTACTTCTTGGATGATCAATCATTTTTATTATATGTCTCGAATTTGATGTTTTTATGGTGTTCCCTTCATATGTTTATTGATGTAGAGTGGCCTAATTAATATGCTGTAACTTGTAAATGTTCTCGAAGTTTCTGGAATTGATGTTTTAAATCTTAATAATATGTATGAATCTGTGAACAACTGTTTCAATATTTAAAAAATGGCGCTAAATGACAACGTTGAAATTTATTTTTGATAGCAATCATCCGTAATGTTCGCTTCGTAATGTTTGTACTAAAATTTTTGTATATAATATATATACATACATTAATTCTTTATAACTATGTAGTGGTTTTTCTGAATAACTATGAATAAAATAAGCTTTTTGCAAAAATGGACTTTAAATGCGTTTATTAAAATATTGAATATTAGTAGATGAAATTTGAACTTTATGTATAGAATTTTAAAGTTGAAAATAACTTGAGTGTTCAATGTTACATAGGCTAATTATATACATAGTATGTGTATAATATACGCCTTTTACTCCTAAATTAAGGATTTGCTGGCATAACATTGAAAAATAAGCAAATCTTACATCTTTTTTCTCTTTCCTTCATATTCGCTTAAATATAAAGGTTATAAGGGATAAAGAAAAACAACTATTGTCGATTTTTAATATCCAAATAATATGTATCTACTCGTTAGTATGTAATTTATATTTATAACAATTTTCAAATGCTCACTTTTCTAAATTATGGTGCTCTTTTCATTTTACTCGTACGGTTCATATTTTGGAGGTTTTTTGAACATTTTTCTTGTCTATCGCATTTTTTTTTACAGATAGTTATCTTGGTGTCCAGGAAAACATGACTTTCTACGTAAAATTTATTCGTGAAATGTCATATCATTTAGTTAGCTGAGTAGTGCAAAGTGTATTTTCGGATGTTGTATTTATTATCGTGCATTAATCGTTAGGATAATCGTTTAAAATGTATCTATGCTATCGATCTTTTATATGGCGTTACAATTACAAATTTAATTCTTATAACCAAAAGAAATGTTCAAAGTGTTGTATTTTTAACATATTATGGTAAACATGTTAAATTTAAAGTGTTTAAATTGAGACTTAATGTTTGGGCAAGGAAGATATCGATTTGGAATCGTAAAACACAAGAGTTCTGCACAAATCGATTTATGTATAGAGTTTTGAAAACCACATAAATCGATTCCTATGTTTAGCAAATTAAAGGAACAAAGTCGGCCGAAGGAATTGTATTGGAAGTAGAATTTTGAAATTCGGAATTGTATGTAAATTACTAAATGTATTTATCTATGTGTAAGTTTCTTAATAGAGGGTTTAGTGTTTAGCTATGGAGGGCAGAGGTAAAAAATAGAAAAGAAGAAAAAATAGAGAACTAAATTATATACCTACATTTCTAAAAGTAATAGATTTTTTTGTAGTATTTATATAAAGTAGAAGGTTGATGCCAAAATTTTTGAGAGTTGGAATGTAACTTGTCTGGTTTATTAAAATACTACATGTACTTTATGTAAATGTTTTATAACATTAGATGCTGCTACAAAATTGACTTTAGAAAAGGAGTGATGTCTCTTAGTGTCTTTTTAACGTAATATCAATCGAAATGTCAATTTGATTTTTTTATATGATAGATTCGTTGTAAAAGGAGGAGGTTATCAATTCGACTGGGTGTACCGATTTTGATAATTCTTTTTTTTATTTGAAAGCTAGTGCTTCCAGTGGTCGCATATTAATTTCGTCGATTTCTGATAATGGTACCCATGAGAAAATCACATGTCTTAAATTTTCATTAAGTATGTGCGCGACAAATGGACGAACAATTCAATATTCCGCCAACAGATTCCGATGATTCTTTTTTTATTAGAAAGAATACACTTCAAGGGCTTGATGAAACACTTTCATAATAGAATCACTTTACCTTTGCGCTCCATAGTGTTGATGTATAGTGTAATATTATAACTTAATACTTCTATATGCTAGATGTTAGTATGAAAATATGATAAAAATAACAAAATATAAAAAATACCCTTTATAAATGACATTTGCAACTGTCAAAAAATATGAAATTGGTAACAATTTTCAATACATATTTTTTTTATTTATACAACATTTTGCTTCCAAAAGTATTTCTGAACAGATGGGAATTGATGAAAATCGAAAGTGTCTTATTAGTCTTATATTCTTGACTTTCTATAGTGTGTACGGGAAAGGGATAGTTACACGCAAGTACTTACTGCAGAGATTGGGTATTACTAAGGTTTTAGCTATTTTTTGTTATTGTTTACTATTTGCTATGATTGAATTTAATTTTTGGGCCATCCTCTGATTGGAAACGGACTAGTAGTTATATGATTCTACTCCAGGGAATGTATTTCTGTTTTCCCCAAAGTCGAAAGTGCAGCGTTGTGTTCCGCCACTCAACAACAACTATGACAAACTTTGACATGTTTGTTCTTTTGGGTGTTTTACGGGGTAAAACGTGAATTTAAAAATAATAATTTTGATTACAAGTCAGGGATTGGGCCCACAATCATAGGGTTTATAGTCATAAGCTGTCCACATTGCGCCACGAGGGCCTCTGTCTTAACAGTATTATTGTTTAAATGTTGCAAAAAAAATATTTACATATATGTATTTAATTTTGTTAAGTATGAATAATAAAAAATAGGTATATTTATTTCTTGAAAGTACTTGCACGTAACTAGGAGTAGCATATCGATAAGACGTAGGGTGTAAGATTCGGAATGGCTAAGAAAAACTTTTTTTTCTGTATAAAATGCTGTGATTTTAATTTACCGCTGAGTGAGATAATTTAGCACAATGTCATGTTATATTTTTTATATTTTATTTATGCTATTTATTTTTTATTAAATTACCTAGAATAAAACAATTAGCAATATCTGAGAAATATTTTCCGAAATATCCATGAAAACAAAAAAAAACGTAGATTAATTCAAAAGGCTACTTTAGTTTAAGCCAGTTCGGCGTTGTACTACCTTAAAAAAATGTCAGATAAACCTTTAGCCGTTTACTCTTAGAAATATAATAAGTTGCATTTTTAACTAAATATTATTAAAAACATAAAATTATTAAGTTGCTGTTAATCTAAATAAATGTAATTTATAATTACAATTGTGTAGTACAAATACTTAATTAATACAAAAATTGTAAAGTACCTAATAGATTTTTGGAAATTGCCTAATCAAAAAAACAGTGTTCAGATACTAGTGCCAAACATTGGCTTGTGTATGTGTGACTTAAATATTGTAAGCAAAAATGTGCGAAAATATTATTTCATAATTGTTATAATCATGTACAAATGGAGATTTAAAATAAAAAAAAAAACACTTTTTTTATAATATTGACTAAAACATAATAACAAAATAATAACATTTGATATTCATAAAATCCTATAACATGTAAGAAAAAAATTTTTTTAAGTAAAATATTGCAACTACCCTCATTTGACATCGCTATTTTTTTTGGGCATTACTTAAATAAAGGTTATTACAACTATATAAATATAATAAAATATCGAACAAAATGTACATGTAATAGTAATTAAATATATTTTCTGATTATATTTTTCTCACAATTACTGCCATACCTACTTTTATAAACCAGTGAATTAGTCTAATAAAATTAGTTGAAAAACTAAAATGATACTTATTTCAAAATTTTACCGTATAAATTATTATTAAGCTTGTAACCAGTATTTAATGTATAATATTCATATAATAATAACATGCTTGTAATAAAATGATTAGTGATCACAATGTACTTGGCGGAACTGTCTGACTTTTTATTAGAAATTAGAAAAAGTACATAGACTCATAGGCCTCATAGACCTCATACATGCATATTCATTACTCTGTTATAAAATAAAGAAATCTATTTTAAATATAATTGTATAAGTATATATGTTAAATGTATGATAATAAATGAGCAAAATCATTGTGGTGTTTTCATTTATATATGATTTTATTACTTGTGTTGCTTGAATTCGAGAAATCGTTCGTGTTAAAGTGAATATATGTAAATTTTTTAAGAAATTGCTTATTATTCTTAATACTTCAAGTTATTAATTATATTAATTTAAAATAATAATTATATTGTAAAACCTCATTTATAAAAAAATACAATATTTAAAAATATGTGTTGATTCTATAGAATTTTTATTATATATTAAAAGTTCATTTTTATAGGAGTAGGGAAATAAAAAAGAAAATATAAAAACAAAATGTTTAATAACAGTAACAATTAACAACGATTTGTGCGTTATTCTAATTTGTTCTAAAAATCACCAGGTAGTTCCAATGTATATAATTATATAGGTACAATAGAGAAACAGAAATAAGGTTTAACAAGTAGTAGATTTAGACAGGGAAATAAAAAAGAAATTGAAATAAAATAAATTAAAAGAAAGAAGAGAAAAATAAATAAGATAGAAGCAAAGAAAAGAAAAGTATATAATAATAAAATGTAAAATAAAATAAAGTAATAAACATATAGAATGTATATGTTTTTATAATAGTAAATAATAAATATTTTATATGTAGAAGTAAATGTAAATGTTATAATAAGATAGAAGATAGAAAACATTAGGCGATTAATAAATAACAGAAAAGAAAAACAAAAAATATATCTAAATATAAGATAAGATAACACTATAACTAAAATACATTAAGAAATTTAACATATTAAGAAAATATAGGCATTAGATGTATACAAAGTATATATTATAGTAGATATAGTGAATTAGAACGTAAATAAAGCAAGTAGCACAGAAAATAGTGTAGCTAAGAAAGGAAAAAAGGCAAGATTAAACGAAGAAAAAGTCAAGAATAAAATATAAAATATGTGTTCATGTTTAGAAAATAATCTTAATAAATTTTAAGTGCCAAATACATTGAAGTACAAAGTATATGAAATTTTTTTTATACACATAATCTTGAAGTTACATCGTAATATTTTTAAATTCCATTAACATGTTAAGACTCCTCCATAATAATTAAGCACCAGTAGGGACATATACTTCTTCAGTCTTCACTATTAAGAAGAGATAGATATTTTTTTAGAATCATCATTTTGAGGCGTGTATTCAAGCTAAAAAGAAATGTGACAAAAGAACCACAATAAGCTAATATGAGAAATAGTCAAGAAATAACATAGATTTAGAGTAGTAAAGTTTGTTCATAGAAGTATAGAATAAGAAGAAAGATATACAAGAGTAGGAGTAGCACACGTCATAGGATAAAAAATAATTTGAAAATAGAATGAAAGGAAACTTTTTAAGACTTAGCAATGGGAAAAGCAAGGTCAAGAAGTGTAAATATAGGATAGTTTATAGACGTTCTAAATAAAGTAATATAACTCAAGAAATAAAGAAAAAGAAAGAAAAGAAGTATAGTTGGAAGGTAATGAAGAAATTAAGTTTTAAAGTTGATTTGAAAATTTTTCACAATAGAATGCAGGTAAAGTACAATAGTTATGACGATATTTAAAATATAACAAGAAAATAATTATAGATTAGAAAGAGCTTTGTAAGGAACAGACACAGAATATAAAAAGAATAAGAGGAAAGACGAAAAATGAATGAAGAAAGAATGAAGTAAAACAAGAAGACATAATTATTAAAATAAAGAATAAAAAGTGAAAAATAAGAATTAATTAATTGTAAATGGTAACATACAATTAAAAAAGAAATGTTAAAGTGAAAATAGAAAATAAGAAAAGAATATAAAGAGTTTTTTATAAGATCATAGGGAAATCAGATAATAAGAAAATATAAAGAAGGCAAGGAAAAGAAGTCTTATTGGCGAAGTGTTCAGTGCTCAACTGGCACGTTCGGAACGCCAAAGAACAGAACAACCGAAGATTAATTAAAAAAGTAAAGTAACGATGTGAAATTAAAAAAGTAGTTATATATATTTAAAAAAGATATAATTATATAGATTGCATAATGAAAAGAAGGTTGTATATAAGCGTTATGATACAATAAGAAGTTAAAACAGATTAAAATATATAAAAGTGTAAAATGAGTAGAGAAAATAAAATCAAGATAATAAAAAAGAAAAAACATATTTAAAAAAGGGAAACAAGAAAATTGAAGATAAATATTAAATGTAAAAAATTTTTTTTACAAGCAAATGGATAAAAATTAAAGAAATTGATGATTTTAAAAATAAAATGCTAATAGAAATGTGTATAAATTAAAATGCATGAAATTGTAAGAAAAAAGTGAAAGAGAGCGAATAAGAATTGAAATAAGTAAAGTAAAAGGCAAAAAGTAGAGAAAACGTAGTAGGTGATAAATTCGAATGTAGGATCAATTTAGATTTATTTATTACGTAAAACAATAAATAGAACTAAACAACAATAAGAAAAGAAAATGAATGAGGAGCAAGAGCGTGCAGATGATATATTCAAGAAGAAAGTAAGCATATTTTTGTGAGAAAAATGAGTAAAAAGAGTAAAGATAATAAATGACGAAGACAATAAATGAAATAAGAATAAGTGGTTTTGGATGTGTAAACAAATGAAACAGCAAAGAAAATGAAAAATAAACATTGTACAAGTAAAGAATGAAGAGTGTATGGGAGAGTATGAAATGATGAAAGTACTAAAGTAGAAGTATACGTATAGATTATTGAAGCAGTGGCAGTTTTACATGTTTTCAAGCTATAGGCTGTTTCATTGCGCACCTTACTTCTAGAATAGTCGATTCGTTGGTCATTTGATTACATATTTTATTGTAATATACAGAAGTTTGAAAGACTGTTTAGTTTATAAATGACAACCAAGAATAAAGTCATTAGCAAAACACAGACTTCTTTTTATCTTTAACACATTTTAAATTCTATGAGGTAGCAAATAATATTAATTTGTATATTTGCTGCTCCCAAAAGTTGAAAATCAACCCCCAATTCAACCTGTTGGTAAATCCGCCACTATAATGAAGATTATGAAATATTAAAGTATTATAAAAGAATAGACAAATGAAGAATTATATTAATAGTGTGTATGTGGAAAAGAAAGATTTTCTAGAGATACAGATTAATGTAAAATATGGAATAATCTGTAAAGTAAGAAATGAAAACACAGTATGAGAAAAGAATAATAATGAAATGACATAATGAATGGTAAAGATATAAAGAACGAATGTAAACAAAAACGTATACTATTAATGTTATACAAGAAAATAATGTAATAAGTGAAATAAAGATTAATGTAACAATTAAAAATTGCTTTAGATAGATATTATAGATACAGTTCAACAGATGTATAGCATAAGATATGAAATGAATAAAAGGATAGATTTGTAGGTTGTATTTATGATAAAAAGAAAATAAGCGAAAGCGTAAAGTAAAGCAAGGGCAGAAGAAAAGCATGTCAAGAAAAGAAATGTAAAGAAAAAAGAAGAAAGAGGAATGAAGTATGCAAGCAGTAAGTGAAAGCAATAATAAGATAAGTGAAAATATTAAGAAAATAACAATTTGAACTACCCTGGTGCTATATCACAGTGTACTTTGTCAACTTAACACTAACCAAGGAACTTTATAAGTAAAACGTGCTTAGCGGAATTAACCGTTTGAAACAAATGTGCGGTAATCCGGCTTAATGAGTATATTAAAATAATACTGTCTTTGGTAAATCAAATTAATTTTGATCCTACATTGTTGGCAAGAATCAGATATTTTTCTCGTGGTATTATTTAAGTTATAATAAAATTGGAGTCTATAAAAAAAATAAGAGACACCAAATCCATGAACCTAAACCACGTTATTAATGAGATTCTTCGAATATGGTTTATTTTCTAAATCGAGAGCTATCCTGATTGTTGACGGGGTAGTCTGCGTACCACCCAAACGCTCCATTATCGCCTGTGTGTGCTCCGAAATCCACGTATTCTCCAAAATCTGGTGGTCTCTCGGCTAATTGTGATACTGCCCCAATGTTAGAGGAGCTAGGGGCTTCATCCTGTACAGGGCTGACTTGCACGCGGCTGGGGGCTTCGGGCAAGGGAGGAGGGGCGAGCGCTACTGCTAAAAGAATAAAAAAATAAACATTGAAAATGTTATCACTCTATTACAGATAACATCGACAATTCAAACTATGCAATATTTGTTTAATTAAATACAATTTTTTAACGTAATCGCATACAAAATTTATCGCGGCGGAAATCCACCATTACAAATACAAAATTGCCGTCTTACTTCATTTAGATAATGTACAAACATGCAACTTAACTCTAAATACCTCAAGTTAAATTACTCGCGGAAGGCTGTGGCAAAGGTAGCGTAATTGCGTCGGCGATAAATCGAAAGTGGTCTACCACTGTTGCGCCAAACGAGACGTTTGCATAACCAATTTAAATTCTAGGGAGGAAATTTGTTGCATCATTTCCTTTTAACTTCTCGCCTATTGTGGTTTATGGGGTTGTGGGTCTCAGAGGCGTAGTGAGAGTGGGGGGGGCTACTCCCAAAAGGGCGTAGAATGGACCGCAAAACTAATTAAATATATGTATTTAATACATATGGAATTAAATGGGTTCGTCTGGGGGGCCCTGGAGAAATATTTTGCCCCGGGTGCGAGTTAAACTCGCTACTCCACTGGTGGGCCTCTCTATTCTTTTCCCATAGTGCTTGGACACATTGCGTGTGGTGGAATAACAAAAAATATCTAACATTTACTTATTAACAAAAGAAATTTTTAATTGGTACATAATTTAAATTATATCGTTTTCTTTGTAAGTTACCTATAAACAAAGATATAACACCGTAACATTTCCACGACAATTATTTGAATGTGAAACAACCGTGCTAGAAAGCGATCCTTTGTATTGGAGAAAGTGACAGCCGGGACGACGATGATTGATAGCCGCACAAGCAAAATGCCTATCCCACTTTCTTTGACATTTGCTAAGACATAGATAGATAGATAGATATTCTACGGCACTTACTTACGTACAATCGTTATACTAAGTCACGACTGACCTTCAATAGCACTTACCCTTTCGTGATTTCACTTTCAATTTTGAAATTATCGCAGCATTTTTGGTGTGAAGCTTGTTGCTATGTCATGTTGAAAAGTTACTATCTATTTTACGTTACTTTCGTTTGAAATGTACGAACGTTTGATTAATTAATTTTATTGCATTGCAGTATCATTTTAAGAATTAGAAATAGTTCATAATTTCCAAGCAGACATTTATAACTCTACTAAATCATGTTATGTCCTAATAGAATATTTTCATTAGGCATTAAGTAAAACGTTTTCTCTACTTACTTCCCTGATGATAGTTTTGTAACGGAATCGGTTGATAATTCTCTTCATACAACGATTCTGGTAACTGTAGTGGAGGTGGAGCCAGGGTTTGTCTTGGAACTCTTCGAGCTCTTAACGCCGTGAGATCCACAAATGCTATTTGATCCGCCGGAACAGCTATGTAGGAGGGCATCGCATACACCAGAGTAAGGCATGTTCCTAGGATTATTAGATGCTGCAAACAAAAATTTCAATTAATATATTTATTAAGTTAGTCTAAAGTAAGAAAATTAAATGTATCAAAAAAACGTTAATTTCTTTGTTATATCGAGAACACGTATAACATTGCTTTGAAACTCACGTACTGTAAGCCGAGGTTATAAACTTATGGGCTGTAAAACGTGTCTTATCATGTCATAAACGTAAATGCAGAGAGCCGAGAGTGATCGAAGTATGTCAGTACACTACAAATAACGAGATGTAGTAAGGCCGGTCGCGGGCCGCTGCGCTTGCGCAACCCGCGTAATTGGAGCTTGCTCACACGGACAGACACTATTGTTGTATACATTCAGCCTTATGAATTCATACTTAAATTTCAAACCATTCAATTTTATATTTGTTTTTATAATTTAGAAAATTCGTGAACCGTTGCCGTCGTTGCTATTGCAGATGTGGTAACGTAAAGTTTCACTTTCCGGTTACGTTGTGCGTGTAACTGAATATTTAATTGCGCTGACATAGAACTAAAATTTACCTAGTTCTATAATTGATCAGCACTATAATGTATATAAATCAGCTTCACGCTGAATCCCGGGACACAACAGGGACAGAGACAGAGGCACCTAGTGTTAAGACACTCCGTTCTCCACTTTCTGTTGAATTCTGGAGGCATTGCGTGTTAAGTGGCAGGACTCATCGCTGCGCTTTGCCTCGACATCAGAGAGAAGAAATGGAAATATAAATTTAAATAAATATAAATTTGGTCCTTCGAGCCGGATTTATTTTCCAGTTTACATTAAGTTTATAGCTAGTACTGTAGTGGGTAACATCAAGAACACATAGTAAAATTTTATGTTAATCGTTTGAAACTAACATATCTGTTTTACATCACCGATAATACAAATTTCCAACACATGTTGATATCAAGTGATATAAACACTCGGCCCTTTCACATCTGCGGGCTATTACTTAACGTTATACAAATCAATTTAACTGCGAGATTGAAAATAAATAGATGTTTTTATATAAGGCCTGACCGTGTCGAATCATGATTAATGGTATTTATTACGTAAATGAAAAATCTGTTCTAGGTACTGTTATTAAATACGTTGTAATTTCTACTTTGAAGCTCCTTTGAAAAATAATTTATTTACTGTTATTTTTTTTTCAGATAAAAAAAATCAGCTTCACGCTGTATCCCGCACACAGCAGGGTAGGCAGAGGGAACCTAGTGGAAAGACACTCCGTTCCCCACTTTCTGTCGAATTCTGGAGGCATTGCGTGTTGTGCCTCGACACCAGAGCGAAGAAATGGAAATATAAACGTAAATAAATATTTCACTTCCTCGAGTGGGGATCGAACCCACAACCTTCGTTACAGTCACACCGTGTAGCCGCTGCGCCACGACAGCCTTAAAAAAATATATATAACAAATAATTTATATAGAAATAAATAAATATTGCATAATCTACGTAATTGTACCATTATCCAATTAAAGTTAATATATTTTACGTAACGTAAGCGGCCATTGAAGTTAGCTGTAGCCGAGATCGCTTACGATAGGAGTACTTGTTTTTTTTAGAAAGTAAAAAGCACCGGATGGTAGAATTTGGCAATGCGATACAATTTAAATGTAAAGCGGATATGGAGCATAGCGAATTTGCTGGAAAAAAACGCTCAATCAAAGTAATATATTGGCCGTGACGAATGTCTTTTATAATATCTCGCTTATTGATAAATATTTATGAATTATAATTATTTATTTATATTATTATTATTATTGTTACGTAATTTATAATTGACATTTTTTATTTGATTATATTTTCCGTTTTAAAGCGTAAGGCATATCTAATGTTTAATATTATTTTTCACGAACTTCTATCTGAATGGCGGAATTCAACGTAACTCAACGCCGCTATTTGCGTATCACAATACTGATTAAATAAATATCACTTCACGTAGGAATTGGAGAACCAGTTCAACACATACTAACAAATTTTATATAATTAATTAATCTTATTCCCAAACAACATTTATAAAAATCTTTCATAAAATTATAGGACAACAGAATACATAAAATGAGTTTTTGTATATAATTTAGTAAGTCCAATCCCGTTAACCTTCGAAGGTTCCGTGCGGGTGAAAGGCGCCAATGCCGTGGGCAGTGACCAATTGTCTTTTAACTGACAACAAGAGTAACGTTTCCGTTGTCAGCGACGGAATCAAGGCCACGGAATCACTTTTACTTGCTCGATTTACGCCACGTGCTGATTTCCTTGATTTGTTTGTACTTACGAAGGAATTTTAAAATTTAAGTACAAATTTTGAATAAGATATTGTAAAATAGTATAATTTTAATAGATCTTAGGTAAATTTAATGTGGAGAAAAATGCAATACAAAACCAAAAACACTCTTAACGAACGAAATATCTAGTGATAATTATGTCCAGTTATAAGCCTAGTTTTAAGAAACAGATAAAAACAAACTTAAACAAAACAAACTTTAACAAACAAAAAAATTGAAGCTGACAATTTTGAAAAAACTGAAAAAAGTACAGACCACTTTAAAATATATTTAAAAACATGAAAATGAAATTTTCATGACTTTTCACTTTTTATTTTCAGTGGATGAAAGTGCCTCAATTTAAGACACTAAGTTTCCCACTTTTCGGTCGATTAGCATAATAGCCCACTATGTCTTGTTATCAAAGAAAAGAAATGAAAACAATTTACTCCCTCGAGTGAGATTGTGTCCACAAACTCTACCAAAAACTCGTCTTACCACGTAACGATATGAAATATGATGAAAATACAATAATTTTGATATCTATTTTTAGAACCTACATCTAGCTAGCGTAAAAAAAAAACATACATAGATTATTTATTATTATGATAAAAATATACATACATAAAGAAAATCGCATCTCGGAATCTATTTGCAATAAAGTGTAACGTTTATATATTTTCTTTTTTCTATATAATAGTTTACCAATTTCATAAAGAATGGAAGAGATATTTTATTATATAAAGATTATCTTTCTTAAACAATCTCTACAAATATTAAATTAAGTGTACTATTATTGTTAAAATCATTTATTATTTATACAGCATAATAAGCATCTACTATATACTGATATCAATTATTTTCCTTGAATTAGGACAAATCAATAAATTTTTAACAAAAATTGTCAGTATCGTAAATATAGCCTCGGTTCAATTAGATAGGACTTGTTGAATTCATGCATTACAGCGCGGGCCAAGGCTGTTGAGAAATACAAGGGTGCATTCGAGAAGAAAAATCAATTGTTCAAAAAATTATTTTGTTCAGATTTACCGTAAAAATTATTATAATTTCTATTTTAAACCATTTATTTATAACGTCATAACAAATTAAAGAGATTTCCTATTACTGCAGAATGCACGTAAAATTTTGAAATATTTTTCAATAGCAGCTTACAAGCCGTGGGAAAATTTGTATTCTAACTAATTGTAAAAAATTTCCAAACATGATTACAAAGAATATTTTTAATTACACTATTTGGTCGACATTACATTGTTTGGATTATTGTGAAAAAATTACACATGGGCCTTCCGAACTAATATGTTTATGCTCTATATATTTACGCAAATCGTTGAAATTAGCAAATAAATATTAATCTATTAACAAACGCCATTCAACCGAGAAATTATTCATTATGTTAACACGATCATGAAAAAGAAGATAATTAAATAAAAACTAGACTAGACTAGACTTAACATTATAATTAAGTCGTAATAAAATTGACATATAATAATCGTACCCTATTCAATAAAGAAAAAGAACATACAGCATTTAACCCCCAAAACCCAAAAACCCTTTTATACAAAAAGAAAAATCACTTACAAAATAAACTATTATCACTAAAATTAATATAAATAATCCATATAATAAAGAACACTGACCATGGTGCCCCGGGAACCTCAC
>JAEBDU010013492.1:0-110387 GCA_016802625.1 Heliconius numata | reverse complement strand
TAGCACGGTACGAATTAATCGTGTTATACGAGGGACGCCTGTACATAGTATAGGTACATACTTCCCGTTAACTTACCTGAAATAGATCCCCTCCAGAATAGGAACCCTCGGAAGTTAGTGTCGGAAACAATTGTTTTGCGTAAAGGTACGTAATGAGTAAATAAATATAAAGTGGATTAAACTAAATGCACGAAAAATTGATAATTTAATTAGGCCAGTGACAAGCTGTTTTTGTACATAATATGATATGAGCATAATAAACCTTAACATTATATATATAATGATTACATTCCTATATTACACAAAACTATATAAAAATTAAACATATAAAAACAAAAATATACAAAAACTAAATATATAAAAAATTACGTGGTACATATTTTACAAACAAATAGGTTTAAATTTTAAAAGTACTAAGTAATATATGTATGTACAATATAAATGCATGTTTTACTAAACTCAAAACTATCGACTATTTGATAACTTAACTTGTTTTTAGCATTAACCAACGCGAACGTCGCGCATTTAATAAATAATTAAAATACAGATAGCTTTAACATTTTTTTTTCTATTTTTCTTTTTTTTTAGTTGTTAAAAAAAGGCAATTCTTGTATTTCTATACTTTCTACATTCAGTGGCTTCATAAAATATAAGAAAAATATTTACACATACCTATTAATATATGTAGGCATATACAGTTATACCTTATGTTTAGTGGTGGATTAATTATCAAATTTTCTATTATGCTATGTTGACTAGTTTTAGATTAAAAGATTGATTGTTTCTTTCTATTCAGAACGTATATGTATTTATTTAAACTTAATTAATTATTATATTTGTTAAAAGCCATACAAATACAGATTACATCCGAAAAGTCCTTTTATATATGGTTATATAATTATTACCAATTAACTTTAGGTTATTTAAATAAAGAGGTTTTTGGTTAGCGTTGCTTATGGATTAAATCCATCTTTAATATAATATTATTATTAACTTAAAAAATTAAAAATAAATCAGCTTCACGCTGTATCCCGCACACTGCAGGGTAGACAGAGAGAACCTAGTTTTAAGACACTCCGTTCTCCACTTTCTGCCGAATTCTAAATGCTTTGCTATATTATTATTAATATGAAATAATTGCATAAACTTTCACAGCAATAGCATAATTTCTTTTCTTTTTATTTATATAACTAAAATAAATTATCTCTAATTGTCTTAACTAGCTAATGGCGTACACTATTATTATAAATAAATATAAGCTAAGGTTAGTTAAAAGACCACGAGCGCCATTACACAGGTGTCCTCTGCAGTAACAATTGAGGATTTTAGCTAGCCTCATGTCGGAAGTGTCTTCTTTGCAGTCTTCGTCGTAGACTTCGTACGCAGTGTAGACATGTTGCCATTTACCGTTTATCTTTGCCTGGTCGCCGTCTAGAGTTTGCGGGGCGCACCCCCTTTGTACGATTGTCACGGACGATGCTGGGTAAAAAAATATATTTATAAAAAAATATTCTTTATTATTCTTTTTCTAAAAAAATATTTCTTTTTTTATTATTTAATGCCTTGGATTATATTGTTATATTGTTATTAATAATACAAAACATTTGTAATGTGAAGTTCATTACTATTTTTCCTCATCATTAAAATAACGTTATAATTAGGTAGATACATATATTGCTATCGTTTAAAGTTAATAAATCGAGTCCAATGCACTAATTATGTTGACATAATTGAAAAGGAAAATTGCAAATTATTTTTAATAGCATCACGCCACATCTTATATAAAGTGTTGAGTGGCAGTTCAAACCCCGAGTGGGCATTGACTCCACAACCTTCGCGGTTACAGTCAGACGCTGTGTTGTGAGGGTCGAAGTGACGGACGGTCAATGGAAATTAATTTTAAAACAAATGAATCCAGTCCTGTAACACGAGAGGTTGTGGGTTTGATTTCCACTCGAGGAAATGAAATATTTCTTCGCTCTGGAGTCGAGGTAAACTGCGGCGTTCAGTTCTGCCACTAAACATTCAATACCTCCAGAATTCGACAAAAAGTGGGGGACGGAGTGTCTTAACACTAAACTTTCTCTGCCTACCCTTCTACATGCTGGATACAGCGTAAGGCTGAGAAAAAATCATTCACTGTCAGAAATATTGCATACTTTTTTATCAAAAGTGATAAAAAAATCACAATATAAATAATTTCAACTCGAAGGCAAAAGTTGTCGTTCCAATTAAAAGTTAAATCATTAGAGCGGCACACATTACGAGAAAGCGTGATTTGATATTCCAGTTTTAGCTAATGGGAAGTAAGTGGTTAACGAGAACAACCAGCGTAGTGATGTAACTCACACTTGTTAATTGATCTCTACTATCAGCGGTTGCTGTAAAATAATACAGACGCCCTTTGTGTAATTTTTGTATACATATATCTTTATAGTGTATCCCTCACACATCAGGGCCGTAACCACCCCACAATTTAAAAAAAAAACAACATTTACACGAACATATATTATCTGTGGAAAGCTAAAGTCCAGACTCCCCAGAAAATATCTCTATATACGATAATATATTTTTATTTATATTCTCATTATCGTACATTTCTTGATATTCAATAGTAGGTTAAAGTGGGTTTTTTTATATATATTCTATGAAATATACTTTTTTAAAAATATTTTTAGCATCGGCCTTTATCAAAAAATTCTCATTCGAATGGTTTGATTTTTAAATACGCTTTTGCATATTGAAACATCTGTTTAGTGGTTTGGCGTTTTTCGATGACTTTGAACCATACGCCCATGTTTTTATAATGAGTAACATCAGGCGCCAAGGCATCGATTTTTTTTATTATTACCTACTTATATTATGTTAGTATCTAACTATTCATAATTTGAGATTTAAAAAAAAAAGATTACATACTAGGCTTTTGGCAATGCCGTATTTATAGTTTATCAGCTTCACGCTGTATCCCGCATGTAGCACAATAGGCAGAGTGAATCTAGTGTTATGACACTCCTCTTATCACTTTTCGCCGATTTCTGGAGACATTGCACATGTTGAGTGGCGGAACACAACGCCGCGCTCTTACCTCGATACCAGAGCAAGAAGAAATGAAAATATTAAATATTTCATTTTCTCGACTGGGAATCGAATCCACAACCTCAAAATACAAATATTTCTTGGATTCAAAAACGCAATACCGTATAACTAAAAGAACAGTTTAGCTTAATATATCATAGTTTGTGAGTGCCTTAAGCAGTACTGTCATAATTAGAAATGTTGATGGTTCCATATAAAGATTAATAGGCCACACCTAATATGAACTTAAAAATCTAAAAAGGACTTACGTGTCCGTTCTGTCTGTAAAAGTAGCAACTAGATCAAAGCTATTTTAAGTTTCGATATATTTAAAAGTATATATTATAAAATTTAGAACAACATAATTTTAGAAGATTTAGAACAGCTTAAGACTTATATTATCATAATGGCTAACGGTATGTTTAGCATAAAATTCATATCTTGAATTTATTAACAGCAGATATATTAAACTACTGGGATTATTTTTTTTATTATGGGAAAATGTACTAAATAATAAGGAAATTAAATATATTTATTACATTTAATAAAGAGAAACGGAATTCCTCTGTGTGTGACTAATTGGTTTTTATTTGCTTCTCAGTAATATTAATTTATAAAATTATAAAATACTTAAGGTCAGTCGTGGTGCAGAATCACAAATGTGCGATTGGTTGTGGGTTCGATCCCCACTCGAGGAAATGAATTATTTATTTAAATTTATATTTCAATTTCTTTGCTCTGGTGTCGAGGCAAAGCGAGGAGGAGTTCCGACACGCAATGGCCTCCAGAAATTTGCGGAAAGTGGAGAACGGAATGTCTTAACTAAGTTCTCTCTGCCTACCATGCTGTGTGCGGGATACAGCGTGAAGCTGATTTAATTTAAATTTTATAATATACTCACTGTCATCCCCAAATGATAATGTAGTTTGTCTCTTAAAACACATGGTGGAGTGTTCGCAGTCAATTAAAAATCTATCGCTACCATCGAAATGTTTACATAATAATGAACCGTCGTTCGCTTCTTCCTCACATTTATAACATCGAAGACTCGATGAAACTGAAACAGAAAACCATACAGTATTTAATTATGTCTAAATATTTTTTTTTCTTTATATATTGAAGATTTAATACATTTCTACATCTAATTTCTCATACTTATAATAAAATCGTAACGGATTAAAAGATTTTTAAAATTCGTCTGTTTATCTGTGCGTTTGGTTACCCTTATCTCGGAAAAGGCTATACCATTTTAAATGCAGTTTTACACTATTGTATTCTGGTAAGCTTTACTTAACATGTAGTGTTCGTTTTATTTCAATCGGTTCATAAATAAAAAAAATATGGCAATATGAAATTAATTCGTTTAAAAATTATAATTTTAATAGATCACGAAAGTAATTGGGAATAGAAAAAACACTAAATACAACATAGTTTTTCAGTATTAACATTGAAGTCAACAATACAGTACAAGCAGGCGAAGCCACGCGAGGACTCCTCTAATGATATAATATATGTAGTATAGTAGTCTATAAAATATTTAATACTGTGGGAGGACTAGACTATAATGGTTTCGTTGAATTTTAATAAGGCTTCGACAAAGAATCATTTTGTTATGTCCAAGGACTGTGAAATAGTGTACAGTCACGCAACAGACATTATTGATTAAATGTATACGTAATCTATTAACAAATTGTTTAATTAATTAACACAAAAGTCGTGACTGTAACGCGACGGTCGTGGGTTCGATCCTCACCCGGAGTATTGAGTTATTTAATTATATTTTCTCTGTTACCAAGGCAAAAGCCCGGCGCTGAGATCCGCCACTCAACACGCAATGCCTCGAAAAATCCGGCGGAAAGTTGAGAACGGACTGCGTTAATACTAGGTTCCCTCTGCCTAACATTATATGTGCGGGATACAGCGTGAAGCTGATTAAATTAAAATTTAATTAACATGTTGCTAATTTATTAACAGTGACTGGAATTCTAAAACAATTACACACACTAGAGGAATGTTATAATGCTTTTAAACGAAACCTAATTAAATTAAGCTATTGATGTTGTTTCACAAATTTAAAAACACGTCTGGAACTTGGATTGTAGTGTTTTTAAAACTATAGACAGGTAGACTTATATCTTTGAATGTATATATTACAAGTGTATAAAAGTTTGCATTTTGTTGTTCATAGCTTATATTGCGTTTTATTATTAAAATATTTAATTAAAGTATCCCATCAAAAATATAAATGTGAATTGAGAACCAATTTAAATGTTAAATAATGTGTCATTAAAAAAAAAAACAAAAAATAATTAAAAAATATATATAATTTAACTCGTTTTTAAAGAAATCTATAACTTATACAATATAACGTTTTCTAAAGAAATCTATGTATCGTTTACATTAATTGTTTTAACTTACTTTGTATATAATAAGTGAAATTAGTAGATGATTAACATAGAGATCGTCTGTATTGTATTTTTAATTGCGACTACTTAAGCTATTTTTTTTTGTATGCTATTTTGTAAATAAATTCTATGTTTGTTCCTGAAATTTCAGATTCATTTATTTTATATAATTATTTAAAAATGTAATAAAATAGTATCAAGTTAATTTCAACACAGATTTTTCACATAAGGTATCCAAAACAACTGCTACTTAATCACTTATTTATTATAATAAATTTATATGGATGCATTGATCTAAATAAACTAAAAAAATAATTAAAAGTACCTGCAACCATATTTTATCCTAGGAATGGGATTCAATGAAATGAAAACTACAGGTGTACCTAAATGCGATCTTTTACTCCAAACCTATGTACATAGGCTAAAAGTTACTTAACCTTATAATTTACTAGCGACCCCTTAACTTATAGTTATATTATAAAAAAATATATATATTCTGATATATGTAGGTATAAGTTATATAACTATAGAGTTTCATTTAAACCCGTTAAGAAGTTTTTGCGTGAAAGTGGAAAAAACATTTATCCGCACAACCTTTCAAATTTATAATATTAGTAAGATACTTACTATATGTTCACATATAATAAGTATCATACTAATATGTTCACATATAACCGTTTTAACCTTAAAACACATACATTTAATACTACATCGATGTCAATAATATAAATAATAAAAAATCAACTTCAGTTGTAAGTAGGGGGGATCGAACCCATAACGTTGCGTTGCGTTGCGTTTAGTCACACTTTGTGCTCCTTCGCCACAATTGACCTCAATAATATAAATAATTAAATATGAAATATTATAATATAAATATTAAAGTATTATTTGAATAAAATAATTATCAGTATGTTTATTTATTTATTAACTGTGTCCATTAAGCAATCGTTACTTGGAATGAACAATAAATTTTCAACAATATTATACTCTTTATTTTATATATCATAATATTGTGAAGGTAACTCACGCTTTAAAAATAATGATAACGCCAAAAAATAAATTGATAAATCCATTCTATATAAATGTTACACTTATTTAGTTCGTGCCGATAAAGTCCATTGCCAAATTCCTCACTGTGCGGCGAAAAAATTTCGAAATTATAAAATAACACCGAGCGCACGCCGTACGGTTGCGACCGCGCACTCCGCGCGTATGGTGGCTCGTGTGGGTTACCGAGTCTACTGGCTGACTTCGTTGCGGGGATGCAGGCGCTTAGACCATGAATCACAGGAAGGAAGCCCAGCGGCGAAACGGGACATGTTCGAACATCGTCTTGCTTCTAAGTAAGGCTCCAAAGACACGCACAGTGTAACGCTTGAGTCACGCGATCGATGCTGGCGCCGGCGCGACACTGGCCAACTTTTGGCGGTCTCATTGACGTTTTTTTTTTTTTCGTATTTTTGATGCTCGCACTTCGAGCGATTTGAGTTTTTGCTTTGTCTTTTTATCAAATGTTTACGTCGAATGTGTGTGTTTTATAATTATTTGTAATGTTTTCGTATATTTTGTTATTTATTTTTAATTAGATAATTATGATTATTAGAAAAACAGTTGTTAGAGACCGTCATGGTGCAGCGGCACAAGGGTGTGACTGTAATGCGACGGTTGTGGGTTCGATCGCCACTCGAGGAACTGAAATATTTATTTACGTTTATATTTCTATTTCTTCGCTCTGGTGTCGAGGCAAAGCGCGGCGTTGAGTTCTGCCACTCAACACGCAGTCTCCAGAATTCAGAGTTACGGATAGGATTCGAATTTATACTTTCTTTTTGTGGTATTTTTTAATTCGTAAATAATTATGTTTCTTAATAATGTTTTTATATGTAGAGTAAAAAGTAGAGTTAAATTATTTTCAAATATTAAATTACAATATATATTTTTTTTAATTATCAAAGATTATGGATACTTTGTTAATTTATGAGTTTTATGCATTGTTGTGAAACGTTTCTCTTGATATCAGAATAATATGTCACATCCTTTACTTCTGTCGATAAAATGTCAACATGATATGATCTGGCAATTTTTATTTATCACACGCGTGACTATTATATACAAAAATATTTAGCGGTATTTAATACTTATTTTTATTAATAGTCGAGAGGAAAATATAAGATGCTACTGAGTCCTTATAGTGTGGTTATTAGCAGCAAAGGTTGCAATTATTAATAATTTATAATTTTCCGTTTTAATTCTATATTAATTCAATATTTCATTCCACAAAAAAGGGGGAGGACGACGACGACCTAACCAGTATTTTAGTCATTTGGTAAAATACGTTAATATATTTATATTTACTTTTAAAATTATAGGAATATAGATATTTAGGAAGTAATAAAAAATTTAAATAAAACAATTGAAACATGTTTTGACTACATTTTCATCGTTATTGTATATTTATGGGGCAAGAAAATCTGTTTAAAATCATATTTTCGCGTAATTTAGTACAAACATTTAATTATGACATGGTTCTTTATAATTTACTAATATATAAATGTATTGTTTTATATTAAGTAAAATAACAGAATTATAAGCAAAATAAAATAAAATAAATAAAATAATAAAATAGTACCCAATTGCTAAACTAACTGCAGTACCACTCGCTCCATTAAGACAAATCGAACGACGTATCATGTGAAAATCGTTTCACCGATTTAAAGTTGTAACTTGGAGGGAACAAAGGAACGGACATACATACATATACGCTAAAGCCATAACCGATCGTAAATAGCGTGTGTAAAGACTTCATTAAGCAATCTATTACATTTTACAGCGTATTATTTTTTATTAGCGATTATTCGTCATTACGAAACTTCATTTAAGTAGACATATATAATTAGGTTTGCATTAAACAAAAAGATAATGTTGCAAATGTACTCTTTATTTCATTTAAGTATTCTTTTTTTGATGAATGAATGAAAAATATGTAAAACTTTTATTGTTCTATTTTTTTACAATGTCCCATATATATTATTAATAATAATAAATATCAGAAATAATATAATTAATAATCACATAGATACAATAATAAAATAATGTTTAATTAGAACTTAATTAACACAAAAAGCGATTAACTAATTTTACTAATATATACATTCGAATTGTCATAAACACTGTATATAAGATTACTGTGTGGGTAACAAACATCACATAATATCACATATTTGCTTATAGCGTTTACCCTAATAAACAATACTTACATAATCACTTACATTATTAATATTAATTAAATCATGAAAAATTTACATATTCCCATCAATTATCAATAATAGAATTGAAAACAATTATTTTAAAGATTAAATTGGAATCATATTTTTAGATATATCTTCGTATTATACAAATTCCAATATATTTCTCAATATGGTCCTAATATATTTACATTTTTCTACTAGCAACAAAAGTTGGTGTTGTCAATCTTGCTAAAAATGATTATACAGTATAGAATGACAAATTACATATTTTATATGCTAAGTGCGTTCTTAGAGTATGCTACCGTCATATGCGGAATGAATATGGCTTACAAATATGCATAATTTGAAATAAACTTACATTACAAGATATTTTTGTTATATTAATAATTATAAGGTCACATTTATTATCGTTACATGTATTGATTTAATTACACTAAAATGTTATTATTATTATTTATCTAATGCTATTAATATATTTCATAAGATTGAAAACCATTATCACACCCATGATGTCTGTATAACCCTCGTGATTGGAAGTTGGTGATGAATTGCAAAGACTTTGACGACAGTAGCAATATCTGGAAAAGAGATTATTTGATGTTAATAACGACTAATTGTTTAATGAGTTTTAAAAAATATAGGCATAGTTATAAAATTAGAGATTGTTAAATAATTGCTATAAATAAATAATAATAATACAACAAAAGTAACTAAACTATTATAAAATGCTATTATTATATAATATTTAATAAGTAATGGAGATTAAATAGAAAAGTAAAACAGAAGTATTAGAGCCAAATATAAAATATTCTAACATTAGACCATGAGATCGTTCTTGACAAATTAATTATTAATAACTTGGGTAATAAGAAGAATCATAATATTTGCTGTTTTTATTGCATTAAATTAATTTATTTAGATTTAGACATTGCAAAGTTGTAGAACATCCTTTAGTCTGCGAATAAACTGAAACGCTAAAAATTTATTAAAAAAAAATTAGGTAAATAAAAGCTTAGAATTTGTATTGTATAGTTTATAATGTACAAACCAAATTGTGCAGAGATTACTTCGTTTATATTATATGAAATACGCGGAAAATATATAATAAACGAAATAAATATTTCCAAGAAACTTCACTAACTCGACAATTTTCTCTTTTTAAACACGTATTATTTTTATAATTAATTAATCATAAATAAATTTACCTCGTGGACGTGGTCCTCTGTCCTTTGTCGTCGATTTGAGAACAACCCTCTGCATATGGCTCTAGTATTTCTGTTTTAGACGACCACCGACCGTTCTTGTAGTCTTGATACTCATTCTTTTGTGGTGCGCAATCTCGAAGCACACCGGTAATTCTTACTGAAAATATTCAATGTTTATCCTTTATTTAGTGTATTTAATATTTATTTTAATAAATAATTTACATATACAGAAATTCTAATTTCGACCATCTCTATATATGAAAGTATTTAAATTAGTATTTAAACAATACTAAAATAAAGTTTTTTATACTAAAAAAAGCTTTAATGTCAGATTTTAAATTGCAATATAATATAATGTACCTCCGTCTTGTATATCCAGATGAAACTCTTGCTTCATACACATGGTGGAGAAAGGACAATCAACTATAAATTTTTCAGAATGGTCAAAGTGTACGCAAAGCCGCTTCGTAGTGTTGTAGTATTGACCAGGCGGTGGATTGATCAAACATTGGTAGCACTGTAGTGACGACACTTCTGGAAATAAAACAAAATTATTCTGTAAATATAAATAAACAAAAACATTTTTAATCATCTAATTAAAATAAAAATAAACTTTATTAAAAATTACGAATTCATAATAAATAATAAAAATTACAATTGGCATTATAAAATACATACTGAAGTTTATTTAGGAGTTGAAACAATTTTGTGATAGTATTGGATTTCTGGGCTATAATAATTATTATTATCAACATCATTATTATTATTTTTTATAATAATTTATATTTAAAAATGTAAAACTTATTTACTAATTTAATAAAAGTATATTCAGTATTATTATTACTGTGAACCCAAGAAACGACACAGAAATACAATAATATGTTATTCTTTAAAATGTAAATGGATGTTAAAAGGAATGATTAACAAATTTAGTATCACTCGTAACTTTATTTTATTCATGAATTATTTCTCCATTAAAATCAGCTTCACGCTGTATCCCGCACACAGCAAAGTAGACAGAGGGAGGGAACTTCGTGTAAAGACTCTCTGTTCTCCACTTTACAAATGTACCTATATTTCTATTTCTTCGGCCTGGAAACCAGAGCGAAGAAATGGAAATATACATTTAAGTAAATATCTCATTTCCTCGAGTGGAGATCGAACCCACAACCAATCGCGCTTTCAGTCACACTTTGTGCCCCTGCGCCACGATTGGTCTCAATTCCCCATTGTAAAGAATATAATATTTAAATTTAAATAGTAAGAAACTAGTAGGATGTTTATTATAACATATGTCAAGTTGTAAAATGTTTCTACATATAATAATCGTAACATGGCTTTTATTTTATAATAAGTGTTTTTGTATCAGTGAGGAATATTATAACGATGATTTTTTGGAAAAAAATAAAAACATAACTTTTTACAATCATACAAACTCTCGAGAGACAGTTAAAGAATTTTCATCCAACTTGGAATTAAATAACATTTTTTTCGACCCTAGTAATTCACGAAAACAATATAATTTTAACAGTAAGAAGAAAAATAGTATATCTAATAAAGTTGAACCGCATGGAGTCACTGTTGGAGCTCTGGAACACGACTGCAAAAACATCGGGAATTCCACATATCTTAATTTGGATAAAATTCAATGCACACAAAAGATACCACAGGTCATTGATTTAAAATCTTTTAGAGATTATGAATATGAGGCATTTGATACAAGAACTGATAAGCTATTTCCCATTTCAGGCCTTGAAACTAACCAAGGCATTAAAAATCAAAGTCAAAATGACCGTCAAAATCAATCTGAAACAATGAAGTCACCAAACGTAAGGTTTTACAATTTGGAATCCGCAATAAGTCATGTTGTAAAAGTGGAAACAAATAAAACTTTACTACGTAACAATATATGGTATGTGCCACAAGAGTTCCCGTGTTGGGACTTACCCGTTATTTATGGTAAATTAGGTGGAAAGAAAAATAAATCTGAAATATTTAAAATATACGGTGGCAATCTGGTTAACGTCATAGACAATTGGACTGAAGCACAAAATACTTTTAAAGTCGGAGATCCTCCTATCTCGCATAGTGTTAATAAATGGTGTGGATTACAGCCATGTTATGCAGACCATACTCTTTGTCTGTTTCCGAATGCCGAGGTGTCAAATATATGCGATAAAGGATACAGAGTTCGGGCACCAACTGTTATGGACCAAATAACGATAATAAGTACTATAAATGCCATGCGCAATCGCGTCGCACATGGATTAGCTGACATTTATTCACACCTGCCAACTGCTGCAAATATGCAACAAATAAACTATGATTATGATTTAGAAAAAATAGCTGAAGCATGGCTACGCCAGTGTCTACCTGGTGCCGCACCTTGTTCTGCTCTCGATGGACTAATGGTTTCCCAACTGGAATGTGTGAAATATATGAAATTTTGCTGCTTAAAAAAGTTCAAAACTAGCTCTCATTGGTTTGTTTATTAAATTTATTTATTTATAAATTTTCTGTTAATAATAACATCAATATCTAATATTAATATATTTATTTTAGCACACCCTCACCGGAATGCTTCATTCATCCTGTTATCGGATGCATTCACGTTTGGTTTTCTAGTGCTGGAAATGAATTGTCTAAAACAGACGTGTTATGTGGCCGGAGCACTGTAAGGACATTTAATACAGTTCAATTGCTTTGGGCTAAAACAAGTAAAATTGGATGTGCCTACGGAGAAAGATCTAATGGTAATATTAGAGTGGTTTGTAAATTTTCCCCAGCGGCACTGTTCCATCTGGACACTAAATTATTTTGTGGCATGATAGATCACGACGATATTGCATATTTTCGTAATAATGAAAACGTGACAAATTTGAAATTCTTGTCGGCTTTTGGAATAAAATGGAATCATGTACGTATTAATAATTTTGAAAAAAATATTTCAATAGGAAAAGGTACGATTTTGCACAATAAAGTAGTGTCCACAACTGAAACCTTTCATTATCAGTGGGGTGTGGATAGTTTGACAAAAGTTTATAATGAAGGCTGGATAAGAAAACAATTTGATCATAACTCCAATGGTACGAGAGGACTCGTTGCTAGATTAGTTGCGAGACATATATTTACTGATGATAGTGAATCGAAATGTGATTCAATGGAATCAATATATGAAGTAGGATCCCCTGGATCTTCTTGTATAGAAAAAAGTAGCGTGTTCGATGGATTATGTTATGAGTTTAGAGAGCCTACAGCAGGGTTCAGAGTTATTGCTATTGCGGCCCCGATAGCCCTTTTTTCCTTAATATTATATGATCTTTTTAGTGGAGTTATAAGACAGACAAATTATTAATCATTTATAGTAGAAATAGAAAATGCTAATTTTACAATTAGCTCTCATGAATTTTCACACATTTATGATTCAGCTAGTCAGCCGTCTCAACTGCACTGCACTTCAAATAACATGTGCCATATTTATTTTTTCAAAACTGAACTGTAAATTGATAAGTGAAAGCTGTAAACATTTTTTTTTAATTATTTATTATCACAACTTTTAATTATTTTCATTCCATCTGTAGTACCAACTTAAGTCTTGTTTGGAAATTGTCCACATTAAAATATTAAATATCCCACCAGTCTCAAGGCCAACAAGCGATTTTTAAAAATAAAAATATTTATTATTCATAAGCTACTATTAAAATTTTATCGTTCTTGTTATTAACCTGAATAAACCCTCACTCATTTCAACCACATCCTTTTGATAATCAGTAAACATGTAAAATGTAAATAAATGTAACCTTATCTATATTATATTCTATTTGCCTTTATACTTCCACGAATTTCAATCAACAAATTTAATTAAGAATTCTTAGAGTTTTTGTATTTGCAGTTGTCCATATTTATAGTCTTAATCTTAGTTTTTAGTAAGAATAGATGTATAGCAATGTGTTTTAAAAGTTTGTTCAATTGAAAATCAAGTGGTGATAATGACATAATATTATTTAATATGCATGTGTATTCTTACAATTTACATTATTTTAAATTGTTAATTGTACAAAAAGTTGGTGAAGTTCAAATAAATTAAATTAACAATGTTAATTTTAATGGGTAAAAATAAGTAAAAAGCGTCCTCATATCGGCCTTATTTAAGATTCATTTTAATACAAATGAAAATACGAATATTTATTTTTTGTTATTCTTCAGTTTCAATTTAAAAGAGAAATTATTTAAACGCTTTAGACTTTGTCTGGTCTAAACGTAAACATATTCTTAGCCAAGTTTTATTTTTAGGCATTGTTGTCATTTATTATTTAGTACATAGTCTTACTAATTCAGAAATTATATTATAATAAAATCTTATAGTTTTTTTTAATTTTATTATTATTTATGCATATTAGACTCGTAACGACCCTGAACGATGAGGAAATAAAATTGATTAAAATTTGCAAGTCAATTGATTATATAATACAGTACGGTCAACATATTGTGGCCGCCCTGAAGCTAGCCATAGATACCTGCGCGATTTGATTTTGGGCATTTTTGTTTGAAATTTTAACTCCAAGGCGGCCACAACTCGTAGACCGTACTGTACTCGAATAGGCAATGCGAGATATAATAAAATACACACCTGTGCTAATAAAAGACATAACAATCGCTATACTTAAAGCGAATTGCTCCATGGCTATAAATCTTGTCGCCAAAAGTTGTTTGGTTCGGATAACGTTTTCGTAATAGACCTTCTCATTGAATCAGCTTTTCCTTTTGCGTGGGAGGCGTTTTTTTTATAGATTTTGCTTTTCTTGAAATCTGCAATACAAATAAAAAATATGTAAGAAACAATATTTTCGTCTACTTAGTTCTTAATTCAAGTTATGATATTATTTTTTGAGTGTAGTGAAACTCAACGCTGTGCTTTGCCTCGACATGATGGCAAAGAAATATAAATAATTTTATATAGACGACTATTTGCTTATTAAGCTCGAAAATAATAAACAACACTTTACAAAAATCCATTTTTGATATCATAAAGTCCAAGGTAAAAACATTATATTAAAAAATAATAGTTATTTTATTATTCTAGTTTTCTGATTTTGTAACCACATTGAAGTATGTAATAAAATTGACCCAATCCTAAAAGATCAATTTGAACCATTAGCCTCAGGTCCATTAATAAAATAGTAAAGCTGTAGAGTAGTGACATTGAGTAATTATTATTATAAATTTTAAAACGTTTTAATATTTGAAAAATAGTCATAAATTACCAATATAAGTGCTAGTCGAGTTATTATCTCAATTTAATTACCTTCATTTGAAAATTAACCATATCTTATTAAGAGTTTTATAATAACTTCCTAATTGTTTTTAACTTAATCCATTTATTTATTTTCCTAATTCAACAATAATAACTGCAATAATTATTATAAGATATATTAATACATTTTTGTATTTAAATATGCAGGTTCATATTTTTTATTTATTTATTTTAACACTTTATTACTCCATAATTGAACTTAAATTGAATTTACAAACACAAATTAATTTAAACAAAAAAAAGAAACAAATGAAAAACGGTGTAAAGGCGGCCTTATCACCCACAGGTGATCTCTACCAGGCAACCTTTTAATTTAAAAAAAAAGAACTCCTATTATATATTATTATTTTATATATTACATATAAATGTAATACAAGAATCATAATTTCTTTTAATTTCATACAATTGCTTGCATATTGTATACGCTATCTAATTTCATTGTGCTTACTTCAAGGTTGTAGGTACCTACTAACTGAGCCGCTCGTTGCAACACTGTGCAAAGACAAGTTTCAGTGAATAGTAGGCACACTAGCATGCAGGTCGAACTGAAGTTATATGTTAGCGTCAGTGGCCATAGGACCTTGTAGATATTTTTATGGCATCTAAAATATCTTTTTATTTCTATGAATAAAATCAAGTAAATCAGCTTCACGCTCTATCCCGGAGATTGCAGGATAGGCACAAAGTAACTAGCATTACGTGGCGAGTGGCGTAACTCAACGCTGCGCTTTTACCTCGACACCAGATCGGAGAAAAGAAAATATAAATTTAAATAAATATTTAATTTCCTCGAGTGGGAATCGAGCCCACAAACAGTCGCGGTTACAGTCACATTTGGTGCACTTGCGCTATGAGTGGCCTCTATGCCTCGATTTTAATAGAAAATCTAAATAGTTGATCTAGTTAGGATTATTATGATATATACTAATTAAATTTTTTTTTTCAATATCAATGTCGAATCAATTAATAACAGTTTAACCTTCATTCAAACTAAACTCCACTGGGAAAAGGCCTATGTTGAAATTTCCGCGTCAAGGTCTGTTAACACAGTTTTATATATAATTAACAAGTTATATTTGTAATAATTGTTGTTAGCTAGACGAAAGACATAGTAAAATCTGTGCATTTAGGACTTTAAAAATAGGTTTTTTAATATTATAAACAGGTTATTAGGGGAATGAAGGGATAAATATAGCTATTTTATTTTTTTAGTAAAAATAAAAAAATATTTAATCTTGAAAAAAGCCCCCCTCCTAAAAATATGTGGATTATAACATTATAGTATTTATATAAAATTGATATGTTATTATATTTAAATTGCATAAAACATCTGAGATCGTAAACTAAACAGAGTTAAAGTAGGTTATCATTTTCAATTTCATACAATAGCCCACATTATAATGAATCTTCATTTGTCGCTATATTTTTAGCTAAAAAGGAACAACGCGGCGCTTGATAACCTAACTGCTGCACGCGTAATGCAAAGGCTTGCAAATGTTTATTTATTTTATAACTACTAATGTTATTTTATATTCTATAATAATTAAGAATTACTTATAAGTCTATATATGTCCCTTTTTTTGATGAAACAGATTATGCAAATTTGTTAGTATTACAGATGGTTCCAAATTTGGCAAGTTTCGTCGTAAATGTTTTTTTTGTTTACTCTAATCATAAGAGAAAATAGAATATTTAAGTCGTTAATACAATTATTGTAACAAAAAATCGTTAGAAAAACTATTTTTAAATATATAAATTTTTTAAAATTTTCTGTTATATAAGTTTTGTTATAAAATTTTTTGACTGTACGTTTTTCGATAGTTAGATTTCCTACGATTGCGTCTGTTGAATTGATCTATTCTTACGTCATGCAGCTTTTGTATAATTAACGCATTAACAGTGACACAGATTTCAATGACCTAACATTGAAAATCAAGTTTAAGTATATGCTTACACATTTTGAAACCTCCATTTGTAAATGTTTGTTATATAAAAACAATATAAATATTATAGGCAGAGGGAACCTAGAGTTAATTTAAGTTCCGTTCCTCAATTTTATAATTTGTTATTATCTTTTATTTAATGACTCATTCGTATTGTGCGAATTGCGAATCTAAAGAAACATTTCTCACATGTTTGATTATGAATAGGTAGGTACATATTGAATCATTCGTCACATACCAGAATATATCAGTATTTTTATTTATATTAATAGGTATATAGAGGCCAATTAGAGCGCAGGGACACAAACGCGCGACTGTGTTGTCGACGGGTTGTGAGTTCGATTCCCACTCGAGGCAATGAAATATTTATTATTTTAATTTCCTTGCTCTGGTCACAAGGCAAGGCCTTGGTTGATTTCTGCCACTCAACACGTATTGCCTCCGGAATTTGACGGAAAGGTGGAAACGGAAGTGTCTTAATGGGAACGGAGTGTCTTAACACTTACCCCAATATGTACGAGACACAATTTGAAGCTAAAAAAATATTTATATAACGTACGTGATCGAGATTTGTAGTTGATAAACAAATATTTCAATATATACTACGTATGTCACTATATTCTTTAACGTCACTTGCACGTTATTTTAATTTTAAAATTAAACACCACTAAAATGGGATTAATAAATGAAATTTAGTGTCATTATTGGTTTATGTCTCACCTATATTTTTTTTATAAAACACTAACACATTTATAACAACAATTTTTCGTAATTTTTCGTTGCCGGTAAATCGTATGAGAACGACAAAGGGACGCGCGTCTCTGCACGCAGTAAAGTCTTTACTGGGCAAGCCAATGGTCGACCGCTGAGCGCTGACTCGCGGCATTCTAGCAAGGATTTGTGTCATTCTACGTAACATGGAGTTGGAGTGTACTTGACCGCTCTAAAAAGAGACAATATGAACCTTGCGCCAGTCTGGTGGCTATAGTATGTTTGTGAACGAATTCCTCACGCCTTATTTTATTTTAAGAGAAATTATATTGAACTTAAATTCCCGACAAGGTTCGAAAAACCGGCTTCGCGGAGATTGAAACTCGAGCGAATAAAGAATTATTATATTTTGATCTCGACGACAATATTATGTCTTGTAACCTTCAAACATTGAAAGTATAATCACCTCGGTTTTTGCCCTTGTCGTGCTATGGGATGAGAATGATAGCTGTAATTCATTAATCCATACCTATGTTATAAATTCGAAAGTAACTCTGTCTGTCTGTCTGTCTGTCTTTTACACAATCAGGGCCAAACCGCTAATTTAATTGTAATAAAATACTCATATAGAGATACTTGAAGGTCTCGGGATGAACATAGGATACTTTTTTCTCATATTTGTTATATTTTCAATATATACCAATATATTAAAATACTTATTAATTTAACATGCAATTTATTCCTCCATGTTAACAACAACCGTCGCTATGCGACCGTTGCTAAGCAACGATTTGCAAAGTTTGTTGTTAGAAAACGTCACCCAAAATGAACTTGCTTAACGCATCTCTCTATTGAAAACTGAGAATAATTTCAAAAATATATTTAATAAATATTCGTATAGTTCAAGCGGGCGTAGCCGCGTTCGGGTCCCCTAGTAATAAATATAATAAAAATTGTATGTAATAGATTCGTTATATTAAATGATTGCTCTCGTTAACATTAAACAATTAGATATGAACAATTTAACAATTGAAACTTGTAGGTGACCTAACTTGTGTTTTTTTTTATCTTTTTAATCATCCATATTTAGTTGTGTGAACAGAATATCAATAATTATTCAATTCTCGACTTTCATTGCTTGAACCTGATACTACTCTAAATATATAAGGGAAATCTTGATTTTTAGGGTTCCGTACCGTAAAAGGTAATAACGGAACCCTTGTAGGATCAGTTCTGCAGTCTGTCTGTCCGTCTGTCAAGACCATTCATCTCGTGATCGCATGGAGGTACTAAGCTGAAATAAATATTAAATAGTCAAATCGACGCACAGAAAACATCAAGCTTCTAAGTCAAACCGCTCAATACGAGTAGATATTTATTACATCTTGTATGAAATTCGCTACATAAACAAAACCTATAAGGTCTCATGAGCACACAGCTATGAATGAAAAAGCTGGTCCCGTGTGGTCCTATGCAATTTGGTTATTTCTGATAATGTTATCCATGAGAAAATCACATATTTCTTAAATTTGTATTTAATGCAAATGTGCGCGACAAATCGACGAATAACTCAATATCGTGCCAACGGAGTTTGGTTAGGCTCTGATTATGGGATCCAGCTAAAGTCGATTTTTTTTGTTAAAAATTATTTGTGCTATACTAATAAAACAGTAAAAAAATGTAAACACACGTAAAATATTTTTTAGAAAAATTATTTTGATTAATTAAAAAAGTGGCAGTAGAAAGTGAAATCATGGTTTTAATTCAAATCTTTAGAACTACAAACGATTTGAATGTTTTTTTTGTTGTATAGCTATTAAGCCTGGGAAGGATCCAGGCTATATTTCATTTAAAGACATGTACATAATGTATAACTCTTTTTGTCTAGTTCGATGCAAGTTGTAATTAAAAGGGATGGTAAATGAAAGTATTCTTACTTTAGGTCACAAATCAACTAGTTTGTTTTTATAAAAATAACAATTTTTATAATTAAAATAATAACACCGATGAGGCCGCCGTGGCGCAGCGGCACAAAGGTGTGACTGTAATGCGACGGTTGTGGGTTCGATCCCCACTCGAGGAAGTGAAATATTTAATTACGTTTATATTTCTATTTCTTCGCTCTGGTGTCCAGGCAAAGCGCGGCGTTGAGTTCTACCACTCAACACGCAATGCCTCCAGAATTCGGTAGAAAGTGGGGAACGGAGTCTTTTAACACTAGGTTCCCTCTGCCTACCCTGCTGTGTGCGGGATACAGCGTGAAGCTGGAAAAAATTAATAATAACACAACAGTATTTAGTACGAGATTTTCAAACAAATTAATTATATAATCGTGAAAGTTGAACAATTGTCATTCATCACATTTGCTGTGAACGCCGCGACGCCTTGCATCGTTAAGGAGGTGGTGCACACCACTCACACACACACCACACGCACTACATACATATATCATTTATCCGATTCTGCTCGCGCCCTGTGACGCGCATCCAACTAATTATAGTTGCATAGGTACGCATAGGTAATGGTAAAACGCCGCGCTTCCGTTACCTCACCGGCTCGGCGTCATTGTTTCCGCGATGATTACTTAATGCTTGGGCGAGCGTGACGTGAGATATTTTCAAAATTTTATTAAGTAAGTATGTTTAAAGTGCTACGTGTCAAATTTAGTGATTTCCTCTGTTATTTTGCCAATGTCTGTGTAAACGAGAGTCTGTTTGTGATCGCGGCTTCGCCCGCTTATGCTACAGAATTGTTAATTTAGTGTCCTGTGTAGTGTAAAGGCAATTTCGTTTTCTAATAATAATGTTATTTTAAAAGCAATATGTATATCTATATTGAAAAGTAATATTTCCGTCAATTGAATAAAAAGGTTATTTATAACAATTTTACCGAACTTACTTTTAGAACTCACTCGGTTCCCTACTTTCAGCCGAATTCGGAAGACATTGCGTGTTGATTGGCGGAACCAGAACCTCCAAGAAATGAAAATATATATTTAAATAAATATTTAATTTCATTGAGTTAGTATCGAACTCACAATATATAAAGCCTTTTTTTATTAATGACAATGTAAAAGGTACTTAATAGAACAAAATATACATATTAAGTTTAAACAACAAACCGAGTTCATTATAATATCAAATTAAGCGACTTAATTATGATATTAAGTAACAAAAGGCATATTTAAAGCCTAAAGAAGCTATTTAACTGCTACAAAACAACAATATCTCATAAAAAAATTATGTAAAAATATTGCGTTCGGAATATTAACTCATAATCCATTGCATAGGCAGAAAATAGTTACGAAACTATTATAATTTGTTGTATAATTAATTCATTGCTTAATTTGTTTATGTAACTTCTAATGCATATCGAGTATGTTTTTTATTACAGTTAACAGATATAGTCAATGCGATGTCATCACGAGGGGAATTACCTTTAGAGTTGGCACTTCGAGGGAGAAGCTCATCAATTGCTACAACCCTGCTGCAGCACTCTGCCGATCCAGACGCGCGAGGTCCTCGGGGAAGAACCTTGTTGCATAGAGCAGTGGATGCCAGGGATGCTTTCTCCGCTAAATTCTTGGTTGATAATGGAGCTGATCCTAGTCTTACTACTAAGTAAGTTGTCTATAATTTCTTTGTTCGTTCGATATTATTTAATATTCATTTATTTAAAATCCGTAGAATTTCTTGCAAGCAACAGACATTGTACCTGTATACTCGCGAGAAATGAAGTGTAAATGCTATACTTTAGTAATTCTTTTCCGCTATACTTTAACATACAATAATAACAGTATTAACACTATTTCCGCAAATTTTATAACTATCAGTTTCTTTAATATATTATTTATATATTTAAACTAAGTGATATTTATTTTAAAGTTTTTGTGTATCACAAAAAAATATAATTGCTTATAGTTTGATTAATTAAATCTACCTTATTTAATATGTACTGAATACGACAACAAAAAACTTGTATGTATGTAACCAAATTCCTCGCCCACGTATCTAATGATAGCTTCACTTACAAGGATTCATCGAACCGGTTTTGTAATGTTTCGAAAACGTTTTTTTTATATATATATATGACAAAGTCAGATGAAGCTTCGTAGGTAAATTTTGGGTTTCTTAGATATTTTGCTTATATTATTATTAATTTCAATACATTGAATTGTTATCGATTATTAGAACAGAAGTTATTGGAACAGGATGATGTGTACCATGAAGATGACTCAGTTTAATTTAATCGGTTTATTAATATTTTACATATAGGAAAATATAGCTATAAAATTTAAAGTTTTGGATTTTTTTCCTTTATTTGTATTGTAACTTCTCAAATTTTATAACTATAGGTCCACGATAAATGTAATTTTAATTTTCATAAAATATTGTGAAAGTTTGATATGAATGAAATATTAAATATATGTTTATTCTAAATTAATAATGAATTGTAAAGGTAATATAATAGCTGGATATATTTAGTCTGTATTCTTGTATTCAAATTTATTATATAAATAAATATTATTATCAGATTTTAAATTTCCAAAATATTAAATAATTTTAATCATTAATATTATAACTTAGGGAAGAAGGTGACACAGTGCTCCATTTGATAGCAGCACTCACGTCAAGTTCCTGCGATCCAGAGACCATGGAGCAGATGGTTGAAATAGCAGAAAGTGCCGTCAATAAAAAAGCTGACATAAACCGGCAAAACAGAAAAGGATAGTAAGTAATAGAATAATAATTTACTGTTTTTAAATTATAATAATTTTGTATTTATCTATCATGTATGATTGAGGCCGTTTTGGATTGACGACGGTTGTGGGTTCGATTCCCAGTCTATTGTCTATTAAATTATTTTCTCGCCCTGGCAACAAGACAAAGCCCAACAGAATCGAAAATTGGGTGGAAGGTGGGTATTTTAACATAAGGGTCCACTTTTCCTTCCCTATATGCGGGAAAAATCTGAAGCTGAACAAATCCATGAATTAAACTAATGATATTTGGAAGACTAAATTTATTGTAAAACTGAGAGAATTATTAATTATATTTATTTAAAATACCTAAGCTAATGGTTCATTAAATAAATAAATAAAAACTTACATAGAAAATATAAAGACTATTAATTTTTATATTGCAATTAACAACATGGCGGCAAAAAATATAACTGTGGTTAAATATTAGTGATTAATAAGTATATTGAGTCATAATAAAAATACATAAAATATATAAAGTATTTTAAAAGGGAGAACACGAAGATTTTACGTTATAAAATATTTTTGTGAAAACTGATAAATTATAAGATAAAAATAAAATTTAAAAAAAAACATGGTAATTTTTCGTAATTTTTTAACTTATCGTTTTAAGTGCGGACGCAAGTTATTGTAATATTTTAAATAAATATGTTAATTACTTTGTTGGGCATTATGACTGTAAACACGATGATTTGTTTGGTTTTAGCGAAAAATTGTATTTGATTTTTTTTTATTATTACAGCCTGAGCCTGTATCACATAGCAGTGTAGGCAGAGGGAACTTAGTATTAAGTCACACAATCCCTATTGAGATACTTCCGTTTTTCATTTTCCGTTGAAATGAGATGCGTGTTGAGTGCCGGAACGCAACGCTGCGCTTTACCTCGTTAACAGAGCGAGGAACTATAAATATTAAATATTTCATTTCCCCGAGTGGGAATCAAACTCACAACCTGTCGCCACGACTGCGCCATGATCGGCGGCCTGGGTTTGAAAGATTTTTATATATTGCTCCCGATTTAGTCATACAACAAGAATTGTCACAAAAAGCAAATGCTACTTTATGTGGGTGAGGCTAAAAAGCTTAGTCATGAATAAATAAATAAAGTATTTTAGTCATCCTTCTGTGTAAATTTTATTTCAGCACTCCACTCCATCAAGCAGTGATTGCCAGAAACCAAAGAATATTTGACCTCCTATTAAAGCAACCTTCCTTAGATACGAACTTAAGAACCATATCAGACGAACATCCTCCTCTCTACTACGCCCTAGTAGACGATAGACGAGCTTCCATATCCTCGAGCGAAACGTTAGTCATGAATGGCTCCAACCCATTTGATACTCCCGTGACTAATAAAAATGCATTCTCTGAAGATCCTGTTGAAGGGAAGTCGGAGAATATAGTAGAGAGAGATTTTGCAGCGAAGTTACTGGAGAAAGGGTGTCAACCAAATCCTTTGTACTCTGGTTCCGGGGATAGTCTACTGCACATTTTAGCTCAAGGCTGGTTTGAGGTAAATTTGTCTTTAATTATAGATTGACATGACGATTAAATCAAATTCATGCTGTATCCCGCACACACCAGAGGCAGAGGGAACCTAAAGTTAAGGCACTTTGTTCTCCATTTTCCACTGACTTTTTTAAATTTATTTATTAAAAAACTTATAATTAGGTTGAGTAGAGAGATGAGCTCGGACAGTGGAAATGAGTGTTAATGCATATCTTTAACCTATACTTGGATTGCAAGTCCCAGGCACTGTTCTGGACCCTCACTCTGTCACCTTACTTCCTCATTATGGAATACTAAATAGTTTCTTCTCAAAGGATTCAGCAGTATTCCTCACATCACACCTGAACGGGGACCTGAACCACAGTAACGAAGCGGGCCTGTCCGCCCTCCACGCGGCGTGCGCTAATGGCCTCACGCGTCTCACGGCGGCGCTGCTCGAGCACGGCGCAAGACCAAACTTGCAAACTGCGTACGGAGAACACGAGGATACTGTGTATAGGTAATATGTATTACTGTTTGGATATTATGAGGTTTTTGGAGCGCGGCGTTAAGTTCCGTCACTCTAATTAAGGTCTCGAAAATTTGAACGAAACGAAAGTAAGGAACTTAGTGTCTCAATGAGGCTACTGCTGTTCTTCTTATATGTATTCGGGATACCTTTTATTTTTTATTTGTTTTTTTTTTATTTAAAAAAGAGAGATTACATAAAGAGTATAGACTACTTTATTTCTTAAAGAAGTGTTAATGTTTCCACTGAATATATTTTACTACAAATTTTGCTATACATATTCAAAATATTTATAAATCGTTCATAAATTATTATCTAATGTGAAAAGATGAGAGGCTTAAAATTTTAAATCTAAACCGGTCTTAGTTCTGCGCCTTATTATACAACTTCTAATAATGTTGCTATATACATGCATAATTATACGTAGGTAAGTTCGTTGTTTATAACAAAAGTGATAAATAATGAGTAATCATTAAACGTAATTAACGAAAACTTCTATGTTAGAAAATATTTATTATGATATTTGGAAGTTTTCAGACATTAGTCTATTCTACGATGGTTCCTCAGTAGTTAAAGAAAATAACGCAATAGACGAGTAGACTGACGCAACGATCCTTTTTTGCTTATAGTGTGGTTTCTTTTCTATACATTCTAAAACAATTATTAATGAAGGTAAAAAGTGACAACCCACAAAAGATCCTATTGTAATATAGAAAGTTAAGACGCAATGCCATTTAAAGATGAAATATTGTAAGCAAACACCGAATAAATACTTTTTGTGTATTAACGATTTTTAAATATTTATTTTGACTGTAAAGAAAAATCCGACAGATACTTAAATATTATATAATAATTGTGAAACAATGTGTATATCTGTACGTCTGTCTGTGGCATTGTAACTCTCAAACGGATAGACCTAGAAATGACTTTGGGTTTTTTTTTTGAAAGGTGACCTTATCGAGACTGTTCTAGGCCATGATATAAGAAAATATGATTAGTCGTCTAAAGATTATCAGCTCTTTTCCGGTGTTAGTTTACTTCTGTGAAGTCGAAGTATTTCAATTTTTTTAATCCGATTATGTAATATATCTATACCTACAATCACAACATATTTCAATAATTTCCAAGATTCTGTATTCAATTAAAACAATTATAAAATATCTTGTACATATATGTGTACACACTGGTGATGCAACATATAATAATTCATCATACATATTCTAATTATAAATTACAAGCTATTAGTACCTTTGAAATATACTAAAGTAAGCTTTAGATACATGAGTATTGTTTATTTTAGTTTCACGATGTATCTCGCACATTATACCGTAGGAAGAGGGAACCAAAGAACTTAGTGTTAAGATACTCCGTTGCCATTAAGACCATTTCCGTTCTCCACTTTCCAAACGCCACGCTTTGCCCCGTTACCAGAAGAAAAAAAAAGAATTCTTTTCCCGAAGGGGAATCGACGTTCAGTGAGTTTTGTGATTAAATAATTACACATAAATAAATACCAACAATTAATAGAAAAACTATATTTAAAAAAAGGAGTAAGGAGTAAAAGCTTATATAAACAATAAGGATTTTTATAAATGTGTTATTATTTAAAAGGTTTTTTACATATGTATTTCCAAAAAAAAGACATTTTTTATTGATACAAAATGAGAAGAACGCTCTCTTCTCGTTTCGCAATATGTTGTCTTATAGTGACAGCTAATTTTACATATTAAAATTTTCTTAAAAGTAGGCTTAACAAATCATATATTATACTCTAAACATTTTCTAACTTATTGTGGGGAAATAACTTGTGAACTTTATTACGTAATAACTTATCCATTTTATATTCTTTCGTGTATCTGTAGGTTACTTTATTATTTCTCACAAATATGTTAAGTGCATACATAGTAAATTGTGTTGAATGAACAAATGCTGTCTTAAGTATTTCTATATGAAACATGTAAACATACACATATATACATTTTATGTCTATATATTGAGGGCGTCTTGGGACACAAGGGTGTGACTGTACACGCAATAGGTTTATGGTTCTTTTTTCACTCGAGGAAATGATAAAATAATATTTTCATTTCTTAGTTCATGGTCAAAGTAAAACGCGGCGTAGGTTTTCGCCACTCAATATGCTAGATATCGAGCGCGAAGCTAAATAAAATATATATTACTTCCAGACAAACACCTCTTCACCTAGCGGTTCTTAACAATCACGAAGGTTCTGTAACAGCTATAATAGATCACAAGAGACTTGTGGAGAAAGGCGACCTTCCCGGGACAGACCGGTCTAACGTGAGTCTAGTGCCTAACCTGAATTTGAAAAATTCTGAAGGTGATACTCCAGTCAGTCTAGCATTAACAGAAGGTAAAGAAAACTCATTATTACTTCTTAATTAATACTTAATATGTTTACCACATTGTTATATTAAAAGAAAATTTTATTTTGTAGGTCACAAGCATCTGGTCGCACCATTGATAGAAGGCGGCGCCGATCCTAACATTCGCAACGGAAAAGGCTTTACTTTATTGCATCAAGCTATAGTAGAAGAAGATTCTAGAACTTCAATATTTTTACTTGATCATGGCGCAGATATGAATGCTTTGTAAGTGTATACTATTTATTATTAATAATAACATTTTCGAAGATGATCACCTTAAGGAAGAGTGAATGATGAACCTCGTCCATTGTAATCAAGGCAGGGTTGATTACAATGGACGAGGTAAAAGGGGTATGTACAGATTTGGCGCTCCGTACTACCGAGCTACCTCGCAGTATTGAAGAAACGAAAATCTTTACAGTTTTATAAAGAAGGAATATACATGTGTTTCCTTCAATGTCAAAATTACACTGAATTTTATTGTACTAGCATATTAGAATAGTAACTAGTAAATATCATATTAGACCTTATAAATAAAACAACAAACTGTTGGCCTATAAAACATTTACATTAACCAGTTGTGAAATAAAAAAAATTAAGCTATACCTATTGATTCTTATTAATAATTAACAACAGGACAGACGCAGGTGAAACGCCCCTACAGCTATCAATTCACTGCCGCCTCGGCCTCGTGGTTGAGGCGTTGTGCGTGCGCGGCGTTGACATGAGTCGTTTAGACGCTAACGGCGTACCGCCATTATGGGCCGCTCTAGATTCTGGACAGGAGGAAGTTGCTAGTGTGAGTTGGTTTTTAGTCTTTTCAATTTAACGCTTTTTTAGCAGTTTAGGTTAGGTAAGACATTGAATGTTGTGTCACGGAACTCAACACTGCACTTTGTCATACAAGAGCAAGGAAATAAAACAATTTTTGTCATATCCCCGAAGTGAGGCTTGATCACACTGCCATGGCATTTACAGTTAGACCCTATCCACCTCTCCTCGTATTGGAGCAATTTGACATGATACGAGACATTTATTTCTAAAAATGAAAATAACATCGTTTTCTTTTTAATACAATTCATGTTAGAATTCTGAAAAAATATCCAGAAATACATTCGTTCACGTTAATTTATTTAATTTCGCTATTGTTTCATATTTAATTCTTTCTCATATTTATAAAAATAAAAATTATAACATTATCTTTCTATAGATCTTAGTACGTAATGGAGCAGATGCAGACTGTTGGGGACCCGGACCTGATGGTTGCTTACAAACTTTATTACACAAGTATGACTCAAATAAATATAAATATTTGAAAAAAATATATTTATACCGTATTATAATAACTAAAATAAATATATTTTTAATTCATAGGGCAATAGATGAGAACAAAGAATCATTAGCGACGTTCCTTATTCGTTCTGGCTGTGATGTGGAAAGTCCTAGAAAAACCGGACCCAATGGTGAAGGTGGGGAAATAGCCTCTGATCGCCAGGCGCCATTACACCTGTGCTGCACTTGGGGTCTCACTGAAGTTATACAGGTAAAGAATATAATAATACAGCTTTACCTTGTATCTCGCGTTAAGCAGGGTTAACAAAGGATCCTAGTGTTAAGACACTACGTTCACCCCCTTCCCGCCTTATGCCCTGCACCACGACGGCTAGCAACAAGCAAGATACATTAAGGTAGCTCGCAAAATATAACGATATAGCTTCTTAAAAGCTGTCACGCGATCGTCAGCGTGACCGTCAGCTTTGTAAGCGACGTCCCAGCACTAGCAATTTAGCATCCACAATTCAATATGTAATCTTCGGAAGAGACCGAAACTTCAGTACGGTCGACGAGTCGTGGACGCCCCTTGTATTCTTAATAAATATTTTCCTTTCGTAAATGTGGAATAACACTTTAAAAATGTTAAAACTTGATATACTTGAACACCGTGCGAACATCAATCACCAAAGACGAAAAGGGAAAGACACCACTTCACATACCAATGGAGAGCCAACACATCTCTATACCCCTGATCCAGAGATAAAGATATCCTCTGTCAAACATACCAATAATATTCTGTGTTAAGATATTATTTGTTGCATTATTATATTTATTATGTTTTTTTTCTGTCCCCTTAACAAACCAGACGTTACTAGAACACGGTGCCAACATAAATTCAAAAGACGCAGAAGGCAAGACACCACTTCACATAGCAATAGAGAACCAACACGCGGGTATCATCTCTCTGCTGCTTTCCCAGCCGGGTATTGATCTCTCCGCTAGGGACAATAAGGGAGTGACTCCCTTCGCGGCGGCCCTCACAGCAAGAAACAATAAGGCTGCTCAGGCCATATTGGAGAAGAATCCCTCGGCTGCTGAACAGGTATGGTTATACAAATAAGAAAAATGTTACTAATCGCTGTCTGTACCTGAAAGATGTCTCAGAAAGGTTCTTATTGGGAGCTTTTATAAATGTAATAGAACCGAAAACAATTATTTTAAAAAAAATGTTTATCTTTGTGCTTGTGCTGGTTAGTCTCAGAAATAACTTAACCAATTAAAAAGCTAATTTCATTATTGTATTTTGGTGAGCTTTACATAATATTCAACTACATTGTTGAATAAAATTGGAATACATTGACAGTTTTGTCGAACTGACTAAAGTTTTCAATGTATAGCTATTGTCTTTGAATTGGGTTGCTAGTGTTTATTTTTTTCTTATCCTCCTATTCCTCATAATATAGAAGGGTAGATGGAGTGAAGTTACGTTTAAACGGACGGAGAAAATGAAAATATTAAATAATTCATTTCCCTGAGTTGGAATCGAACCCACATTACAGCGACACGCTTTTACCCCATGCGCCACGGTTGCATTTAATATTAAGATGTTAAATAGTTTTTTTTTTGTTTTAAATGTACATGTTTAATAATTTTTAAATTATGTTTTTAGTTTTCCGTGAGAATATAATATTTTTATATCATTAATACACTTACGCATATATAATGTTTTAAACCTTGACTATAATGTGATTAGGTAATAGTGCAGCTAAATAAAAGTTAAAATTATTGCAATTACATTTTTGACCTTGTAAAAGCGCGGCGGTTCTAACATTTTTATTTCACATAATTAGTATAGGTATGAAGATGTGCCTAAAATGCGATGGCGATTATTGCATCATTTTTACTTAGTACTATAAAAAACATGTAGTCCATTATAGCGCAGGGGGGCTGTGTGTCATTGTTAAAGCAATGGTTGTAGGTTCGATCACGCATGGCTATAAATTATTTTCGGCGTTGAATTTCGCGACTCGAATGTCCCAAATTTTGACATAAAGTAGATAAATTTGTGTCAAGATAGTAAGCTTTCCTCGTTTATTCTGCTATGCCGAAGGTGTACAACTTAAAAAAAATAATACGAATGTATACTTCCGCTAGGTGGACAAGAAAGGCCGCAACTTCCTACACGTGGCGATCCAGACGTGCGACATGGAGAGCGTCATGTTCCTGCTGTCAGTAGAGGTGGACGTGAACTCGCGCGTGCAGGACGCGTCGCTGGCGCCGCCTTTACACCTCGCGGCCGCTGCCGGCAACGAGGTGCTGCTGCGGAGTTTGCTGCTGGCGGGCGCGCGACCCAATGACAGGGATGCGCATAAGTATGAAGATTGTTATTTGTTTTTGTTTCTTAAGGGCGGGCAATGTACCTGTCGCGTACGACAGTTACGTACTTTCCGTGTGACTAGTCTTTAAACATTTTTTTGTCTTTTTTTTACGATAAATTGTAGAACTTGTGCAATATGTATATAGACGAAGGAATTGACTTATTATAATAATAAAAAAATAAAAATATATTTAATTCAGTTTCACATTTTCTTTAGCTATGTGTGAAGTAATGAGACCAATTATTTTTAACTAATATATCAATAGATACAACAATACAGATAGATTTTTTTTGAAAAATTGACCATAATATGGTCGTATTTGGTTTTTAAATAGTAAGTAAAACTGGTTTTATTTAAAGTGGTGATGACAAAAGCACTATGTATATTCGTCAACAGACGAACAGCCCTCCACGTGGCGTCTAGCACGGGGCAGGCGGGCATCGTGAGCGCGTTGGCGGGCGGCGGCGCGGAGTGCGGCGCGGTGGACGCAGCCGGCGACAACGCGCTGCACGTGGCGGCGCGCGAGGGGCATACGGCCGCCGCGCGCGCCCTTCTCGCCGATACCGATATTGATGCTGCTGCTAGCAATCTTAAAGGTAATGGGGGGATAAGAGAAGTGTGTTTAGATAATGTTGTATTTTTAAATACGCGTTATAATAGCTGCCATGATATGACGTCATAGGGTCTTGTAAACAAAATGTCAAATGCTCAACGCCACGATTGTGCATATTAGTAATAGCAGCGCATCTGTTAACAAGATTAACTCCGCGCCGCTACCAGGCATGAGACGCCTCATATTTAAATTTCATAAGTAACATTTTTAATATTATAATTTCTAATTTTCTTTTTTATAACATTTATATCCATTGTGTCATTTGATTTGGAAAAAATATTTCTTTTTCCAGCAAACCTTTAAAGATATGATTTATTACATTATAATTATATATACACATTTTTCCTATCTAGGTCGTAATCCGCTGCACGAACTGTGCTGGTGCAAGAAAGATAATGCTGCTACTATATGTGAAATTTTCCTAGAGTTCATGCCAGATTATCCCATCAATAGGACTGATTTACAGGTACCAAGTTTAAATTAAAACAGTTGTCTAATTTTATGATTATACTACTTATTTAAAATAAGAACGCTAGATTCTTTTTGTCTACCCTGCAATATTCGGGATACAGTTTAAAGTAATTATTTAAATATTTATGTTTAAAGGGTAACACGGCATTACTACTTGCGTACATGAATGGTCAAGGAGCGCTGTGCCGCGTGCTGGTGCGCGCCGGCGCGTGCCTCGCACACGAGAACAAGGACGGCATATCTATATTTAACTACCAGGTATTTAGAAATGTTTGACTAATTTTCACTTTTTACAATATTTTTAGGCACCTTTCAAACATAAAAAACATTATCAAAATTGATTCATCCATTTGGGAGCCAGTTTCATGCCTCAAACGAACAACACTTTTCTTTTTGCACCTAGGGTTAAAAATATAAGAATCACAACCGTTACAAAGGCTTATTGTAACCTATGTAAATTATCCTGGTGCGGTAAAATAGGAAAAACGAGCCCAAACTTTGTTGCAAACTTTTTGACCGTACAAGAAAGGGTAGTAAAGGGTAGATAAGGGTGCTATCCCCTGACGGAGTAATATTTTAAATGGAATTATTTCATTAATACGCCCAGCCAGGTACGACAAATCATTGTAGTTCCACCAGTCAGCGCACAATGTCTATGTAAATTAAAAAATTAATGTAGAAAATGGAATGTCATTCATTCGTAAGCTGATTCTGTGAAGGAAATAAAAACATACATATATAAGTATTGTATATCTTATAAACAATGTTATATAATAATATTAGGTGGCCACGAAGCAGCTGTTACACCGCTTACTGGACGCACTGCCAGCGGAGGCCCCGTGGGCCGAGAGCGACTTGTGCCAGGAGTGCGGCACCAAGTTTACACTCACTATGCGGAAACACCATTGGTATGCATTATTAATATAAGTGTCGCATACCCACTTACATCATAGTTTATATAACAATATATAATTACTAAACAAAATATATTTATCATTTAACTATCCTTCTTGTTTAAACTACTATTACTTAATTTATAATTTAATTTAAAAATGAACTGTAGTTCTTCTATGTTGAAATATTTTTACGTTATAGTATCAAATTGTATGAAAAATTGTTTTTCTTTTCAGCCGTCACTGTGGAAGAATGTTGTGTAATAAATGTTCCAGCCAAGACATCCCTATTCTCAAATTCGGAATGAATAAACCTCAACGTGTATGTGAAATATGTTTCAATGTCTTACAAGTCGGCGCCAGTTAGTTAGCAACTCTGTAGAAACAAGTAAAAGTGTGATAAGATTTTATTACTGAAACGGAGTAAAATTCTTGATTTTTTAAAATTTTGAATTAAAGCATCATACAACAAATAAAAATGCGAAATAATTATTAGTTAACATAAATAATAGAGGCCGTCGTTGCGCAGCGTTCACATCCAGCGTCCGAATGTAAACGCGACGGTGGTTTTTCCGTTCAGCGCAATGACTCAAAAATTCAGCAGAAAGTGAGTGTTAACACTATGTTCCCTCTGTATGCTCTGTGTCTTGCAATATGAGGAACAGAGCGTGTAGCTAAGAAACTGTTTATAATAATAATAGAAATTGAATTAAACAAGAATAAACTTCCGCCGTGGCTTTTTGTTTTATAAATGTTTTAACACTTTAAATCAGAGGTCGGCAACGCGGCGGCCCCGGGCGGCCTTAAACTATTGTTAATTTAGACAAGAAATTCAATACGTATTTTTTTAAATTACTAGAATCTACTGTACATGCACGTTTTATAAATATTATTTTTATATATTTGTTAGGTCAAAAAATAGTTGGCGTCTGCCATGAACTTTTAAATATTTCACTTTTTTACATTAAAAACGTTGCCAACCTCTGTTTTAAAGAATAACTGAAGTGTACTGATAGCATTTTGTAGCATGATAACTCTGTTATCACATAATTTGTTTACAAAAAAAAAATGAAACTTTGATAGGGCTTAGGCTTAACATGATTGTCCATGGTAAAGTAAGGTAGTACTGCTTGTAGTACTTTTGTAAGAAAAACCATGTAAGTGTAATTTAAATGTTATTTTCACTTTTATATGTTAAGTCTTGATTCACGATTATTTACTTCTTTCTTATAGAAGGATATACTGTACTATGCCAAAGCCACAGAGTGCTTTTAATTCTTTTGACATATTATATAGCTTTAAGTATGTTACTTATTAACTTTTAAAATATTATTACATGTTTGTTATTATAAATATCTAAATTTTTGTTTATTTTTGATAAATGTAATTGCTTACATAAATTATTATATTTTTTTATATTTACCATTAATTGGACATATTCCAAATTGCATTTATTTATCATTCCAAAAATACTTGATGAAAATAATATATTTTTTTAGGCCACAATTAAATTTTAAGTGCCATTTTGAATTGAGTTTGCACCAAATTGCTGTATAGTATCATAGAACGATAAATTATATTTGTGTTTATTTTAAAATTTCTGATATAAAATATAATTTCTGTTTATAAACATATTGTCTTTTTATTTTTTCCTTATTAATTTTTTTTTTCATATTTTAATTGAAAAGAAAGAGTTTAAATGACAGGTATATTTTTTCAGAAAACCAGGGTGGTTTCCAAAATTGCAATATATATATTAAAAGCATGAATATTATTAAAAGCATGTTTCTTTTTATTTTAAATGGAAAAGACAAGAAAACAAGAAGTAAACAATAAAGTGATTATTTATTTACAACAATGCCAGCACTCATCTTCTCTGTTTTTAAGGTAAAATAATTTACTAACAACCTACTTGCCTCCAAACAAAATATGCATTCAAACAATTGGGTTCTTTGTGTTTAATGAAGGCGGGTACAATATTGCTAAACAATAAATCTACTTAAGACTTTTAAAAAGATCTTTAGTAACACAATGATCAAGGACATGCAAGTAGTCCCTCAGCTCCTCTTCACAAGTTTCGGCTGTGTTGGATCTGGAGTTCACTCGATCATTGCACTCTTGATATTTAGACCACAGGTTCTGGGCATCTTGTTTCTGGCTGCATTGTTCCTATTATTAAAAAATATTTAATATGCAAGTATGATTTTTTTAAATCAATGTATAAGTAATAAAATTATTAAAATATAATCATCCATATATGATAGATGATAATAGGTATTAAAAAAGTGTGCCCTAACAATAAAGATATATAGAGATGGGAATTAGACACTGACGGTAAGATTAGACCACCAGTTGATAGTTCAAGAAGTTATAGAGAAGGCTATACTTGGAACACTTCTGAAGAATTGAATTCAAAAGTTTCATTCAACAAGAACTAAAGTTAAAAACATAATCTTCTGATTCAAACCAATAATTGTTGGGGTAAACTCATTCTGCATTGTAGACCACACCACAGCAAATAGGAATATAGTAAAGGACAATCTTGGGCTAGATTGACTGATGATATATACTTAGCCACATATAATTAAGCTTATATGTGTGCTATTAGGCCAATGTCCAGAAAAAACAGGACAGGCCAGATAAAAACAAGACAAGGGGAGGGGAGATGGGCTTATAATGACAATTAATAAGATAAGTTATAATTGAAAAATAATAAAAGTTATAATCAAATAAATAAAAATATTTAAAAAGGACTATTGTTAATAGTGGTATGTTCTTTGGATACAGTGGATTTCTTAATCAGTAATGAAATATACAATACAAATAAATATCATACAACTATTCACAAAGTTTTAAAAATATAATGAATATAATCGATCGGTGTTATTATTTTAAAAAAAACACCATTAAATAATTAAAGGTTAGAATTATAAATGAAAAAAAGCTTAACATGTTTGAGAATCGCGAAATAATATAAATGAAATTGGAAAGTAAATTAAAGTAATAGATTTATGGCTTACTCGTAATTGTGTCTGGGGATCAACGAGTTCTTCCTCCTCTTCCTCAGCCCTGACCACAGGGATCACTTTTCCAGACATTATTTCTGCAATTATAACAAACACAATAATGTTCAATCTGTTATACTGTTAAAACTGAATAACATAGGCGAAATTTGCGTAAAATTATTATTTAAATATAAGATTTTTTTTAAATAATTTGTACCTAAATCGATGATGCAACAACCAAAATCCAATATCTTATCTAAGTGTGCTACCAGTTACAATAATTAATAATCATTGTAAATTTTATTACTATGTAAGAACAATATAGAATCAATTTATTGAGAATTGTGAAACATACAAATTTATAAATTTATTGTGTACTTCGTAATATATTTCTTCACAATATATGATTTCTATTATTTTTTTAAAAATAGCCAGTGCATGTGTACCTTTATTATAAAGTACGTGTTATTTTTATACTGTATAACATTATGCAAGGCTGTAATAAAAGTAAAAATATGCTTTATGGTACATATTATGTATATAGTCAAATCAGCATCCTATTAATTGTTTATTTTGATGTACATTACTATAAAAATTATATTTCCTTCATTTTTCATCTTTTCAGCTAAAAATATAAGGTCTATATACTTTCATAACCAATAATGAATTATACGTTTGATATCTGTTACATTTCAACATAGTCGAGTAGCCGTCACCATGGAGAGTGCTTGCTGTAAAAAAATATTTTATAATTCGATATCATTGTGTTAGCTCTATAAATTTCATTTACAAAATAATTGTTCATATATAAAAGTCGTATTTTTTATTTTATATCATGATGTTACATTTTTTACTTCAATTTCTCTTAAAAGGAGAAATCTTTATTTTTTAACATATTGTTTAAAAAACATTCAGGTTTGTTTTTAGATAAATAACACATATTATTAAATACAGGTTAAATGTAGTTTTTTGTTATTTGAAATTCATTCTGTAAAATTTCTTGTTTTAAATAATTTTAAGGTTATGTTTAATAAAACATTATTTGTGTTTTTATTTTTCAGAATGAATGGAGGAATGGAGCTCAAAACCCCTGGACATAACACAGTGCTACACAAAGCACCTAAAAACTATAAATTGTTGATAGACCCATTCCTAGTAAAAGGAGCAACAAAATTATACAGATATGATGGAGTTGTTCCTGGAGACCAAACATATCCAACAGTACAATGTAGGGATCCGAGATCTCAATTGTCTAGGATATGGAATAAGCTGGAACCTGCTGATTTACCAGTGCCCAGGTATAAAAAGAATTGATTACATGTACAACTTTGCAATAACAGTGCAATTCTCATTAGCATTAAGGTTACTTTGAAATATGTTGTAAATGATATTCAATAATAATTTATTCTGAGATATTAATGGCATATTGCTGAACAAGAAATCCAGTTTAAAAATAATCTACTTTCTTTTTAATAACCACTAGTATTGATTACAAATTGTTCCTTTTTTGTATCTTTTCTAAGAATAAATACTTGTTTACCTTAACGTGAACATATTTGACTTATTAAAATATCGTAATAATACATAAAAGTTATAAAGAAATGTAAAGGTTTCTTTTATATTTGGTTATAATCTCCTTTGTTTTTATTATACCATTAAAATTTCGCTGCCAACACTCAAATATGACAGGTGACAGATGGCGGGAAATTTGAATTGTTATTTCTTTTTCAGATTCAAAATAGATAAAAACTATGTTGGCGTGCCACCACAACTGGAAATCACTATTGGAAATTTAAATGACAATATAGATAAAGCCTTTTTAGCAGAAATGATGACTAAAGTGGGTCCCTGTGAAGAACTAACTATATTTTACCATCCAGTTACAAATAGGCACTTGGGATTTGCCCGAATAGTATTTCAAGATGTTAAATATTCAAAAATATGTATTGAAAAATATAATGGCAAATCTGTTATGGGTCAGGTATGTATATTTAATATTTACTACTAAATCAGCTTCACACTGTACTTCACAGCCGGGTAGGCAGAGGAAACCGTGTTATAAGACACTCTGTTTCCCACTTTTCGCCGAATTCTGGAGGCATTGCTTGTTGAGTGGCGGATCTAAACGCCGAGCTTTGGTTCGACACCAGAGCGAAGAAATATAAATTGAAATAGATATTTTCTTTCCTCAAGTGGAGATCGAACCCACAACCATTTGTTTTTGCAACACACTTTGTGCTCTTGCACCACAACTGCTCTCAATGACTTTTTTTAATTTACTATTAAATTGTTATGACTATTAATAAAGTAGAGTAAATGAAGTATTAGCAGCTATTTTGGCTTAATTTGCACTAAGTAGATGTATTCTAATATCTAATATGTTTGTGTCATCAGAAAGTATCAGTAAGTTATATACATTATATCACACTTAATACAATTTATCAGGAAATTATATGTTATATGTAATAAAAAATATTTTAACATTTCTTTATTAATGCAACCTAATTCATTGGTAATTAGTCTTTATATTATAGTATTGAGGACATTGTAAATGGAATGCTTGTGGATTCAATCTTCACTTGGAAGGTTGATTATATTTAAATTAATTTCCTTTCTTTGCTTTGATAAACAAAGTGCAAGAACATTGAGTGTTGCCACTCAACACACAATTTCCTTCGAAAATTGAGAAGGAAGTTGGAAACTTAATGTCTTAACATATAAGTCCCATCTAACAACCAAGCTTTGTGGGTAAAAGCTTAAAGCTACTTCTTTTATACTAAAGTATTAGACATATATAGGTGCTTGAAGTGTTTCATGATCCTTTTGGAAAGAGATGTCAAGAGATGTTTGAAGATAAGACGATGGAGAGAAAGCCACAGGCAGCAGCTTCAATTCCAAAATTACCTGGAGTCATTGAGGATGTAAGAGCTCCTAAATTGGACCCATCCCTCAGTAAGAGATTAGAAGACAGTAAATTAACAGAAAAGGTTAATTTGTTTTTTTTTACTAATTTCTGTAATATGTGAGACTTAAGTATATTTTTTATATATTTAACTAGTTTTTATTTAATAAATAGAAAAAAATATATTTAGCCATAAAAGGCTGGTCAAACTTCGTTTTAGGCATTTTTCCTACCTTTGAATATTTTCTTCCTGAGTGCACACTGCGCAAACAGAGTTCATAACACCCAACTTTAGGACGACCAAGATTCATTACATTATTCAGTACTATACCTTGCATTGCACCATAGTATTACCTGGTTTAAAATTTCAATTTATGTATGCATGATTTTAGGAACCATACACTCGATACAAGGATACGGAACACAGTGATAGTAACACACGGTGGTCTGATGAGGAACGGGAGTATCGACACCGACACCGTAACCGTAGCGAACGGGACAGGGATCTAGATAGAGAGAGGGAGAGAGATAGAGATAGGGACAGAGATCGGGAGAGAGATAGAGATAGGTGAGCTGAATGGAATTTTGTTTTAATCAATTTAGCTTTTCCTGTGGCACAGATTGTTGAGATCGCCACTTTCAATAATGATTATATCTTTAAGAAATTTCCCTAAACAAATAGATTATGTGATATTTCTTATATTGTCAATATAGACAAATTACAATACATTCAATAGTGTACGTCATTAAATATGTTTATTTGAATGATTTGATAAATTAAAGTGGTCTATAACTATAAAATGTCTTCTTTGCAAGCCGACATTGTAAAAGGAAATGTAAACGAAGGTAAATACAGTATGCTTTAGAAAATTTATTTGTAAAATTACTAAAAAAATAATATTACAAATTATTTTTTTGCAGTTTTATAACTCATTTCATTTCTGTCTATATAAATTACTAAAAATACATAGCTTATACTTTTATTGTTACAATTCTGTAATTTTTTTTATTTAATAACTTATACAACAACAACATGGAATAACAAATACTTCAGTTAAAATTTAATATTTGTATATCTTAATAACATATTCTATTTTATATTTTTTTTCCCATACCGTTAACTCAACCTTTCAATCGGTAGTTCCATTAGAAAAATTCGTTAGTATATATAACAGTGGTTCCGTTATGTAACAATTTGATAATCTATTTTTTTCTCAAATGATAAATAATAAGTTTTTATTATAATAGGCATAGGGAGCGCTACAGTCGTGAATCTAGCGAGTCGTACGCGAGCGCGCACGTCGAGATGCCGTACGCGCCCGCACCCACGCCTTTACCCTACGACCCTTACTATCAGTCTAAGTAAGTATACAAGAAACTATTTCGTTTCATTTTTTTAGGTTCACACTGTATCCCGTATTTAGCAGAGTAAGCAGAGGGAACCTAGTGTTAAGACACTCCGTTCCCAACCCACCGACTAATCGAGGCATTGCGTGATGATTATACATTATATATAGTGTATATACGTATATAGTACATACACAAATCCATGCATTCATTCATAATCTTTTAATCTCTGAGTAACTATGTAATTGTCCAGAGGTAGTCATCGGATCATAATTATCATTATAGCAGCTACGGGTACGGGTACGGCAGCAGCGCGGGCCCCGTTTGGTGGGGCGACTGGCGGCAGCCACCGCACACGTCTCACCATCACCATGTGAGTTTATTAACTGACTTTATTTTTTTGTCATTTTGTCATTTTTTATCATTCATAAATTATAATCTGGAATAACGGTTAAATATGTTGCCTTTTTCATACGAAATATATTAATATCTCGTTTTTCAAGTGTATTAAACATTATTAATATTATATATTGTAAATACAAATTTATTATTGTTTCTGAAGCTTCACTGAAAACTATTTTTTTTAGGATATTCTAGTATTTTTTTTTACTTACACATTGTATAATTATGTTGTGTGATTTAACTTTGCCCGGTGGACTTCTTTGACAACTGCCCTACTTTTACTTGCTTTATCTCTATGCCTATAAATAACAAGATCATTTCATGCTTTAAATCATCCACTTTCATTTTTTGTGTCCTAACTATTAAAAAATAACATGTTGTAAGAAAAAACCAGATTTATTACCATACGGGAACGTAACACCATTAACAAAAATATAAAAACAACGAGATGCGAATGTAAAAACTGTGCGTGGGCTAGTTTTAAAATGCTATTTGATATAAAGTCGGAGTCGTCAAGCGCGTGGAGCGGGCGCGAGCAGTCGCCCCGCGCGCCCCTCACGCCCGCTGCCGCTCCGGCCTCCGCGCCCGCGCCCGCCTCCGCGCCCATCCCCGCGCCCGCCGCCGCGCCCTCGCCCGCGCACTCATTCGCGCCCTCGTACAATGATAAGGTTCGACTGGGGTCTGGACTTGTTTTTATACAGTGTGGCAGCACGCTTAGCAATATTTTAATGTATGAGGTCGTCGCCACTCTGTATACTTAGCGGTACAATTAAGTAGAGTTGAAAATTATAGATTAGATTGAATGATTGATTGGATATATACTTTCTGTTTTTAAATGATACAAATTATGGAATGTATTGTCTATTTATTTTTTAGATATTAGAAAATAATTATGTAAAATTAAACTCTGAATTTTAAATGCAGAGTATTATTTATTATGTTATTGAGCATTGATCATATTTCTGCATGTCTTGTCCATCATATTTCATCTGCATTTCCACTATGTGTTTCGTATTTTTGTCGTTGTATTTACATACATACATAATTTTACCCAAGGCATGTCTTATGATTATTGTGGTAGTAGATAAAGATTTTTACAATGTCTTTGTCCCATTGTGTTCATTTTTAATAAAAATTAAAAAACCTTATTTGTTGTGCATGATTTAATAATATATAGAAATTATGATTGAAGAATATAAACTTGAGTATTTGATATGAATTAAAATAATGTTACAGGAGGTGAAAAGTAAAAGTGAGGAACCAGTTCCTCCTCAAGAAACACCTGTAGTCACAGAGCCTGAGGTTAAACCTCCTCCACCTGCGGAGGAACCTAAAAATGTTGATTTAGATACCAGGTATAATAAGTTTAATGTACGAAATATTTTTGTTCATATGAATTATTGTACCGTATAATATAATAGTAAATTAGTGTCGCTGTAAATAATTTTGTAAAGATTAAACAAACTACATATATTAGATTTAATTTTTCTGCTATAACTTTTTGTTACTTAAAATTCTGGATTTGGTCATAAGTGCCGTGGTGACTTTCTCAAATTACCTACATTTCAGAGTAGAGAAAATATTGTTTATTTCGATAATTTTCGACATAAAGAATATTTACGAGAGCCTCATGGCGTTGCGGCACAGTGTCTGGATGTTACCGTGAAATAAGAACTTAAATAAAGAGTGAAATATTTTAATTTCATCGCCCTAGTTAAAAGAGTGTGGTGTTATGGTGGGTGTTGGTTATATAGCCGGGCGATTCGTGGACAACGAAGTATTTTAAAGTAAGTAATATTTCCTTCTCTAAACAGAATCGCAATGCTCCTGAAGGGTGCAAGTGGCGGTGGAGGCCTGGCGCCCCCTTTTCTATCGCTGGGCATGTCCTCTGAAGAGGAGGATGATGATCGCCTCCCCGCCAAGATACCTGACCTGGATACGCATAATCCACCTTCAGATGATGATGGTTTGTTGGAGATTTTGTATAAATATACTCTAATATTATAAAAGCTGAGGAATTTGGTCGGTTGAACACACTAATCTCAGGAACTTCGGGTGCGAATAAAAAAATACTTATTTCCGATAGTCAATTTATCGAGCATAGCTAAAAGCTATATTACATCATGTTAATTGTTTCACGACGTCACCCTTCTTAGCGTCACCTGTGGGACAACTACTGGTACTGAGTACGGTCAAAAATCTTGAAATTCGTTCGCCGTAACTTATGGATGGCTCCTAAGTGGAGAAAAGCACTCTTTCTTTCCAAACAGAATCTAAGACACTTCTTAGCATTAGATTTTCTCTGTTATTCCTGCTTATTAAGTGGCTATAAAACTATACTATATAGATTTTTGTTGTATTTATTTATAAAGTTTTAAACAGTTTCAGGCAGTGATGACCGGGAAAGTATAATATCATTTGAACAAAAGAATGAAGTAAACCCGGAACCGCTGTCTACAACACCTTCTCCATACTTGAACAGAGAGTTTTATCTCGAATGTCTTAAAGTTACTATCGAAAAGGTACTTCCTTAAAAATATTCCTTTTAAAATTAACCAATAATTTTAAAATTTCATCACATTGAGAATGAAAAATTTGTTTAGATAACATATTGGGCTATTTCGTTCGACGTGGGTTCGATCCTACGTTAAAATTCTTAAACGCTTTTTAAAAATATTGGATTTTTATAGGAAAAGTATATATAAAATAAATTTAAATATTATTTTTTAAATTAATAAGTATTTGGATGTATATTTTTCTTATTTTAATAAAAAAAATAAAACAAGCAATATTATAAAAATTGTATATATTTTTATAGAAAGCAAAAGATGAAGAACGTAAAAGGTTCCCGCAAATAGATAAAATCGGATCAGATATATCATCATCAGAAGATGAGCTACTAACAGGGGAGGAGCCGAGACGATCACCCACTGCACCCCCTGACAAAGATCAAGATAACTTGGATGATGATCAGGTCAGTTGTTTGTTAGTTATATATAAATATATTGCATATAGCAGGCTACGTAGGAGCTAAATGCAACGGGACACGAACTACTGAAATGATTGTAATATATCGAAGCGAAAAAAAAGAAAGACATAACTATAGTTAACTATTATTGCCACTAATTAATTGCACAAAATTAATAACAATTATAGATGTATAAATTTTAGGACTAACATTTGAATATATTTTTAAATTGGTGAAATTGGGACCTGGATGGCACTACCTCCATGGCGGAAGACATGACCGCATTTCTATCTTTTATAGTCACATACAAATTTGTTCCATTGCCTTTTGTTGTTCTTCGATCTTTAATCGATTTTTATAATGTGATTAATCGATTATTATTTATGTTAAAACTATTTTATACAATCGCAGATGTCATTATCATCGTTATCATCCACGGAGGCTAAGATTGAAGAGCAAGTGCCGGCGGAAGCCTACTACTACCCGCCCGCGCCGCACCCGCATTATTATCAACCTGTGTGGCCTACGACTGGTAATAATTTAAAAAATATATAATATATAAAAGGGAGAGAGAGAGAGATTTTAAAATTCGATAATATTATCTATTTTAGTGGGTTATCTTGCTTTAGGAAAGGAATGGATCGTTTATTTTGGAAGCGATATTTCTTTTTTTGAGAAAATGAAAGGTTAACTTATCTGTTAATTAAAAATGTAGGCAAGTTATATCAAGTCTGGCAATGGTTTTACTATTTTATCAATGTGTAATTTAGTTATATAAATTTTAATGACTTTTGTTTATTAATCATTAATTTACTCTTCATGTCGTGTAAGGACACGATATGAAATATAAGTATAGTTAGAAAAGATCGAAATAGTGTTAGAAGAGAAAAGTAGTGTTAGATATTAAAATTACAAGGCGAGGAACTTAGTATTACGACACTCTAAATTTCCTTCCAACTAATTCCGCCTTCTGCCTACTCTGCTATATGCGTATTATAGCTTGAAGCTAAATAAAAAAAATATACATATTTAATTACACCTTAAAAATACTACTTATTATATACCTACAGCGTATCCAACACCGGCAGCTGCTCCATACCCCGGCGTGGACATGTCTCTAGCGTACGGCGGTACGTTTGCCCCACCTCCCATACTGCCTCACCACTATCCCACTCACGTCGACACTCCGGCCACGCCCCAGGTAAGAATATTAATTATGATAACGATTATACTACCTACCATTGACTTTGAAAAGAGCAACTGTTGAGTTTCTTGCCGGCTCTTCCGGCCGGAAATGTTGTGGTATAATCGCTGCTTTTTTTTCTAATTACAAAACAACTTGTTATTTTTTCTTTTCTTTGAGGAAACGAACTTTGAATTTGAGTTCGTTTGAAATCTTAATGTTAGGAAAAATTCTATCAATTATTACTATTATCGTTAAGAGAAAATATTAAAAGTGCTAAAACATAACCATACCTTATAATTTTTTCATAATAAAAAAAAATATTTTTTCCACATGTAATTGATTTTATTTTATTTCAGGAATTAGACAACCCCTACTATCCCACAATTAACAGCGTAATAGAACGTGTTACGACAGAATTAAAACAAATTCTAAAGAAGGACTTTAACAAAAAAATGATAGAAAGCACTGCCTTTAAAAACTTTGAGGTATGGTGGGACGAGCAAAGTCGGAAGACACGCACTATCAAACCTCAGAAAGAAGATGGTGGACAGCCATTGCAGGTAATTTACTAAATTACCCATGCCTATACATTTTGTTATATGGGGTTATAAATGACGTCACACATAGAGGGGGTTGACAAAAAGTGATATTGATAAGTGGTGGGAAAGTGAATTTCGTGACATTTAATAAAATAATATGTCAACATAATTTCGGAAATGTTATTTTAATTTAATAATTTCTAGGTATAAAAATCTAGGTATAAAGTTGCAAAATATGTGACGTCACACTAGTCAGTACTAATTGTATTTATCACTGAAAAAAACATTCGCAAACGCGCAAGTTTTAGTCTTTTTTTCCTGTTTGAAGTACGTGGTACTTTAAATATAGCTACTGTATAGGATTTCTTGTTCTGAAATTGATTGATGATTTTTTGGAGGTAAGCGTTAATGACCATAACACAGTTTTCAGCTGAAGTAGAATTCCATAGCCCATTATCGAAGTCTAATATTATGTGTAATTTTTATTAGTTCCTATAAAGATTTTCTATTTTTTAAATATTCTTATTGCAGGATATTTCAAATAAAAAAGAAGAGGCGGTGGACTCTATAAAATCCATCATGGAATCTCGGGAGTTGGGTCTAGATCTAGGCGGCTACAGTGTAGGCATTGGCCTAGGACTACGTGCCGCGATACCTAAAATGCCCAGCTTTAGGAAAAAGCGGAAAATACCGTCACCTGTTGTCATGGACGAGGATTCGTCTAAAAGGCTTAGTGATCAGGTATTTATATAATGTTTTTTTTTGAACCCCGCATATAGTAGAAAGAGATACTGGGAGGAAACCTAGAGTTAAAATACTTCATTCTCATTAAGACCGTTCCGTTTCCTATTTTCCCCTGAATTCTGGAGGCATTGCATTCAATGCCGCACTTTGATTCGTTACCAGAGCGAAGAAATGAAAATATTAAATGTTTCATTTCCAGTTTACAGTTGCATGTTTGTGCCCCTGACTGACCACGGCACAACTGGTATGGAAATATGTATTATATTTAAAGTGTAAACTTGCTAGTTGTTTAATGGACGATGTTTTTTTATGTATTGGGGTAAAATAACAGTATTTTACGTAAGTAATACACAAAAAATACAAATAATATATAAATGTAGCACCATTCACTATAGTTTACTACAAAAGTAACAGGGTGCAAAAAACTGATAGCTTATACTACATTATTTAAGCAAAAAAAAATTTTTTCTAGGAGGAAATCGTACAGAATTCAGATGAAGAAAAAGAATTGCCTACAAGTCCAAGGAATAGAACTGCTGGTTCGTACTTGTCTACGGGCAGACGGAGACAGTCCAGCAGTTCCTCTAGGTTAGTTAATACATTCACATTTTTTATCGTAAAATCTAATGTTTTATATAACCATTTTTATTGTAAATTGTCGTAAAAAATATCTCATTCGTGAGGCTTTGGGGCCTATATATATGATAGCTGAGGGTTCATTATTTGTCCGATAGTACATAGTCAGAAACTTAACTTTCTTTTTATTTTAAACCTTTCCCCAGGTCGTCATCGTCGTCCTCGTCGCGGTCGTCGTGGTCGGGCTCGGAGCGATCCACGCGTAAAGGCGCAGCCCCTCGCATATACTCCGATACCGACGACTCGGAACTTGATGAAGCTGAGGTACGATGTTTTCTTATTTATTGTAAAAGTATATTTTCGAATCATTAAAAACTTATTTTTTGTCCGGCAAGAACTTTGTGATAATTTTAATGCGTATATTATGCGCGCGAGTTGACTTGTTGAGTTGAGTTGACCTGTGTTCACAAACTTCATAAAGTATTTGTCCGGCTATACATGTATTTGTAATGTATGTATTTAGATTAGTTTTTTGATTTAGATTAGTTTAACATAATTTAGATTAGTTTTTTTGTTGTAGTTCAAGGTTGTGTCAAACAAAGAGAGGCTAAGACGAGTGTACTCTTCATCGTCAGATAGTGAAGAGGAACACAGGAGAAGAGGTAATTACATCTTTTTAGAGGCTTTCGTGGCGCAACGACACAACGTCTAATTGTAATCACGTTAGTTGTGTATTCGATCCTGTTCGAGTATATGAAAATCAGTGTCTGATACTAGGTTTATATCTGATAAACGAGAAGCTTTGTTAACAATTAATTTCTTTATTTCCCATATAGAAACAACGCCAATACCCCCGGTGGAGGCGTCAGACGATCGACTCGGTTCCCCTATTTTATCCCCAGAAGAAGAGCCTAGGGATCTGCTATTAGATCGGGTTTACTCCGACTCGGAAGAAGAAAGGGAATACCAGGTTATTATTTACTAACTAGCTTTCTCTTGCAGCTTGGTTCCTGGCTTCGATATATTTGGAATAAGTAAGACTTATGTATTCCATATAATTGAAATGAGTAAGACTTATGTATACACATGATGTATTCTATATATCTCTTGATTGAGGAAATTTTGATCGTAGGAACAGTGGGTTGTATCGATACGATTAACCTTAGAGCCTTATCAATTTCCAATAAGAACCAGTACTTACTGAGATCCGAGTATATGAGGATAGTCGCTGTACAGGAGCACAAGCGTGCCACTATAAACGCGACGGTTTTAAGTTCGATTCCCACTCGAGGAAATGTAATGCTAAATATTTTCATTACCTCGCTCTGGTAACAAAACAAAGCGCGGCGTTGAGTTCCGTAACTCGACACTCAGAATTCACAGAAATGGAAGAGAATTGTCGACGGTAGAAGGATAACTTATAAAATTTGTATAGATATAATAAAAATTGTTGTCGTTATTGCATAATATATATTCTTAATTTTTATAATATGTTTTTAGGAGAGAAGGAGAAGAAATACAGAATATATGGAGCAAATTGAAAGAGAATTCCTAGAAGAGCAAAAACTTAAAATGGAAGTAGATACTGGGCAGCCTTCAGACAAACTTCCCAATGAAAGGTATTTTAGTTATTTAATAAAATATAGTACAGTGTATTAAACTCTAATGAAAGATCGATAGTATTGTTTTTAGTGTAACAGAACTCAATATTAATTAATATCTTTTCGGTTGTACAAATTGTAATCATTATTTAAAAACCGTGCCTTAGATCTGTTTTTAATACTTATGTGGAGAGATATATTTGGAATTCGTGCCAGATATTAGTCGTTTCGATTATATCGAAGTGTCAGATTAGTGTATTAATTATAAGTGTATAGAAAAAAATGCATTAAAATAGTATAAATATGTTTGTCATACCGAAATTTTAGTGTATCCGAGCCTAAACATGAAGAACCAAGAAGTAGTCCAGTCAAGAATCATCTCAAATCACCAGAAAAGAGTAAAACTGAGGCTGACATTGAAGATGGCGAAATTACTTCAGAAGAAGAGCCTTTGGAAACCAGACGGAAAAAAGAGAGGAGACAAAAGAAGAAACAGGAAAAGAGGCAAAGGGTTGTGTCAGTCAGTGACCACAGTTACACAGAATCAGCAGTCAGTGTTAATGGAGTTAAAGAGGTTTGTTGTGTTTTATAAATTATTCGAGTTTTAGAGTTTCATAGTCGAATGGTAAATCAGCAACCTTTAAAGATAAATGTCTTGATGTACCGATAAGATAAATGTCTTGTACCTGTCTTGTCAAATATTTGATATCGTATAATGAGACAGTGTCTAACTGTAAATACAATTATAATCTCTGGGGTTAATGCTTATATTTAAAATACTTTCCTTATTTCCTCTTTCTGAAAAGACACATAATGAAAAAACAGCATAGCTGCATTTTCTGCATTGTAGCTTCATGATGTATGCTGCATATAAGAAGGTAAGAGGCAGGGGGAAGCAACCAAAAAAGAAGAAAGAAAGAGAGTGAGCACAGAGTGAGGAGATGAAAATATTCGTCCAAATCTCATCGTCGCGTTTTCAGTCAGCCATCATTAGCATCTTTTTAAATCGTCATCTTCTTAAATAATATTTTTATAAGTATATATTTTCTTACCAGAACGTCAGTAGCGCGCTATCAGAGACGTCGTCCCCGCAGTCGCAGGCGTCGCAAGCGTCGCAGGCGTCGCAGGTGGCGCTCGACCACTCGTACTGCAGGCCGCCACCCAAAGATGCGCCGAGAGCTAATCATTTGCAACACGATCATGGTATATACACATTTTTTTTAATTTCTTAAAAGATAGGAATATATTATGTATGTATATTTTTTTAGAAAACTCGTTAATATTTTATCGTAGCGAGTGTCAAACTCGCGCTTTTTTCGGAAATGTCCAAGCCATCATATTTTATTGTTTTATGATTTTTGACGTTTAATATGAAATATTACTACTTAAGACACATTATTTTTAAATTTGCAAAGTGAGAGACTTCTTTATATTGTAATGAAAACAAATACCTATGTAATCACATATTTTATGATACCGCTTAATATTATTTTTTTATCATAGGTTACACGTGGATGGCGGAACCAGAACTTGAGTCGCCGCGGATTGAGCCCGAGGAAGTTAAACCGCAGAAAGAGAACACGAAAAGACCATACAAAAGGAAACATGAAACTAAAAAATTGGCTGAGATACAGAATAAGTATGTTAATTGTTACTTAGTTACATAATAACTTTATTGATATTATAAATTAATATAGACTAAAAAGGTATAGAGAAAAAAATGTATAAGTCTTAAGTTATTTTATACTAATCTAGGATTATCGAGATTTAAACTTAATTTTTTTACGAACAAACACTCTGATAAAGTAAATTTGAACAAATTATGGTCCTTCTCTAAATAGCAATAATACTATGACTTATTAATAAATCTATATTCGCAGATTACACTCACGGCTGAGCGACTCGCCATTGGAATATACAAGTAACGCTATGTTCCCACCACGGGACATAATGGCGGAAATGCAAATTATGTATTCTTTCCTAACCCGCGGTATCGATCGAGAGGACGTAGAGTATTTGAGACGAGCCTATGATGCATTACTAGCTGAGGATGCACAAGGATATTGGTTGAATGACACGCATTGGGTGGATCATCCACCCACTGATCTCACTTATTCACCGCCAAGGAAAAAGTCCAAGCGTCATGGCAATATATATGAGGATTTACAGGTTTGACTTTTAGTTTCACATATACATATATTAGGATAGGCAGGGGGAACCTACCTTAATCTTAAGTGAGTCTGATTATTAGGCTCCCTCGGTCGGTAGTTACTTTACTTTCTAATGTGTATAAATTTATTATTTCAGAATATAGATTAGAATGTAGGCGGAATTGTATAGTACTTAAAATCAAAAATAATTATAAGTATGTACATATACAGGGTCACTCGAGCGGCTCAGCGCGCACAGAGGGCTACTACAAGATGGACGCGCGCATCAAGGCCAAGTACAAGTACCACCACGGGCGCGCAGCCGCGCTGCCCGCGCCCCCCGATGACAAGAAGGCCTCGAAGATGCAACTGCTATCTCGAGAGGCGCGCTCCAACCAGCGGCGACTGCTCACGGCCTTCGGTACGTTATAACTGTTTTATTCTTTTATTTGTTCATAAAAAAAGAGCCAGTCTGGTGCAAGGGCCGCGCTTATGCGCGTGACTGTAAACTCGACAAAACTCTACGTGTTCGATTTCTAATCAGGAAATGAAATATTTAATATTTTTATTTCTTAGCTACCGTCGCGGTAAAAGCGCCGCGTTGAGTTCTGCAACTCAACAATGCCCGCAGAATTCGGTAGAAAGTGGGCGTAACTTAACACTAGGCTCTCTCTGCCTACTCTGCTACATATGGGATACACCAAAAATATTAAAAAGCAACTTCATAATATACAAGATAGATTACATATATTATTTTAATGGTTTTTTTTTTGTATATTTTTAGGAACGGATACAGATTCTGATCTGCTTAAGTTCAATCAACTTAAATTTAGAAAGAAACAACTCAAATTCGCCAAATCGGGTATTCACGACTGGGGTCTGTTCGCACAGGTAACAATTAGGATTATTTTATATATATATATCTGAATATTTCCTTTTAATTATACATGAATTTCAAGAAGTGCTGAAATCTTGTTACATTCATTTAAAATATTTCTTGTTTGTTTAAAATGCAGAAGTATGTTGTCAATGGTTCGAGGTCTCACTAAAGTTAGCTGTAAATGGCTGCACAGATTTGATTTTACAAACTGTAAATTCTCAATTCTAATTATTTTCTCACCGAGGACTTGAAACAATGTGTAACACTTCAAAAATCCTAACTTCAGCGCGGCCACGACTCCTTGACCGTACTATACTTTAACTGAACAAAAATAAATGGTGTTGGTGCTAAATTTATATATTTCACCATACACTTTAGATAAATTACTTATATATAGCACATTTAAGTATAAATAAACGTCAACAGGAGCCGATAGCTGCTGACGAGATGGTGATAGAGTACGTGGGTCAGATGGTGCGCCCCATAGTAGCTGACGTGCGCGAGGCGCACTACGAGGCGACCGGCATCGGCAGCTCCTACCTGTTCCGCATCGACCTGGACACCATCATAGACGCCACCAAGTGCGGGAACCTCGCGAGGTTCATCAACCACAGTTGTAATGTGAGTGTGTTATATGGAACCGAAAAATGCAAAGCCTAGAAAATTGAGAGTAAAGTGGGGAATGGAATGTCTTAACAAATACAGTGTGAAGAAAAAAACTTACCTTGCTAAACATTTATTAAAAATTCAACAAATTAAAATATAAATCTTTCTGAAATAAAAAACTTAATCCTACGTTTATTTCCCTTTTTCAGCCCAACTGTTACGCGAAGATTATAACAATAGAATCACAAAAGAAAATAGTAATATATTCCAAACAACCTATCGGCGTGGACGAGGAGATCACGTACGACTACAAATTCCCTCTCGAGGACGAGAAGATCCCTTGTCTGTGCGGAGCGCCACAATGCCGCGGGTACCTCAACTAGGCTCTTACACAGCATTGAGGTTCTATTTGACTGCAATTCTCTTATGTTTATAATTCTTCTGTATGTGTGTTTGTCATCCTACTTCCTCCTAAACAATTGGACCGATTTGGATAAAAGAAAAAATTATGTATATATTTTCAATAGCTTTTTCGATGGTTTGAAAATATAAATAGGCCTGGAGGTAGCATTGCACTCGATGTGTACTGTAATAGATCAATTATAAGAAATATTTAAAAAAAAAAATTTTTCTGACTGCAGAATAACAGTTTAAAAATTTAAAAATTATAAGAAACCATGTACTTCATGGTTATGGTGACGCTTTTTTCCGGTCAAGACAATGTCTGTCAGGCCAGCTAGTATATTTATATATATTATTGTCAATCAAATTGTAAATAAAAGTATATTAAGCCCCGAGAAGTAGCATTTTTGTTCTTTAGTTAAATTTACAATAATGTAATGCGAGTTGGGAACAAAGTCTTTACACTAGGTTCCCTCCGTCTACCCTGCAATAATGAAATTATTAGTTTTTTTTTTCTGTAATTGTCAGGTGAAATTGCTTTTGCTTAATAAGCGTTATAAGCTTGAGGTTTTTTCGTTTGTTATATTATAAGTTTTTAGTTTGATTCACAATAAATACAAATAAGCGCTGTTAAATATAATTTGTGTAAATATGCATTCAGTTTGCAAGTGTGAAAAGTATTTAGGCTTAACGTATATAAGTGTGGAAATGGTCTGAACATCTCTCTTTATTCTAATATATTAAATGAAAAATGGAACCTATTTTTTCGAATAGTTTTTGTGTAACAAACTTGTTTTAAAATATTTTTACTGAATAAAAAAATATATAAAACGATGTTTACGTCAAAATATTTGATTTAATTAAATAATCTCAACAGTAAGATTTTTCTAGAAACTAATATGAACATGTAAATTTTCTAAAAATATAAAAATGGTCATAATATTATTGTATAAATCTATTATATTATGTTGCCGTAGCGGCGGAACGGCAAAAAAATGCGAGGCGTTTACATCCGCCAGTCAACATGTACTGTCTTAAATCAGGTGGTGCATGTGTAACGGAGTGTCAAATTCAAATTATTCTTTATCCAAATAGACTATTACAAGCACTTTTAAATTGTCGAATATGCAAAAAGCTACCACCGGTTCGGAAGGCAGTTCTGCTGAGAAGAGCCGGCAAGAAACTCAACAGTTGCTCTTTTCAAAGTCAATGGTATAGTTTAATTATTACATTAGCTGGCAGCTAACCTGCATGACATTCAATAGACATTAATTCCATACATATTTATCCCCTAGATCTTCTAGACAGTCTTAACTCTAGATTCCCTCTGTCTGCCCTGCTTTACGGGATACAAAAAAGAAATGTATGATAGTCATTATGCAACTCCTCCATTTCGGTTTGACGATGACACAATCTTGTAGTACGTCACGTTCGTACTTGAGCTATTTTTTCTCCTATATATATTTTAATGTGTGTTAAAAATTAAAATCGATGTACGCCTCTCGAAATATAAAACAATATGGTAAAAAATAATATATTGATATTCTATATTGTGATGTTTTACTGCTGAAAGTCCAACGTTGAACGAAATATGACTTTATAAGAGCATGTAAAGTATGGTAAATTATATCCACCTTAATATGTAAATTTTTATAATAATTATATATAAAACTAATTTCCAATAGCGCAAATAGCCGAATACGGGCCTGGTTCATTTTTATAAACTGCCTCATGTCATTGAAATAGTGTACAAACTAAGATCGTGGAGTTATTTTCAATGTAAACGTAAAGCCGCGCTGTTTGTGATTAAAAAAATGAATTTACGAGTCTTCTTGTATAATACTTGTATTGACTGATTTTATGATATGGTTCGTTAGACGTAAGAAGTCATGATTTACACGTATATATAAGTTCGTGGTGTACATTTGAGTTTGTTTGTAAATGGATCTCTGCTGCTTGTTAGATTATATTATATAGTACATTGTTCAGAGTACACGTCTCGCGGGTTGAGTGTTATCCTCCCAATGTATAATGTCCTACGTACGTTTATATTAAGATTGAAAGAAATTCATCATAATTATAAATCCTACGCTGGCTTGTAAGTCCTTCCAAAATGCACTTTTTACTACAATGTAAAATGTATAAGAATGTAAATAAAAGACTTCAATTTATACGATTTTCTTATTGAATACCAAACCATCTTCAAGATAATTAAGACCGGTGTTAGGTTTTTCACTGGTCAAGGAATAAATTGGAGGATCATAAGTAAGAAGTGTCTTTTATTTGTGGTTTATTATACCAGTGACAGTTAAAAAATTAAAAAATCGAATCACCTTCATGCTGTATCCCGCATACTGCAGGGTAGGAACCTAGTGTTGACATTACGTTCCGTACTTAACCGTTAGGGTGAAGAAATGAAAATATTAAGAAATCATAATTCATTCCCTCGAGTGGAGATCGAACCCACAATCGTCGTGTTACAGTCACACCCTTATGCTCCTGCACCAAGACGGTTTCTACACCTGTGACAGTTTGTTTGTCATTATCAAGTTAATATAAAAATAGGATTTAAGTAAAAATGCAAGTGATTACAAAAGTATATTTTATTAGTAATAACTAATATTATATATTAAAATAAAAACATGACTTATCAAATCACAGTAGAACTATGCATAAGTTAACTACTTTTAATTAATATTTACCATATAGTAAGTGGCAACAGGTAAACTTATACAAATGAAAATAGCTTAAGTACAATTTGGCGTAAATTCTAGTCACAATAGCATAAAATAACTATACACAATTATAATATGGAAATCTAAAAATAAATAAATGAACAGAACAAACAATTACTTAAAAATAACTAAACAATAGGGCCAATTAATAATGAATATGTCAATAAATGATATTAATACAAAATAATATGAAAACATTCATAATAATGTTATAAAAAGATCCATATTAGTTTAATAGTCGACTACAATAATTATGCCTGTAATTCAACGAAAAAAAAATCAAATTAGCGAGTCCATGTTAGTTATATATTTTTTATTAAAATTATTAAAAAAATTATATCAATGACTACTGAAAGCGTACCTGCCTTGTGAACATTTCGGCGCAGACATCCGCAGTGCACTTAGTAGAGCCGGTGCCCTCTTCGCTCTCGAATTCCGATTCCGTTTCACATTCCGATATAACAGCTGGAGATTTCCTTCCGTTGGATTTTCTAGTTAAATCGACTTCTGTGTTCAAAATGTGCTTTATAACGTCATCGGGGGTTCTTTCTTCCCTTTGTTTAGTTCGCAACTGTCTCGCCCTCTGTCTTATGTCAGCGAGGAATCCTGTAGTCAGTTCAATGCTTTCCCTGGACTCCTCGTGTGGTGAAAGATCCGTGAGAGACTCTGCCAAGTCCGATGAGGAACCTTTAGCATCCGAAAATGTATCCAAAGATTCTAAGGAAGTGCCTAAACTCCTAAACGCAGCTGCGCCTTCGACAATCAAAATTTTATATTCGTCATCGAATTTAGCTCTTATAATAATGCCGTTCGCGGTGGTGCCAAGTAATGCTGGCTGATTTATTTTATAATTAAATATCTCGGGCTGATAGCATTCTGATGCTGACGAAGTGAGAGAATTAGTGTCACACGTACACGGCGGCGCCCTGTATGTTTCTTCGTTGATATAAATAATAGTGATTCTGTCTTCTCCTACCGCGTATAAGAACGGGCTGACGTACTCCCAGCCGTGGACCGCAGAACTCCATTTTGGATCTTCATTGCGAGTTCGTTTTCCGTTTTCATTCACAAAAATGCCGCACTCCGTGTAACAAAGCAAGATCTCGAGCGGTTTGCTTCGTATTTTAATTATTGCTTTGGGCGGCGAGTGTTTCTTGAAGGCTGCAGCCACTATGGGTTCTTCCATTCCAAATGATTCTAGAGCCCCTGATGGTAAATTAATTTTCAATGGTTTCTCCCCAGCAATGTATAAAACTTGGTTTGTGAGAAGGAGCGAGGCCGGCGGGCGGTCCACTGTGAGGGAGCGTGAAGTTTTAAACTCCGCGCAGCTCGCGTCGTATCGGAGAAGGAACACGCGACGTCCGCACGCGACCGCTGCACACAAGCCCTCGGTGGAATCGGGAAGACCCTGTTAAATTCATTATAATTAATAATTGTTTAATGAATTATATTAAAATTTTATAACAATAGCGTTTAAGTCGATAGCTAAAAAGGCAATACTTAAAAATTCATTTGTTTATGTAATTCAATTCATTTTTCCATTGCAGTAAGATAAAGCATAGCATCGAATTCCGCCACCTAAGAAAAATTCGAATTCAGGCGGTATGTAATAAACAGAGTGTTTCGACACTACATATGTTCAATTTATCTAGTGGAGTAGAACTATCGTATTTTAAGAATACTAACAGTAACAATATGCGGCACAGTAGTATCAGGCAGCTGCAGTTGGGTCAGGGAAACCGTGGGCTTCAAATGATCAGCGCGTCGCAGCACAGAGGCGAGAGAGAGGAGCGCGCAGTGGGCAAGGTGTGAACCGCGCAGTAGTAAAACGCGCCCCGCTGCCGCTCGAGCGATCTGCACGCCCGACGCGTGGCCCCGCGGTGGAGATATGTCAGAGTCGTGTTCGAGGGCGATGGGACCACGAAGTGAGTGTAGACCGTCGGCACAACCTTTAAATATTTGATAAATTAAAAAAATATATACTTTTTTTAATAGCTATTAAAATACTATTATTTGTCGAGATATTGAAATAATAAAGCTTTTCGATTGTGGATTTTATAATTACTCTCTTAAATAATTAGTTTTTTTCATATATTTGTCAAATTTTGTTTATACTCTATAATAATAATTTGCCATATATTAAGTATAGTAATATTAAATATAAAGTTTAACAGAACATACCTATAGCAATAGCGTTAGGAGCAACATATAACGCAGTGTTAGGTTCAACCTTGCACTGTAATATAACTTGTGGGTTATACCCGGTGGCGGGCGCGGGTGTGAGTTTCTTAATCCATTGCGAACGTTCTTCTATACTGGGACACACTATCGCCGCTTCGTTACCACGATCACAGTATTCAAACTTAACCTGAACAGCAAAATTAGTTTTTAAACATTATTAATATTATCTTGATGTAATTAATACAAACGTCATCTTGTCGTAGTTATCAACGCCTAAAATTGCGGGTTCGATTCTACCCGAGGAAAAGGTTAATATTTTTTTTATAAGAATATGCGATATCTCAAAATTCTCAAAATAGTCTCCTAGAATGTTTTCTATATATTGTCAAAACAAGGAAGACGGATGAACGAACCCAAAGAAAATAACAACAGAATCACTCAAAAACAAGGATGAAATAATTATAATGAAAGTAGACTAAACAATTTACTTGACATATACAAAAAAAGTAAAAAAAAAAACATAATATTTACAGTAAAAGCACGGTTTGCTTCATTATGTGGCAAGTTCTTAGCATCCGTTGCTAGGAGACGCGCTCGTAACGACCTCTCCCCACTGCTTAGTTCCAACAAGTGCTCTACACAGCGCGCTTGCATACGTTCACGGGACCCGTCACTCCTGGAAAATTATTTAAAAGATTAGAACCAATATTTAAAGTATTGTTTAAAATCATGAAACTATATTTTTTAGACCAGTTGTGGCGCCGGAGCACAAAGTATGACTGTAAACGTGACAGGTTTTGGGTTCGAATCCCACTCGAGGAAATAAAATATTCAAAATTTTAAATTCTTTGCTCTGGTTTCGAGGCAAAACGCGATGTTGAATCCACTCAACAGGTAAAGCCTCCAGACTTCGACGGAAAATGCTACCCTTCTGTGTACGAGATACAATGACGCTACAAAAAATTAGTCAAACCTATTTCAGCTATAAGTGTAAAACTATTTCGATATGGATCCTCGTTAATAACTTACTTAATAAGATAAAAATTTCTTGACTTAATACTTTAAATACTTTAAAAAAATGTTTACCATATTACGAGTAATGATTCTTTGTCCTCAGGAGCATCCAAGTCAAATGTTCTGGAAACATACATTTATTTTAAAACCAATTAAGATAATGTAAAAACATAATCACGTAAATAAAAATAAATTACCCATGTACAATTTTCTTTGGCTTATTATCAGTTTTGCGATCTCGTCTCGGTGTCGGTGGGAAGCTGGAATTGTTTTAATATATTTTATTTTATAAATTAAATCAATCGGCAATATTAATTGTAATTAGAGTAACATACTTTGCTTCGCAGTTGGCATGTGCAGCAGATAATTTTGCTCTTAAACGTTCTACTTCTTCTCTCAACTCCCTATAAAAATAAAGCATGATTTAATATATTTCCTACAAGCGCACTCATGCATGTAAAATAATAATTTATTTTAGCTTCTAGAGTTAAGACACTCAGTTCCCAATAAAAACACTTCCGTTCCTCACTGTCCACCAAATTCTGGAGACATTGCGTGGCGGAACTCAACGTCGCACTTTGCTTCTCTACCAGAGTGATGAAATTAAATAACAATAAAATGTTTTCTATCTATCCACAACCATCATTTATCACCCATCATCCGTCACCCGTTAGACGCCATTTGTCATAAAACAAGGATAGAACTAGGGAGCTCTCCCTTCCCCTTGGCTTGATAAAAAATAAATAATAAATCGCCATAACGATGTTGGGACGTGAATTAAATTGAAAAATAAATAAACTCCCGAACAACATTATATGGTATACTTCAAAAAACACTTTTTTAATAATAGAGAGATGATAAAAACAATTACCTATTAACTCTTAGAAGTGGTGGTGAAGCCGCGGATCGACGTCCCGAACGACCAAATAATTTGTTACTTAGAGAACACTTTTTGCGCCCCACTTCTTCAACCTTAGCCTATAAAAATTATATAGTAGTAGAAGTAGAGGCCACCGTGGCGCATCGTTTGGCTGTAAACGCGATAGTTGTGGGTTCAATTCTCAATCGGGGGAACGAAATAATTTCGAAAGAAAGACAGAAATAGAATAATAATATATGCAATATGTCATTTTCATTCCAAATTATATAGGAAAATTGGAATCTTGTTCTTCTAAACGGCGATGGTTGCAATTTACATTTATAAATACATTTATGCTAAGTATCTAGATGACAAATAATAAATATATCGTAATATTTTTTAAAAACGGAGCAAAAAACGAATTTTTTAATTCTTAGACAGCTTTAGGAATAAGTAATATCTGCACGACCTAGATTGTAGAAATAAATAAACATTACCTGTAAAAAGTCAATAAGTTTGGCCTGTTGTCTCAGCGTAGCGTCGGCCTTGGTCTCGCGGGTGCGCCACCATGCCGTGGCCGCCTCGTGCGCCTCGCGGGCCGCCTCCGCCTCCTCCTGCGTATCAAGATATATATGTTACCGTAAGATTAAAAAAAAACCAGTTAATAATTTTACTCGTGAAATTATAAACTATCGAAAAATTGTAAACTCTTTAAGCGCTGGTCCTTTTTGGTCGTTTTTATTGCAAAATCGACCACGCATTGTGACCACAGAGCTAAAAAGGTGTCAATAAAATGAAACTTTATTTATTATATTCCATATCTAGGTATTATTAAATTGAAACAGCTCCTTCCGAAATTATATGTGTAACAGAACGTTACTTTGTGGGTACCTGTGCATCAGCGAGCGCGGCCTGCAACTGCATAGCACTGGCGTGGTGGTGATGGGCGCGAGTGCGCAACGCCGCGGCCTCCTCTTGCAAGTCACGCATTCGCCGTGCGGCGCTGTTTAACGCCGCGGACTGCGATGCCGCCTCGTCTTGCACGCTCGCTAGGCGGATTTCTAGCTCTGTTATTAGGGTGTCTCGGTTGTCTAGGCGTTCCTGGTGCAATATTGTTTTTATATAGTAAAATTATAATATAAAATATATGTTTTAACTGTATAGAGTAGAATAATTAGAAATTTACTTTTTATATTACAGGTAAAAAGTTAACAGTTTTCAGTTTATTATTTCATATTTTATACTATACATACATAAATGAAAGTGATAGGAAACAATAATTAAAAAATAAATTAATAAAATTTTAAATAACAATTATTCTAAACAAGTTTCATTTAAACAAATTAATACTACAAATTAATACACTACGACATTACCGCAAAATTATACAAAAAAAGTTCTATAACATGACATACCTTCATAATCTGCAATTGCGAAGTAGCGAGTCGCAGTTGCTCCAGCGCGTCGTCCCCACGTTGTGACGCGTGGTTCAACTCCGCCGCGCGAGTGGCCGCTAAACGTTCTGCTTCCGATAGCTTTCCTCTACAAGTTTCTAGCTCAGAACGAAGGCGACTTAACTCGTTCTGATAGAAAATATGATGTATGGTATTTGTTCATTATGGTACTTTTTTAGTTTTTTTATACTTCACGCTGTATCCCGCAAGTAGTGGGGTAGAGGGAAGGTTAAGAAACTCCTTTCCCGCATATTCCATCTAATTTTTTGAGACATTACGTGTTGAAATAAAAATAATTCATTCTCTCGTGTGAAGATCGAACGCACAACAATCATGTTTAGCCAGAGGCTGTGCCAATGCGCCACATCGGTTTTATTTAAGTAGAGTACTAATATATTATATTACGTATATATAAATTCTGTAATATAAATTTTGCAAAACAAATATAAAATTACCTCAAGATCTTTATTCTTCAGTTCATGAAGATCTGCTAGTTTCTCCAAATCAGTCAACTGCTCCTCCAAAAGGCTACAAGCTTCTTGTAGCGCTTTATTATTCTGAAAATGGTTTTATTATTAGTCAAATAAGCTTTGCGTTGTATCCCGGGAACCTAGTGTTAAGACACTTCGTTCCACACTTTTTCGAAGCATCGCTTGTTGAGTGGCGGAACTTAACACCGGTTTTATTTTACATTATTACATGTCATATAAACTTTTATAGCGCACAATTTATTATTACAACTATTATTTACAGTATTTAAACGTGTTCGAGAGGCTACCAACGCGGAGTCAACAGCACGGCACCGACCCCGCAATAAGTCCGCAGTAAGTATAAATCGCAAACGTTTCGCCCATACAAAACTCCTTAAATATGGCGGCTTGGGCCAAACGATCGGTTTTTCTCCAAATATTTTAGTCGAATGACGATGTGGATATGCCATATTGAACTTCCCTACACGATTACACTTCCTAATTATTTGTTAATACAATACACAACTATATATTTTTTCATAACTTAATATGAGAATATATATATATATAAAATTAATACTAAAAATACTACTATAATATATGAAATTTATGAATAAAATTTTGAAATTTTTATGCACGCGTCTAATAAGAGAAGATACAAATACAAAATGATAATAATGTGTATAACGCGAGTGTCATGGTCTTGTGAGTTATTGTTTACTAAACAAGAATACAATGGTTGTTGATCTAATTATTGTTGTATGGAAACTTTTTAATATTAATATTGATTGATTTGTTTGGTGTTGTTCACTGTTATAAACTGTAGTGTGCATCATCCTCAAAAAATATTTTATAACTACATTATAAGTACACTATACTTACATGATGAATAATTTTATTTAATATGTGTAATTGTCAAGGCCAAAGTTTAAGGCAATGTTGGTGAAACTATTCATTAAGCGATTCAGCGTTAAACCCCGCCGTTCAACACGTAAAATCTCAAATTTTTGCTAACAGCGAAGAACCATAAGGTTTTTTTTTTCTACACCACCAAATGCACAAAATAAGTAAATATAAACAAATTTAATATTTTCAAATACATATGAAATGTACCTGTATTAAATCATTATTACTAGCACGCAATGGCACTAGTTCGTCTCGTAGTTGCGCTCGTTCCCTAGAAGACAACTCCTCTTGCTCTTCCGCGTGAAGTCTTCGTTTCTCACTGTATTGCACTTCGCTCTTCAATTTACGAATATCGTTACGTGATCTGTGTAGCAAAAGTAAATATTGTTGAATTTCACGCTGTATCTCCTCTAACCAATTTTCTGTCGTATTTTGGAGATATTGTATATTTAGTGGCAGAACTCAACGATGCGCTTTTTCTTGACGCCAGAGCGAAGAAATTAAAATATTTCATTTCCTCAAGTGGGTATAGAACCCACCACCTATCGCGTTTACAGTCACAAACTTGGGGTACAAGTGCGCCACGAATGGGCTCAATAGTAATAATTATCTTTAATATATTGTTTGCTACTAAAACATGTTGCTACTATTATAAAATAAAATCATTATTTTTATTCATTCTTGTCGCATTCATCATTTGGAATACTTTAACTGTGACAACAAATTAAGAAGTATAATATAATTTAAATAAATAAATTAGAAACCAAAACAATTGATTATGTAACTTCTAATACCTGTCAACTTCAGCTTGAAGAATTTCATTGTGTTTCTTCAATTTATCCATTAACTCCTTAAGTTTCTCCGCCTCTTTCTTTACTAACTCGTACTGCGGTTTCAAGGTGGTTATTTCTTTGTGGACTAAACCAGCTTTATGTTCAGCAGATTTACGAGCTTCAACAGCTGAGTTGAGACGTTCTTCAAGTCGTTTCAAATCTCTTGTTTGTACTTTTGAGTTTAATGATAGGTCGTCGAATTCTTTGTCCTGAGAAAATTTAATTAGGTAAAATTGTATAGTTAATATTGATTCATTGTGTATAAGTTAATACTACTACTTCTGAAATCGTCCAAATCCTTCTGCTAAGAAAATTTACATTAACTTTTACAGTGATATCAAAATGTCTTCTTTTTTATTTATTAATAAATAGACCGTATTTAAATTACTTCTTTCTTCAGAGATATATTACATGTTAATTTAAAAGGAGAGATAGATATTTTTTCTTACTTTGAAATATCTGTGCAAATGAATGTAACTTATAGATATTACCTTCCGCCATCTTGCTAAGTTAGCAGCTCTAGTTTCCTGACGCAAAGTTGCGATTTCTTCACTCCGTGCCTATAAAGATATATAATTGTGAAATTGTAATTTCCAAAATGTTGTTACGTATATAGATTATAGATGTAAACACATTTATAATTACTATACTTATTATTTATTTAATATAATTTTGATGGTTGTTGGTAGATTCCCAGAAATGGGAATCTACGTCACTTACGTATGTATGGAATATAACCATTCCCAGAAATGGGAATCTACCGACAACCATCAAAATTATATTAAATAAATAATAAGTACAGTAATTATAAATGTGTTTACATCTATAATCTATATACGTAACAACAAAAACGGAGAAATGAATATATTGGAATGTTCCAATATATTAATTTCCCCGTTTATTGTAGGCAAAGCGCAATAATGAGTTCCGGTACTCAATCCACAATGTTTCGACAATTGGCGGGAGCGTGAGAAACCGATTGTCTTAACAATAGGTTCCCCCCTCTGCCTACCTTGCTATGCGAGAAAGAATAGAAAGTGTAAAAGGAAATGTATTCAATATATTTAAGAAATTGGACCACTTTACCTGCAACTGAGCTTCAGCACGTTCCAGTTGCTCCTTAAGAAGAGCGACCTGCGCGAGAGCTGCGTGCGCTGGCGCGTCCGCCACACTCTCCGTGTCGCTGCGCGCGTCCCGCATGTCCTCTCTCTCCACTCTCTCCGCCTCATCGCGTGTAGTGCAGCGCGCACACTCTCTGTTCTCTAATGCGCTGACTTCGCGTTCCAGTTGACGTACTAGTTGTTCTAGTGTACTGACCTTTGGATTAATATTGTATTAGTACATACTCTACAAATGATATTTTTTATATATGATTCGGCTATTGTAAAAAATAAAAAAATTGCCACTACCTTCTCCCTATAACGTGCGTCGTCATGCAGTGCGGCCGAAGCTCGTGCTTCAGCAGCTTCTAGGCGTTGCTGTAGCCGCGCCTCAGTACGAGCACATTGTTCTTCTAGCGCAGCTTCACGAGCCCCCGCCTCGCTGATACCACGTTCTAGCTCCTGTGGAAAATAATTTTAATTTTAAAAGATTGTGTTTATGAAAGAAAAAAATATATATTTTCATCTAGGCTTAGACAAAAATTTTATGGAATTTAAGAATGAACTGCACACTTATGCAGTATGCATATTTTAGAGATCTACATAGGGACGCCCCTGCTCACTTCACCACTCCACTCCCCGCGAGCCTGAACATAACACTAAAGTATATTGGAGCGCGACGATAAGTGTAATTTACTGCGCCAGTTTGCATATATGACAAAGTGACGCCGAATTCGGCATATTGAATATTATGTACATGCACGAGTTTGACTCGTGGCTAATAATAAAATTACAAGGCAAAATAAAAAAAAAGTAACCATAATAAACATAGTACCTGCACTTGTGCTGTAAGTGTCGTGATGCGCATACGTTCCTGAGTGAGTAGTACTTGCGTCTCACTCAGCTGTTGACTGGTGGCAGTAGCTACACGTTCTTTCTCCAGGGCAGAGTTCTTCATGGACATGTCAAAAATACTATATTTAATTAAATTATCTTAAAATGCTATAAATCAGATAAATTCTTAACATAAGATACATACATTACATAAGATACATACATTATTTTCAATCCATTAAATGTTAATAAAATAAATATACATGTACAGATTCAATTAAATTTTAACATAAATATGACATTTTTATAAATTTCACTCTAATGCAGGGTAGGCAGTGGACAGGAGATCTAGAGTGACATTTTCTTCCCAATTTTCATGATGTTAACTGGCAGACCTCAACGCCTCGCTTGGTGTTGATATCACAGAGAGAATATGAAAATAATAGGCGTGATGACAGATTTTGAGAAACTTCTATAATGTTGATTGAATATGTTATAATCACAATGTATATAATATTTCTGCATATACAAAGGTCTAGTATAAAAAAATACACTTATTTATGTCAGATGCTGGTACAGCAAATAATTTAAAAACTACATTCAAAATATTTTTTCCCAGTTTCACGCTGTATCCCGCATGTAGCATGGTAGGCAGAGGGACCATTTGATAACATTAAGTTTACTTATGAATTCTGAAAATATTGCGTGTCGAGTGGCCGTATACTCAATGCCGCGAAATCAATATAATTATTATTGAAAAACAAAAACAAGCAAAAGTACCTGAGCAGCAGTAATCTTATCGCGCATCTCCTCAACGGTACCGCGTAGCTGCTGCAGCTCGTGCTCGGTGGCCACTAAGCGCGCGTCTGCGTCTTTGCGCGCGCGACCCTCTCGCGCCGCCGCCGCTTCCGCCGTGGCCACACGCGCCGCGTCCGGATCGCCCCCGCTCAGCGTTTGACGGCGGAGTGCTCGTTCTTTTGCTACCGTATCCTGTGTAATTAATATAGTTTTATAATTATAACGAAATTATTTATTGTTATTTTAATATATTTTATTTAAAATTCAGGCTGATTCCCATATTAAGTGAATTAGGCAGAGGGATCCTAATGATACCCTTTTAGATATTGCGTATTGAGATTGCGAACTCAACGCCGCGTTGCGTCTCATCAGAGCGTGAAAATATAAAATAATTTAATCTCATCAGTGAGAATTGAACCCACAATTGTCATATTTGCTGTGAGGCTCTGACTGAATACAATTAGTCTAAAGAAAAGAAATGCATCATAAGCATCGTTTAATTCTATTCTAACTCTAGAATTACAACTAGAATTACTTTCTATTAATTAACTAGAATTTCGTAAAAGTAACTACAGTTACTTTTACGAATATTACTTAGCACAACTACACACTACTCACTTGAACATTCTGATAAATTACTATATATATTTAAACTACTATTTGGTACATAATCACAGCTACATGTTTTTATTAACTTACTATAGGCTTCACATTGATTTCCGTAAGCCATCTATGACTTAAGTCTTGTACATGATGTATAATCTCCTGATTGTCAATAAATTCACAGTTCAATATAAAAATATACAAAAAAACATTTTCACGTTTTTTCTCGATTAGTGTAGTAGGATAGGCAGTGTCTATTCCCCATTTTCCGTCCAATATCTGAGATATTATCCCCAATTTACAAAACTGGTATCTGGGACTTAATATAGTGTTCTTAACAAAGCAGGAAAATGTAAATATATTTTTAACAATTTTAAAGCGTTATTCCACACTTGAGAAAGACAAATACTTATTAGAAAACGTGCCTCTTGGACGCACGTTCAAATTTTTATACGTTTTCTAAAAAGTATTTTTGAAAATAATTATAATATAATCATTGCCCCAAGTAGAAATCGAGTCCACGACGATTGTTTTGACACGTTTACTGTCAGCGGTCCTAATACACCAACATGGCCTCAATACAGAAAAATCGAAAGTGCTTCTTTTACTAGAAATAATAAATATACAATTTCAAAGTTCACTAAAAACAAAAATATAACATTATTTACCTTATAATGCTTATGCTGGGCTCTAGCATCATCCGCTATCGCTATAGCACTAGAACATTCCGCCTGTAACTCCCTTACTCTCGCCTCAGCTCTTGCCAAGTTATCTTTGAGCAAATCTCTCTCAGATTTCAACTGAGATGATTGCGCCTGAGCATTTCTTAGTTCTGCGTTGTTTCTCTCCGTGATACCGATGCTTAGTTCTTGATTAGTTCTTTGTAAGGCCATACGTTCTTCTTTTTCTACTTCTACTTGGCGTTCTAAGCGTCTGGTGGATAATTTTAGCAAGATAAGACAAATACATATAAGATGAAGTAAAATTGTATGTTTTACTGACAACAAAAGGTATAAAATATATAGACTACAAATTTTGTTTATATTTATGGCCTCGAAATTTATGAGATAACAACACAATAAATTTGGTAATCATTTCATACTATATTATAGCAACCCTTAGACTAAAGTTACTGAATTAAACGTTTATATATTTGTAACTTTACATTTTGTTAAAAAGCCATTAAAAATTAAAAAATATATTCTATGTTTATTAACACAAAATTTAAAACTAGCTTAATTTATTGTGCTCCTGCCTTTTGAGATTAGAATCCGCGCCTCTTGGAAACCGTTCAAACGCTTTGACCACTAAGATACTCATCAAGCTATTTCGGAATTCCTATACGCTTGTTACAAATTATGTTGTTAGTTTTGTGACTTATAATACATATAACAAGAATAACACTTTAAAAATATAATATAAAAAGATCATCTAACTTATTCTGCAGCGTGAGCGCAGAGATATCGGCCTGCAGCGCCGCGCGCACGCGCTCCGCGTCCGCATCCGCCGCCCGCCGCGCGCGCTCTGCGGCCTCGCCCACCGCCGCCTCGGCCGCCGCCAGCTTGCTTTGAAGAGACGACACCTCCCTGCCCCGCATCGCTGCCAGCTTCTCTGCTGATCTGGTGTTAAATAAAGTGCTGTCAATGCCTGTCTAAGCAATACTTGTAAATCTTTTTTTTGGTGAAATGAATGAACTTATTGTTAAGACACTCCATTCTCTACACATTGACCCAATGATGGGAAAATTGCTTGTTGAGTGACGGAACTCAAAGTCACTTCTTGTTTTCTTAGGAATGTAAGGAAATAAAACTAATTCATTCCCCTAGTGGGATCAAACCCACAACCTTCGCCCTTTCAGGCAGATGTTGTTCTGCTGCACCATGACGGATTATATAATTGTCACATGTTAAATACAATAAAGTAAGTAAAGTAATGATGTCTTATTTAAAAATATATATATTATTAGGACTTTAAATCAATTATCATATTATATTGTGAAAGATCATTAAAAAATATTACTATACTAGCGGCCCGCCCGCGGCTTCGCCTGCGTGAACTACGTTATTATTAATTTGTGTCTCCATGAGTATCTACGTCGTATAAGTGACGTCCATGCAAAATTTGAGGCTCCTAGCATTTGTAGTAACGAAGTTTCATACAAACTTTCAACCCCAAAAACAACCCCTTAGAAGTCGAATATTGCAAATTCCCGTCTTAGCGAGCACCTACGTCCTATAAGTAACTCCTATGTAAAATTTGAGATTCGTAGCACTTGTAATTTCTGAGATTTCGTGATGAGTGAGTGACCTTTCGATTTTATATATATATATATTAACATTTCTAAGAATATTTATAAATGGCAATAATAACCAATCAATATTTCCGAATTATTGTAATATTATTTAATAAATATAACTATATATCAAAATATATAAAATACATAAAATTACATTTTGTTTTTTGTTTGTTTTTTTTTATGAACAAACTATTATAAAATTAATTAACTTTTAACAAGTTCAAGTTATTTCATATGTAACTAATAACTATCATTAACTAAAACTTACTTGTAAGTAGCCAAGTCGATAGCTGTACAATCGTGTGATCCATTGAATCCACCACTGTTGTCTTCATTTTCATCAATGGCTACATACGAGTATCCTAAAATTACAAAAAACAATACTTATAATTTCTACTAAATAATATACACTATTTACAAAAAAAATTATTAAGTATATCAATATCTTAGTAATAAAAATACACTGCTACGTCAGACATTAAGGGCGAAGGAGGGAGTCGACTAAGTGTAGGGAGTTGTCTTCATGACATCACATTTCAAAATGTAATATATTGTTTCCGAATTTTGCTAAATAATTGACGTCATATTAGTGATGTCATGATATTCCTGTAACATAATTATGGACAATAGTCGGACGACGAATATGGAATACCATATGGTCATTTTAACTTACCAACAAAAGGTAAATGTCCAGCAAAAGGTGGTCGGGTGCGGAAAGGAGCGGCAGATGGCGGAGACACCTCACGATTGGGACACGGTAAGAACGTAGCGTCCTCTGGCCCACGTAGATGTGGTACCCATGGTGGTACCTAAAAATTATGTTCTTTAATTATATTTTTTCAGATTTACGGTGTATTACACATATACCATAGATACAACCTAGCCTTAAGACACTCCATGCCAGACATATATTATTTGCGCATTAAGAGGCGGAACCCAACTCCGCGCTTTGGCTTGTTACCTAATGCCATCGCGTTTACAGTCAGATGCTACGCCATGACGGCGTCTATATATTTTCTCTTCTCTATCTATTCCCACGCCCATGACAAAATGTCATCTTTTCTTATTAAACAAAAATTCTATTAATTACTATTAAGGCCGTGGCGACACAGTGTCTGACAGAAAGCGCGATAAACGTAGATTCGATTTCCAATCGGGGGAATGAATTATTTTCATTTTCTTGTCCTGGTAAGAAGACAAGGCAGGGTGTTGAGTGTCAACACTCAACAGGCTATGTCTCAAATGGAAGGAGAGTCCTTACCAATAGGTTTTCTTGTTTTTCCTCAGCCTACTGATATGTGGGATACAGCGTGGAATTTAAAAAAATAACAAAACATACCTGATCCCTAATGGAATGTAATTTAAGATGCGCCAGAGCGGGATGCTGTAAAGTATCTAAATAGTTAAATCTGCGTGCAGGTGATACACGCAAGAGACCAGCGACGAGCCCACGCCAGGTACTTGACGGTCCTGAGGGTAGAGGGTCGAATGGAGGTTCGGAGTTTGGTTCTCTTTCGTATCTTGAAGTAAGAAATGATTTCAAATTATTACTTTGTGGGTGAAACCTGGGAACCAAGTCTCAGTACACTTTGTTTCTATTAAGACACTTCTGTTCCTCACTTTCTACCGGTATTGCGTAAGCAGAGCAAGAAAATAAAAATATTGAATATTAAATTTACTCAACTAGAATCTTTTAATTTTATTGTAAATTTTAAAAAACAATTATATATGGAACCACCGTATACCATGGCAGAGCACTTTCCAACACATTTGTTATTCCACAACATAATACTTGAGAAATTTCTAAATAACTTACTTTTGTATATTACTAAGGATTTTTGCTGTGCTGTCGTCATCACTTGAAGAAAATGGTCTTCTGAGTGTTACCAGTTCAAATGCGACGACGCCGAGTGACCAATAGTCGCAAGCAGACTAGAAAGAAAATTTGATTATTATAATAAAAACAATTCTAAATAAAGTATCTCTCACTCCGATCCCTATTTTCCGCCGAATTCTGGAGGCATGGCATGTTGAGTAGACTCAATGCCTTTGCTTCAACACCAGAGTGAAGAAATGAAAATATTAAATATTTCATTTTCTCAAGTGGGAATCGAACCCACAATGTGTCGCGTTTAGTCAATCTGCACCACGAGTGGCTTCGGGACAGACAAAACACAAAAAAGGGCGTGTAATATAAAGACCTTTTGATATTTTTCTTATTCAAAACAAATTTAAAAATGTTTAATTTCTGAGTAAAGTATATATAGTAAGTACAATGCCAGACCCATCATGTCATTTTGATAATTATGTGTTATAAAAATATTTCTTTCTCATTATTTGAAGTCATAATTATTATAATATAAAAAAAAGAAATTGAAAATATTTAGTTTAGTAAAAACAATGAATAGTTAAAGTGTGTGCACAATTACGTAATATATATGTATAATAAAAAATACATTGTTAAAACATTAAAACAAATGTCCTCATGCAAATTTGCTCTCAAACTACTTAAGTACTTAAACTACTATAGGTGCTATTAACTACCAAATATACTTCCTTATTTTGTTATTGAAAAAAAAATAAAAAACATTTTCTTGTTGTATCGTGCTTGCATATTTTATAGTTTCATGCTATTTTAGTATTCATATTGCAGTCTTACTATGGTTAAGAAATTATTCTTTGCAACTATACTTTTGTTGAATTTATAACTAAGAACTACTAACAACTTCATATGGGCTTTCTAATATAGTTGGTATTATCTTTATAAATATAATAAAAAAGTGACTCTCATGACTCAAAAAAGAGTTGTTGAAACCAACTGTAAAAAACGACTATTTATTGCTTGTTCAAAATATTTAAACTATTTGAAAATTACATAGTTATATAAATACACTTGTGTCTTTAAAACATTGCACAATAAAAATGTACTTTTTGTGCAATAAAACAATATGTACAATATTCCTCCACCCATACAAAGTGCTAAAGCGTTAGTAAACACCCACTATGGCCACGTTAACCCGTCGGCAGTACTCGAGACACACAGTGTGGACGGAGCAGTCAGCCAGCAGTTCTGGGGCCACGTAGTCCGCGGTGCCGCCTGCCACGCACCCACCCTCGGAGAGCCGCGCGCAAGTGCCGAAGTCCCCGAGCTTTATGTGGCCGCATCTATTTATATTGTATAAAAAAAAAATATATTGATGTTTTTTTTCGTATTTATTTTAGTTTCACAATGAATCCCTCAAATAGCAGTGTTAAATTGGGAACCTAGAACTGCTAAGACACTCCATTCCCCACTTCCCGCCGAATTTTTCATCGTAACTTTTATCGTTTTTTTTATCAGAGCAAGGAAATGAAAATAATTCATTTCCTGATTGAGAATCGAATCCACCGCCGTCGCAGCTTACTTTCAGACGCAATGGCGGTACTCCACGACTACCTCATAATAGTTGTTATCGAAAATGTGCAAAACATACCTGTCCAAAAATATATTTTCAGGTTTAACATCTCTGTGTACATAGCCCATTGCATGCAAAGCCTTGAGAGCGTGTGCTACTTCAGCAATATAAAACGCCGCATCTCTCTCAGAAAGTGGATTATCATGACGAGCCAGTAGACCAGCTAAGTCACCACCATTGCACAATTCCATGACAAGGTAGAGATTGGAATTGTCCTGCAAATGTATACAAAAATATTTTCTTTTAGCTTCATACTGTATCATATACATAAAACAGGGTAGAAAAACACTTTGTTCCACAATTTCCGCAACACATTGTGTGTTGAATGGTAGATCTCAATGCTGCAGTTTGTCTGTCTGTTACTAAAGTAAAGAAAATGAAATCAAATTCTTTCACCCGAGTGGGATATCAAAGCCACAATCGTCATAAATCATCATAGTGGTTCATTAATTATTTCGTCACTTCATCATAATTTCCTGGTTTGTTAAAACTATGTGTAGACTTGAAATCTATCACTTTAAATGGAAAATAGAAATGCTAGTATAAGTTTTCTCTGGCTTACAAGGTCAGAGAGAAGAGAAAAATATTAAAGTATATAATTGTTTACAAACTTGAAAAGCATATTGGAGACGTGGTGTCCATTGGCCTGTAGCATTTGCTAATATGTCTCTTTCATCTTCAGCACCGGTGACTCGCTTGCGTGCTTGCTCCTTGCGGACACTTTTAAGAGCATAGACATCCCCTGTTTGTTTTTCTCTAACCATCTAAAAATATCAAAAGGTTTTTTGTTTCAGATCTTTTGAAAGTATCTTTTTTATACAAAAATTGATCTTAATTATCTTGCAAAAGGAGGAAGATCTCCATTTAACAGTTAATATAATATTATTTTCTAAGTCTACTTTTGTGTGATCAAAATAATGAGTATAATATATTACATGAACTTCCCCATAATGACCACGGCCAATCAACTGAATTGTTTCAAAGTCTGTGAGACAAACACGAGTCCTTCGTAAATCTGCTAATACACTACGATCTGAAAATATATAAAATCTCTTTAGTTAACTTTTCCTGTAATATTGGTGATATTGCAGTCAAATGGAATTAACAAAGAGTTGCATATGTTTTAACTATGACTGAAGGTTGTGTGAGCCAATGTGTTACATCAAAACAATATACCTAATATAATCTTTTAAGTTTTACTTGATAAAGAAGAGAAAGAGAATTTTTTTATTCAACCCACTAGCTCCAGAGAACTAATTTAAAAAACTAAATTAACAAAAGAGAAGGTTTACAAGAGAATAAAATAAAATTATAAACATAAGTGAAAAAATATGAAAATTTACAGTACAGCAAAAGGTATAAATAACTAAGCAAGTGTAGAAACTTGCTCCCAAAGATGTTGAGCAGATGCAAATGAGAAAGGGTAACAATTCCTTCACTCATCAAAATTTAAATTGTATGTTTGAAATTCATTACATTATATTTTTTGTGCATTTGAAAAATTGTGTGTAATGCTGTGTACCTTTGCGTGTGTTCTTTGAGAGTGAGCCTGTTTCGTGTCTACTTATTTATTCTATGCTCATAAAAATGCAGAAATTAGGTATTTCATTAAAATAGTAAATATAATATGCAATGGGCGAATATAAAATGAAATTACTTTTGAACCTTTGAGAGAAAAATTATTTACATTCATAATAACAGGTGTTACGTATGTTGAACTTTAACTGACTTACATTTATCGAGGAAACTTCGTACAAGTTCATCGCACTTTTTAACAGGATCGTCATTACACTCTTCATATAAAACAGTTAATGCGTCTAATAACGTCTCACGATCTATTTTTCTACTAAGTTTACTAGTTCCATTAGTCACTTTGCCTATTATCTGTCGGTTTAAACGAGTAATACGAACAGCAATAGCTTCCTTGGATGGCTCCATAGTAGTTGTGTAGTTTAGTATTATTTTAAAGTATTTTAGACATTTTAAACAGTTTTTTTGTTTATATTATACTTTGGAGTCTAAAATACACGCATTAAACAATAGCCCGATTGTTACCGTTATTATTTAAAAATGGAAGTTGAAATGTGACAGCAAAAGAAAAGTGTTGCTAGTATATTATATATAGAATATACTATAATTATTCTAATTACAGTGTAGAGACCTTATTAAAATTATTTTTATTTTATATCTAAAAATCTAGTGATCCCGTGAGTGGAGAATAATAATATGATGTCTGATACAAAATATTATTATAGCTTTATTGCTACAATTCATTGTGAAATAATGTTTATCAATTAAAAGGTATGAGCACTTATGCTACATTTTTTATAAAATCCACTGCATAATCTAAATTCACAAGGGGTACAGTACGATCAACAAGTTGTGGACGCCTGAAGTTAGCTGTAGGCGCTGATTTGATTTTAGGATTTTTCATAACTGAGCTTCAGGGTGGTCACGATTTATTGTCCATACCGTACTTTCCATGTTCTTACAGTTGAAAAATTTACCGTAAATACAAAATAAATAAGGGACAAAAATCTGAAAAGTGAATTTATAGACATTTCATGCAAAATATAATTACAAACTTCATACAAAACCAATGCATACAGTTTGTATTTCTTTTTATAGCATATAAAGCATATAAAGTTAAAATATTGGCCAAATTGAGTTCGTCAACTTTTATAAATTGCACTTCCCGTTGACCTACAATTTTGAAATTGGTACGGAACTTTCGGTGGGCGAGTCCGACTTACACTTGATCGGTTTTTTAATCTATATATATAAAATCGAAAGGTCACTCACTCATCACGAAATCTCAAAAACTACAAGTGCTAGGAATCTCAAATTTTGTATAGGAGTTATTTATAGGACGTAGGTGCTCGCTAAGACGGGAATTTGCAATATTCGACTTCTAAGAGGTTGTTTTTGGGGTCGAAAGTTTGTACGAAACTTCGTTATTACAAATGCTAAGAGTCTCAAATTTTGCATAGACGTCACTAGGACGTAGTCATGGAGACAGAAATTAATAATGACGTAGTTCACGTGGGTGAAACCGCGAGCGGGCCGCTAGTTTAAAACAAAAAGTCATCACCAACGCCAACTCATCCCAGAGAGCGCCCGTTGGCCGGCTGCGAGGTTATTAGCTTAGCACATTCAACTGTAGGTAGGTCTATTGCTTAAAAAACCTTTTTGGCTAAATACATAATGAACACAAAACTTACCTACACCGAAATAATTTACACATAGATGTACATGACTAGAGGTTGTGAGAAGATCTGTTTATTTCATAACTTTTAACTTTTTCCGAATATAGTTATTAAATATATGGTACAAACAATGGTTGTCGGGGTACACATAGCGATAAAACAATATTCCTAACCATTTAATTTTTCAATATAAAAACAACATATCTAGCGAAATTGCGGAAATTCAACGAGCTGTACCTACTCGTATATAGGTTAGAGCGCTTCGACGGCTTTCAAGAGGTGTAGGTTCAAATCACTGGCCTGGGGCTGCAAATAAAAGCTACCATACAATACAAAAGATAGGCCATTTTACTAAATAGATATATGCCGCATACATTTGTTTATATTTATAGTTCACAATAGACGTCCGCCACATTTGTTACTTAAATTGTGACTTAATAACTTTATATTATGTACTAGTGGACCCGAACGCGGCTACGCCCGCTTGAACTATACGAATATTTATTAAATATATTTATGAAATTCATTTCAGTTTACAGATGCGTTAAGCAAGCTCATTTTGGGTGACGTTTTCTAACAACAAAATTCTAAATCGTTGCTTAGCAACGGCGGTTGTTATAAACATGGGGGAATAAATTGCATGTCAAATTAATAAGGATTTTAATAATTTGACATTTAGTGATATATATCGAAAATATTACAAATTTGAGAAAAAAAAGTATCCTATGTTCATCCCGAGACCCTCAAGCATCTCTATATGAGTATTTTATCACAATTAAATTAGAGGTTTGGCCCTGATTGCGTAAAAGACAGACAGACAGACAGAGTAACTTTCGAATTTATAATATAGGTATGGATTATAATAACATTTACATTAAAAATAAGTGCTTATTTTTATTATGAATTATCATTTTAGCAATAAAGTATATTAAATAAGTAATTTAAAAAATATTATATAACATATAAATCATAGTTTAATTACGATATTTTTCTCATCATCCTAAGGTATAAAAAAAGAAATAATTTCATTCACGATATCGGCAATGGCTAATGAGTGAGCAATAGAGCTTGTTTATAAAAGACGTTGGGAGGCATTTATTGGCAGTTTTGTTCTTGCTTAGCTAGCGTTTACTGTGTTGTATTATAAATTAAATATTCTAATAGTTTCTTTGCGGTGTTCTCATTATGGCGTTTCTTGAAGGACCTTCGATAAAACAAATAGAAATGATAAAACAGGAACTCGGGGAGGGGCCCGATGATTTGGAAAGGGGTGTTAGAGACCTTCGAAGTATGTGTGCGGCCAACCCTTATTTGCCAAATGCAGATGCTTTAGGTAAATATTTTATTTAATATTTTAATTTAAAAGTTTGCATAATACACGTTGTACGGTGCACGTTTAATTTTAGAAAAAAAAATACGATTTTTGAATACTTTTATTATTTTGTTAGTCTATTAGGTATTATTCGGTTTATTAAATCACGTTTATTACTTATACTTTTAATAAGGATAATAATATAATCTATTATAATCTATTTTCTATTATAATTTTTAATTTAATTAAATTTAATTTTTATATTGCAATAAATAGCTTAAATTAAAAATCGTTTAGGTACCTATTTATATATTTGTATACTTCAAGCCGCATAATTAATCATATAATGATAAATCATCTTGCACTCTAGATCTTTAATACTTACTTTACTTGACTATACTTGGCTCTATTTAAGTCTAATGCAAGTTTCAATTTAAAATAAATATTAAACTAGAACAGAACTGCTAGAACTGCTTTCGTTTCATTCCGATCTATGATCATTTAAAACATCATTTCCGATTAAATTAAATTGTACCAAAGAAAATTAAAGACGATTTTCTTTTTTTAATATCGATTTTTTTATAAAAAAAATACATTGAATTTATTTAAATTTAATTAATTAGTTATTTTAAAAACAAAATATAAAAAAATATATATCTATTACGAATTACGCTTGAATAGCTGAATAATATAAAGAATTTTATAAATAAACATTTACATAATTTTTATGGATATCTTTATATGGATATAAAGACATTCACTGATTTGGAAAGCCATTTCCGTATCTACTCGGCGATACGTTTTGCCACTATGATGGTGATAACACGTACGGCATATTATGTCCAAGAGCACGTCTAGGAATCTTTTAATCCAAACAAGTCCTTACAGTAATTCTAATCAGTAGTTTAATCTTTTATTTATTTTTTTTAGGATCTTAATTTTTCCTGCACAAAATTGTTCTCAGAATTCCCTTCCTATACCTATAGTTTCGTTCTTTTGAAAACTAACAATTTGTATATTTCGAAAAATTATTCTCTCATAAAATCCACCACGAATCCACAACACTATCATTTTGTTCAAAAAATTTTAAGATAATTTTTAAATTTCAAAATCAAAGAAAATAGCCTAAAATTTTAATAAAGGTACCTACATTTACATACTCTTACAAATAATATATGCCATTCACGGGAACAACGGAAGTCACTGCATTTTAATCAGTTATTCCGTTTCTGAGATTATCGTGAATAACTGCACAAACAAATCGAAAATCAAACAAACATTTTAAAAATCATTGTTTTGGGTTCTACCTACTATTAATCAATGCCCCCAATAACGTATTTTGTCTTATATGTATATAGCATGTATATAGAGCGTGGGAAAATGAATATAACTACGATATTTTTGTTGACATAACTTTTATTTTTTACTTATTTTTTTTCCTTTTTTATTTCCATTAAGTTTCAAGTTTGTTGATATCAAGTTTAATTAAAATCAATTCTGCAGTTTAGCCGTGAAACAATAACAAACGGACAGAGCTACTTTCACATTTTTTTATTTTACAATATAAAATATATAACAAGTTTACATTTATAATTCGGTTCTCAGCCTTCTGCAATCAAGAACCACGAATGCCTTTTTTGTCTGTGCCAGACTAAAACACACTTCCGTATTTTTGACATAATTCGTGTAGGAAACACGGAAGTAGATTTTTTTATCACATATTATTTTAATGTAATCTGATATTAAATCTTACATTATATATCCGATCGAGTTTCGTTATGATTTAAGTTTTACTATAAGTCTTAAATAACCTATTAAAAATAGTTTCGACGATTCGCACAAAATATGTTTCATTAGTTTGGTAAATATTTTATTTTCTAAATCAATACTTTACTATGTTAATAAGCTTAATTACGAATCACATTATATTAAATAAAATTAAATACTTTTTCTCCTAAATTAGGTAATACATGTGTAATGTAATTATTACAAAATAAAATATGTTAATTATTATATCGGTTTGTCGTTCAGCGTCAATGGTGACTTACTGACCTTGTTCTCTTACTTTTATTGTTTACGTGCAATTAAAGCACTAACTTGCATTTTATTCTGACTTTGTGTAATGTTGCAATTGTTCAAGTTCTCTTTTAGTTTAGTATGCGATATCGGTGTTGTTTCGTAAATAAATGCTCTTGAGACGATATTTTATTCTAAGAACGTTTAATTTAAACAAATACCTGTAAATTTAACACAATTTTAAATTTATCTCTCTTTAAAAATATCTTATTTTAAGATTTTTGTATTTTATTATCTACTAATCAATAAATGCTTGAGGAAGTATGCTAATGTTTATAAAATATTGTTAAAATAAGTAATAAGTACCTAATATCCATCGGCCTCACAATTAATATGTAATATTGCCGCAATGAGACAGAGTGTGACCGTAAAGTCGATTGTGGGTTCGATTCCTACTCAGTGGAATCAATTATTTTCATTTCTCAATTCCAGAACTCATATATTAATATAATGTCTCGCAAATTGTGCGGAATCTGGGAAACGAAATCTATTAACAAATATTACTACATTTAGAAATTGGTACGGAACCCTTAATGGGCGAGTCCGAATCGCTTTGGATCAGTTTTTTATCCACACATATCAATTCAGGGTAGGACAAGAACAAGAACATATATGTAGATATGAAATTCCGTTCTCAACTTTATATGTATTTTAATGATTGAAGTACCTATTTGTTCATTGACTTTGTGTTTTCAAGCTTGAGAAACGATAAAAAAATCCTTCATACTTAAATCTATATAGCAAGAATCGAACCATTAACCATCGCGTCTATAGTGAGATATTTATTAACTGCGCCATTAATATGTTAGATATGTTATTTTAAATACAAAATAATATACTGTTCAGCTTTTGGCTCATCCTGATGACCGGTTTAACAACTAAGTAAAGCTAAACAAGAATACGAAAATATCGTAACGGAGTGGGTATAATTCATAATGACTTATTAAAATTTAAGTTAAGTATACGTATATTTTCAACTTTTAAAATTATTTTTACAAGCAACGATACTGTGACAAAATATACTTATATTAATCAAATCATCTTCACGCTATAGCCCGTATACAGGAAGTAAGGCAGAGGGCTAGCTTTTTTTTCAAGGTATTGCGTGTTTAGTGGTGGAACTTAACACCGGGTTTTTGCCACCAGAGCGAAGAAATGAAATATTAATAAATAATAGTTCATTCTCTGAAATGGGAATCGAACCTACAGTTCACGTTACAGTCACACCTTGTGCCGCTGCGCATTTTATAAAATAGAAATTACAATAACTATAAATATATTGTTATTATTTAAATTAATTTGTTGTGAGTACTTTTCTGTTCCACAAGTGGCCATAATTATGAACTTTGAGAAAAATATATTTAAATACTAACAAAGTGTAAATATAGATATAGGTGTGTGATAATAATCAATTTACATAGCGATGTAATATTTTTTTAAGGAGTACCTAGTATTTAAATTTGTCATTTAACCGGTATTTCCACTGACTCGTTCCATATAGCGCTTATTAGAGCCTCGACATATTGTTTTGAAGAAAAAAATCCTTGAAAATTGTACATAGGTAATTTTATTTTATGTCCTACATTTATTATATAAATATTGCGTTCGAATTCCGCGTGCCATTGATAAGTGCTTAAATATTTAAATATACATATTACATGCATAAAGAGATCTTAACGTGACGCAGCGGGATAGCGTGATGGCTGTGGATGCGATCCCACTCCTAGCAATTAATTATTTATATTTAACCGCTCTGACAAGTAAAAGCATGGCGTTGAGTTCCGCCACTCAACACTCAATGTCATCAACGATGTCGATGTGGCCTACACAATTGTAATTGTGTCAATTTAGCCACGATGCTAAATTAAATTGATTCTGTTAAGAAAAAACCAGCTAAGTGCGAGTCCTTCCCATCCACTCAGTGGTTCCGTACCAATTTCATAATTGTACAAACCTATATTTGCGGGCAGATGCATCTTTTATGAAATTAACTACAAAAGTAAGTTTGTAATCTATTCTTTCTTTTTCTACGACATATCTACCCATTAATTTCTATTTTTCTGACTTTTCCCATTTTATTGTAAGTTCTCGATTTTGCAATCCAAACTTCATAATTGTGACTCCTGGCAGTATACTCTATAATTAGTACGTTTTATACGGATTTTATTCATAACGCAGAATAAACGGTCATATGTTTTGAAAAAGGAGGAAATTTTTATGTGTATCAATAGTTATAAATAAATATTCTACTACTATTGACAGATTTTTCTTTAAGTAATATATATGTCTTGTGTTATTTATATAAGTGTTTATAGCCGACTAGATATACCTAAGTCTAATTTATTTTCTAGGTACTATTAAAGTTTCTATTCAGTAAATATTTATTTTGTGGTAATCTAAATAGACTTAAGTACATAATTTTTATTCTTGACAATGAATATGTAATTTCTTATTATTAAGTAAATAGGTACTTACATTAATTTATTTATAATAATTGTGACGTCATCATGACGACGAGACTGTTTAAACGAGATGTGAGGTGATAATTTAACTCGTGCATTATTAAAATATATTTATTTAGAGGAAAAATAAAATAGTTTTTCATATAACTATATTTTCTGTTTATTTAGAACTATTTTCTACAAATTTTATTTATCCTACAAGCATGTGTCTGTAAACACGACGGTTGGGGGTTCGATTACTTCCATTCCCACTCGCGGTTATGAGTTATTGTTTATTAATGTTTTCATTTCTTTGCTCTGGCAATAAGGCAAAGCGCGGCGTTAAGTTCCGTCACTCATCACGCAATGGTGTCGAAAATTCGATGGTAAGTGTGAAACGGTACGTCTTAACATTAGGTTCCCTCTGCCTACCCTGTTGTATACGGGATACAGCGTGAAGCTGATTTAATTGTTTAATACAAGTATGCAATTTACTCTTGCGAGTTCAAAGTAGTCCTTAATGAGTCCGCTCCGTTCGCAACGGAAATAAGAAAGATGGCCTGTAGGCAAAAAATATTATGAATTTTCTTAAAATAAGTATATTGTCCACAGAAACGCAATTACTCCAGGTGTTTCTGCGAGGCTGCCGGATGGACTTTGAGAGGGCACGAAAAAAATTGGAAACATTTTGCTACGCTCGGTCGCGCTTCAGAGATCTGTATGAGCATCGGTCTATTACAGAACCACCTCTAAACGAAGTTTGCAAATTTTTGTAAGTACTTTATTATTAGAATTATAATATAGTAGGTACAGTGAGAGAACGAGAATAATTTATACGTAACGCGTTATACGGGAATTCTCATATAACGCGGAACCTATCTAACGTTCTATAGGGGGAATTACATATTTTTAATTCAATTAGGAACAAGACAACCCTAAATCTAAAAAAAACTGTAATTTATGCCGACTGGAAGTTTTAAAGAGATAAGTAACGATAATTATAGCTGCTGCATTATATTACCTGTAAATAAAAATATTACTCATTATATTCATTATCCATCCAAAAATGAAGACCAGGACAGTCGTGGCGCAGGGGCAGAAACGTGCGACTGTAAATGCGATGTTTGTGGGTTCGATTCCCATTCGAGGAAATGTAATGTTTATTAATTTCATTTCCTCCAGAATTCCGTGGAAAATAGGGAACGGAAGCGTTTTAAAGGGTACGGAGTTTCACAACGCTAAGTTCCCAGGTTCCTATTGCCTACCCTGCTGCCATGTGCGGGATACAGAGCTAAAAAATTTTCACCATTTGAAACTGCGGTAAATTGACAGTCCTGGCTTGTACGCATATTTTAATAAATCATAGACATATTAATAAAAATATAACTTCCCTATTTTAATTTTTATGAAAATAAATTTATCTTCCTCGATATCTCACATAATTGATACAGAGGATGAATATTAAAATATATTCATTAATTTGCCTAACGTCGTTTAAAAATGTATAAATTAATAATATTTATAGTTATTAGGCTTCCTACAGTGCATATTACTGTTAATTAAATTTGAGATTTAAGTTTTAAGTAAATAAAAAAAATATTAATCATATTTTAATATTTATTATTAAATCATTTTATAATAAATATTAAATTCATAATAAAAAATTGTATAATATTTATATACAACTACTTTATAATCTATTTCATTCAATGTTAGCGATATGACGTTATATAGCTGACTAAACTCATATTTTAATTTTCCTCAAGATGCAGGTCAAGGATTACTTTCTTAGCATTTTTCTTTATTATTGCGAAATAGCGAATAGTTCTGCACATTTTTCATTTATAATATTTTGTTGCCATTTTTGTCTTTTGGCTTTATATGCATTCATAATAATTGAAATATCTATCCTGCATGTAGCAAGGGCGGCAGAGGGAGAATAGAAACGTAAAAGAATAATGTTACATTCCCTCGAGTGGGAATAGAATCCACAACCTGTCGTCAACAGTCACAATCTTGTGCCTTTGCACCACTGGCCTCGATTATTATTTAAATATTTATTGCGTCGACAACAAAATTATGTATTTGTACTTTGTATGTAAGCGTGTAAGCAAATTGGCTAAGCCAAAAATAAGAACAAATATTTATCGTTAAATATATTATGATGATGAGGCTAGTTGGGTCGTTGGGGGTTCGATCCTCGCTCGAAGAAATGAAATAATTATTTAAATTTGTATTTTTATTACTTTGCTCTAGTGTCGAGACATAGCGCGGCGTTCAGTTCCGCTGCTCATCAGACGAGGCCTACAGAATTGGAAGTAAATGGGGAACAGAGTGTTTTAACACCAAATTGCCTTTGCCAATCCTGCTGTGTGAGGGATACAGCGTGAAATCGATAATTATATAATGAAACAAATATTCTTTTCACAGAGATATAATACCTCTTCCCAAGCTAACAGATGAGGGTCTCCGAGTAACTATATTTAGAGTACGACCAAACTATCCTGAAAGTGCATCAGATATAAGCGCAGCAGTTCGCGCCATATTACTTATAAGCGATGTGCGGATGCACGACGAAACACTCATCGCTGGTGACGTCTTCATATGGGAGGTGGGGCCTTTGAACTTATCTATATATATAAAATCGAAAGGTCACTCACTCATCACGAAATCTCAGAAACTACAAGTGCTAGGAATCTGAAATTTTGCATAGGAGTTACTTATAGGACGTAGGTGCTCGCTAAGACGGGAATTTGCAATATTCGACTTCTAAAGGGTTGTTTTTGGGGTCGAAAGTTTGTATGAAACTTCGTTACTACAAATGCTAGGAGTCTCAAATTTTACATAGACGTCACTAGGACGTAGTCATGGAGACAGAAATTAATAATAACATAGTTCACGCGGGTGTAACCGCGGGTTGGCCGCTAGTTTAAAATAATTTTCATTCTAGATTATTATCGTTTTATGATAATTAAGCAAATAATATTCTCTTAGGTGATATATTATATAGTCAAATATTTTAGAACAAGGTTTTAAACTAGTTTTGATTGTGCTTTAAATAAATTATTGCCTAGAGGATTGAAGGTTGCGCGTTCGATTCCTGTTGTAATATAAATATTGAATGTGCACTTTGTTCCGGTATGACATTAATTTTAAATACTTAATTAGCATTTGGTATGAGTTTATATACTATTAATACAAATTAATTAAAAAAATACACGAATATATAAGAAGAAATTAAAAGATTATAAAACAATTAATTTTGTGTTTCATGCTTAACTTAACCTAGCTTACAAACGCTATGGTTTCTACATACCTCTTTGGCCTCGTCCACTGTCATCAACCTTTTCATACACGCACTCCGGGGGGTCTTCATGCTATTTACGTGACCTTCCTCCAGTATCTTCGATACTGTTTTGAAAGGTCAACCGAAGTCTCCTACCTCTCTTATTGGTCACTTTTCCTTTATAAATCTTTTTTACCATTCTTTCAACACTGACTTGCCTAAAAATCTGTTCTCTATGCGACCATTTACAACCATAATACATACTTATATGTATAATATACAACATAATATAAGCGTTTCTCCAGGCGTCCCACGTCCGCGCGTCCATAGCGGCCCGCGTGGCAGCCTCAGCCAGCTCCGTACGTCGCAGCATCCAGCTGGCGCAGGCCGCGTACCCGCAACGCATGCGGCGTATACACGTCGTGGGTGCTCCCTCCCTGGTCGCCTCCTCTCTGAACCTCATGAGATCCTGCGTCAACGAGAAGATTAGGAAACGGGTAAAAATATGTCACTGTTTTTATTGTTTTTTTTAGTTTCCACCTGTTTCCTATATAGGGTATGGTAGGTAGAGGGAATACAGTATTTAGACACTCCTTTCTCCATTTTTGTCGAGCGCAGCGCTTTTCTCTTCTTTTCCTAAGTAAAAATATTTCTTATCTCAGGTAAGAATTGAACCTACAACCGTCGCGTTTACTGTCAGTTGCTGCGCCAACACGATTTATTAATTTGTATTGTAATATTGGATTTAGAAAATTAGATATTTAAATGTAAAATTAAAACTTGAATCGTTAAGACATTTCTATACCTTCCACGAAGACCTTGACAATGAACTCAATGAACGGGGACATTATTCCGTTCGTAGATATTATAAATGCAAACAATTATAATTGATTTTGTAACTTATAATGTCCTTGCTTAAGAAAATAGGAACTAAGTAGTAAAATAACTATTTTTTTTTCAGTATTACTTGCACTCTAAAACTGAAGAGCTGTTCGACCATTTCCCGGCACGAGTTCTGCCAGCTGAGTGGGGAGGAGAAGAAGAATCGATAGAGATTTTAAATAAGAAATGGCGGCGTAGAGTCGACGAAGTAAGAGATTACCTTCGTGATTTAAGCGAAGTGTGCAACGTATGTCCAGATTCACATTATGACAATGATATTTATGGAGTCGTTGGTTCCTTCAGAAAACTAGATATCGATTAACTGTCTATTATTATATATTATATTTTTTCATATTTAAAAATACCATTTAATTTGAATATTTGTTAGTAAGCTTACCTTTGTAGTTGAATATTTCTAGTGATTTTTTTTAAACTTATTTTTTCTATTAGACATAATTATAATATACTCTAAAATATGAGACGCAACTACATATATATTTTTTTAATATATAAGTAGTTGTACCAACTGAAGATGTTTCCTTAAACAAGATAATAAACAACGCTATATAACTATAATGTCTGCCGTAGCAAGTGGCTCTGTGCCAAAACAGGATATATTAGCATATAGTGAAAAAAAAATTAAAAAATACACGAACATTATACTCACATGGTTTTTTTATTTACCTTAAAAATTATAGACTAAGAATTGTACTCCTAAAAATTAGGCAAACATGGCAAAATTGCGTAACTTCACTTAACATGTCCTATAGACATAGATTTAACCCGTTTAAACAGAAGTCTGTTGTTTATTCTAATAACAATAATGATTGTTCTTTTATGACGAAATCAAATACGGAAGAAAAACGTAATTCATTTGCCATAATATTATATTCCCTTATATTAATATTATGGGTAGGTATAGGCCAATAACGTATATGTAGATAACTAAGGAAATAAATGTATATGTAAATTATTTCATATAAATATAGACTTATCGGCTCGTTCAGTGGCATGAATTGATTGTAAAAAATATTATCTATGTAAAAATAATAGTTATTGGTTCATATCATAAATATCTTCAACATAAACCATTTACACGAACATATCTGCTGTTACAAAGCTAAAGTCCCTGTATACGCTAATGCGTATTACCTACGTAGATAGATACTATTATAGAAAACATTATGTAAATAATATAATTATTTAAATATAAAGTTGGCAATATATTCCAACATTTATAATGCGTTGGTATTTCAATAATGCACGCTCTTCTAAATAGGTTTATTTACATCTAAACACGATTATCCTTAGACTTCCTATGTTGTATGGAACGTGGTTAAAAATTTAAATAGACAGCTAGTAAAAGGACAAAGCTGATTGTTGACATTATGGTACCTATGTCAATAAACGATAAATGGATATAAAAAAAAACAAAAAAAGACTTGTGGAGTGAAGTGGAGAAAAGTGGAGCAGTAAATTAAATTTAAAAAATTAAATCAGCTTCACGCTGTATCCCGCACACAGCAAGGTAGGCAGAGGGAACCTAGTGTTAAGATATTGCGTTCCCCACTTTCTGCCGATTTCTGGTAGCATTGCGTGTTGAGTGGCAGAAATTAACGCCATACACGCTATGCCTCGATACCAGGGCGAAGAAATGGAAATATAAACGTAAATAAATATTTCACTTCCTGGAGTGGGAATCCACAACCGTCGCGTTACAGTCACTCACACCCTTGTGCCGCTGTGCCACGACGGCAGTAGATACTTATTAATGAAATAAATATATTTTGAAATCCACCAGGCATATTCAGCTTAGTTTATGAGGCTAGATTATTCAGAACAAAAGGGCAAAATTCCATTACATGAACCTTAAAAGAACTTCCAAACTAGGCAACAATATGGCATTAGCGATTTAAACCTGCCACATCATAATAAAAGAACTAAACTAACAAGCTATTAACAATGTCTTATGCATATTTTTTGCAAATAAATCAAATAGCTACCATTTATGACTATTTTATTTATTTTAAAAAAAATCGAATGCCATAGATAGGTATCAGGATTGTTGAAGACGACTCTAAGTTAAGTATGCTAATTAAAAAATGAAGTGGGTGGGTCGCTATTACGTCACTAGAAATACACGTTTTTAAATATATTTCTAATTCGCCTAAAATTCTTTAAGGATATCTATTATTTTGGTGGCCTCTAAAGTTTTCGAACTGAGTTTTATTGTATAAAATGTTTCGAATATCTATTCACGGTAAAGTTATTATTTGCGTTAATCTATCTTATAATAAAACATTAAAAAATATGTTGTACGTTCAATATTTTTAATAAAAATTCCAATAAAATGATAATAGAACTTGAAATTATGATTTTTAAACTTTTATATGTGTATCTCTTAATACATCTAAGTATATCTTCTGAATTACAGATTTTTTTTTTATTGCAATAACGAATAAGAGCAGAGTAGATCTAGTAAGGCTACCAAAAACGTAGTAATTCTATTATCATGACTACGTTACCTGTATCGACAATCTTTTTTTTTCAGTTTTAAGACAACAAACAGCTGCCGATGATCATAGAATGGGGTGAATTAAAATAAATGACTAATGGTTCTTGTGAAGATTGTGGTTAGAAAAGGGCGATATATAAATTATAATTAATTATGTGTTATATAATATAACATAATTATAATGATTTATAAATTTAATGAGCTTACAAATTTTACCTATTATTTATTTTTTCAGCTTCACGCTTATTACGTATGTAGCAGACAAGACACCGTTCCGCACTTTACGCCGAAATTGTAGGCATTACATACTGCAGCACTTTGCCTAGATACCAGAGCGAAAATATTAAATATTTCATTTCCTCGATTGGGAACCGAACTCACAGTCTGTCACGTTCACACTCTCATGCTTGTGCCCCTGCGCACGAATGGTCTATTCTATTAATAATATATCCAGTTCGAACAAGCAGCATGATCGTTTACGATACGTTTAGATAAGTAGAAATAAAAAAATTCTCGCCAAACTAGTTTATTCGCCAGAAGACCGAGTTTTAATCACAAAGAGAAATAAAATATAGCGGCACATAAGTTTTTATTACTTTTATCATATTCAACGTTAAACATCCTATTGGCGGAAAGTGGAGAATTTGCCGGAATACATTGAAAATTCCTAAGTTTGGCGAAAATTCTTTGGTCAAAGGACGATAAATGTCATTTGTTTTGGATTTAACTAAGGATTTAAGTCAGATCTAAAGGTTTTTTTTTTTTTTATAGTAAAAGGACAAGGCAAACGAGCGTTCGGGTCACCTGATGGTGATCACCGCCGCCCACGACCCCGTGCAACACCAGAGGAGCTACAGGTGCGTTGCCGGCCATTGAGGTGGAGATAGAAGCGCTTTTTAAAGGTACCCATATCGTACCAACCTGGAAACACTGCCGCGGTAAAAGTTTCACTAGTCTTATATTATTTTTAAATGACTAACCGATTATATTCAGTTCCCCACTGGTATATGAACAACACAAAATGTCTTGATATTTTTTTGGAAGGTGGCTTTTCGGAGAGTGTTTTAAATTTTTTTTAGTAGGCTCACTCTGCAAACCCTGCTGCAAACTTAGCTATACATATACGAAAAAAACAGGAAGTTTTACAACCTAAATATATACCTCCCCATTTGAGTACTAAAACAGTAAATATCTATAATACGAATATACATTCGTATAAATAAACAAGTATTTGATAAAAACAACTATTTAATGCTACTACGGTTCAAAGACTTTGTGGTTTAATTTATTGCAAATGTCAAAGTAAGTAAATCATTTTAAAAAACAGAAAATATCGTTAACTTGTCGTCATTACTGTAAGTTTCGAAGTGAACCTGATTTGAAAAATATTAACCAGTATATACAAATCAGGTTCACTTCGAAACTATATTTTAGTATATATATAATCTAGATATATTAAATATTTCCACGGGTTTGTATCTACTTTGATGAGTTCTAGAAAACTCGGTGCTATTTAATTAAGGTGACTTGTTATACGTAGATGTAGATACTTAGTGTTTACAAACTGCGTCAGAATAATTATTATAAAATAACAAATTGTCCACCAAAATGACCTTTGCAAGATTGATTTATAAATTTAATAAAATGTCACTTCGTTATTTATAATAAATATTAAATACACAATGTTCTATACAAAGTAAATTGATAGTAAGTATATGAGTTACATAATTATCCACGTTCTTAAAATCTCCATACCTGGTGATAACCATATCACCTATATTCTTGAGGCTAATTTAATTTATATAAGAGTTATTTTTTTCAGCTTCACGCTGTATCCCACACACAGCAGCGCAGGCAGAGGGAACCTAGTGATAAAACACTTCATTCCCAACTTTCCACCGAGTTTTTCGAGCCCTTGCGTGAACTCAACGCCGGACTTTTGCCTTGGTGCCACAAAGCGAAGAAATAAAAATATTTATAAATAATAATTCATTCCCTCGAATGGGAATCAAACCCAAAACCTTCACGTTACAGTCACACCCTTATGGCACTGGATCACGAAGGCCTTCGGCCTCCGAAGAGTAGAGCTACATTTTTATTTACTTAAGTGTCTAGTTAAAATAAATAACAATGTGGATTCGTACTAGGCAATGAACTAGGTACGTTGAAGAAGTTGCTGCCCTGCATTCCATACAATTTTCTGTGTGGCGAAGGTCTTTTAACTTAAATATAGATAGATATATTAATAATATTTTATTAAACGAAACCGGAAATGTGCGAACTGAGAAGTACGAAATTTGGCACAGTTATAATATACATAGAGAAGAAAGTGCAGAATGTTTTTGTGTTCAATAGGTCTACAATAGGTTTACATCTGGATAATTATATATTACAATAAAAATTCCTTTCGATATTACTTTTTAAAATTATTTAGATAAAAAAATAAATATTTTATTTCAATGCTACTTTTGAAGAAGATAAAAATCTTATTAAGATTTTTTATAGATCTGTAATATACAAAACTTAATTTGATCGCGCTCTAATAATTGAATGTTGACAACATGAAAATGTCATGACACATGGAGTTGTCACTGTCATTACGTGGCCTTACCTAAAGAATCTTTTTAAAAGAATACCAGGCTGTATTAGAAATTTATATGCTATTTGTTTAATTAAGTAAAAATTATTGCATACATATTTGTAAAATGTATACCTCATATAACACGTTATGGGTTCTTTCAGTTATTTTAGCTTCTTTAATAACAATTACAAAAGGCTACACTATAACAGTAGACGCGCACGCCGAAGAGTGTTTCTTTGAGAATGTCGAAGCCGAAACGAAAATGGGTACTTAAAATATGATACTTTACGAAAAACACATAAGTTATTTGTTTCACAATCCCGAAACAAACCATGACTTTAAAGAATATTGTAACTTTAGTAACACTGACAGTATGTTATTGTGATTATAGTCATAAAAGCTTAAGTAGATAAAGATAGTTAAAAATAAAGATATAGGTTGTAAATACTTTACTAACAAAAATAGCAAAATAAATTTCAATGTAGCCATATTCTTATTTTTTCAGGTTTAACATTTGAAATAGCAGAAGGTGGATTCTTAGATATAGATGTTAAAATAACTGGCCCAGATGGTGCTGTTATATATAAAGGAGAGCGAGAATCATCTGGAATGTACACATTTTCCGCACCAACATCTGGTCGATACACATATTGCTTCAGCAACCAAATGTCAACTATGACCCCTAAGGTATAGTTTTATAAATAAGTCTAATGAGATAATTTTTCAAATTTTGGTCCTACAAAATCTATATAAAAATGTATACTCTCCATAGAGTATATTATGTATACATTGAAATAATATTTTACATTACAAATATAATATATATATTATTTTATTTTTATATGACTATTTAATTTTAGGTGGTAATGTTCAATTTGGAAGTAGGAGAGGCACCACACAAAAAGACTGGTGAGAAAGAAGATGAAGTTAATCATAATAAGTTAGAAGACATGATTAAAGAACTTGGTACAACTCTAAAAACCGTCAAAAATGAACAAGAATATATGCAGGTATGTTTTTCAGACAGAATTTTATATACTAGACTCCTAGTACACCTACCTTAGCAGCTTAGCAGAGTATTTGCATATTAGAAATGAAAGAAGGTTATAATAACATTTTTGATAAAAATTATTGACTTAGTTCTAAGCTTGTTTATGTATTATAAATAAGATAGAACCTATTAAAGATTTTGTGCATTTTTAGTATGTTTTGATATAGTAATGGATCTTGGAAGCTGCAAGAAAACAATCATTGGAAAACCTTGTTTAAGCCATTAATCTGATTTTTGTCATGTTTTACTGGAAATTAATAAAGTGAAACAAAATTTTAGAGGCTAGTTGTTGTGCATGGGCACAACTGTGTGTCTGCAAATGGGATAAGTTGTGGGTTTCATCTCCACTTGATGAAATGAAATATTTAAATTATAAATTAATATTAATCTAAATGTTATGTTCATTTCTTTTCTGTTGTATCGAGTCAAGAAAGCTATGATCTAACAAAAAAGTAATAACGCAAATCTTTTGAAAAGTCAAACGATTTTATATCGAAACTAAACTTCCTCTCTTTCTAAGTAATGTATTCCGAACGGGCGTAAATGAGATAAGGCAAATATCTAATAAACTGATATTCGCCTCTCTCTTTCTATCGGTATATTCTTCACGGGTGTAAAAGAAAAGAAGTGAATATCCGATAGCTAACTAACTAGCAGATTCATGTTTTGGCGGTTTTCTTAGTTAGTTATTTCTTCGTTTTGAAATCGGACTTCTAAATAAATGAATAAGGTAGAAATTTGGATTTAAAATATAATTTAGTATTTTAACATTATTTCAACTTAATTACTAAATATTGTTTTTTTTAACTTATGTTTATAGTTTACTAGCGGCCCGCGTGAACTACGTTATTATTAATTTCTGTCTCCCTGAGTACCTACGTCCTATAAATGACGTTCATGCAAAATTTGAGACTCCTAGCATTAGTAATGAAGTTTCATACAAACTTTCAACCCCAAAAACAACCCCTTAGAAGTCGAATATTGCAAATTCCCGTCTTAGCAAGCACCTATGTCCTATAAATAACTCATGTGCAAAAATTCAGAATCCTAGCACTTGTAGTTTCTGAGATTTCGTAATGAGTGAGTGACCTCTCGATTTTATATATATAGATAGATAAAGCATTTTTTATTTATATGTAATACTAATTACATATATTTATTATTATATTATAATTTTATACTTTTGACTGCGTTTACTGACAATTCGAAAAAAAAAACGATATCTGAAAACCGTTTTTAATATCGATACGAAAACCATATATCGGTATCATAACCGTTAGCGGAAAAAAACGATAACGCCCATCTCTAGAATGGAGTCTTAACATGAGTTTCCTTTTTTAGAAAAGCTCATTTAGAAAAAAATTTAAAAAAATGTTTTATGACCATCTCCATAGACATAGCACTTATAACTCTGTTGCCATCAACAGTTCTACTTTTATTTGCCCTATAGAACAGCTGTGTATCATTTTAGTAGAATGGGGCTACTGAATTTCTCAATATTTTATTATATATTGGAAAAGATTAGTATAGGTCAATTCTATTTGTTCTCAGATGACTTTATAAATCTTACAATATGTTCAAATATTACAAAACCTTCAAAACAAATGCTTAATAGCATATAGTTTATTGTAAATATTTTTGTATATTTTCACAATTTCTACACTACAATAGGATGTAAAATATGCTCTACATTCTTTAAACTCTTTTTTAAAGCCATTGGTTGTCTTTAAAACTGACTATATGAATATAATGTTTTGTTAAGTAATAATAATATTTAGTTAACAACAAATACATGTTAAATTTCTTTCTTGAAAAAATTCATTTATTATTTTTATATATTACAGGTTCGCGACCGCATTCACCGTGCTATCAACGACAGTACTAACTCGCGCGTAGTTTTGTGGTCAGTCTTTGAGGCCTCAGTCTTACTTGTAATGACCATGGGACAAGTTTACTACTTAAAAAGATTCTTTGAAGTGCAACGTGTTGTCTAACCTGTTACTATTATTTAGGAAGTTAATAATATTTAATATTTTCTTATACTAATGACTGAAGTATGAAATCATTTTAGTGTGAAGTGTCAATATGATTTGTGAATACAGAATATTATTTATTATATTTACATGTTTTTGGACATTGCAGAATTGTGTTATAACATTTTAATCTTCAATAGTAAATTGGATATATTTTTGTAATACATCATAATAATTAATCATAAAATTTCATTATGTTCAAATAAAATCAGAAAAAAATGTGCAATGTAATTGAATACATAAAAATAGAAGTTTTTGAGTGTTTAATAAAAGTCGATTTGTAATTTTTCTTTTTATTTATATAACATAATGTAGAAATATATTTTTTTCTTATACAATAAAACCTATATGGTAAAAAATTTACCCTAAACCTTTATGATTGGTAAACTAATAAGAAAAACTAGAAGAAAATATGTATGACATTAAAAGTACATGTATGATATAATATTAGCTTAGCTGCATATACTTAATTATTATTAATAAGCACTATTTGCTTCTAGATCTTTTTCAATATATTATAATCTAAAAGGAAGACATAAGTACAACAATTCTATAACTAATCGTAATGAAATTCAAGGCAAGCATTGTTAGTTCATATTTGCTGAAAATAATTATTTAGTTATTTTCAATTTATTTTTAAATTTAGGGGGCAATTACCAAATACTTGGGCAAGAGATTCAAAATATTAAATATCCTAATAAAGGGAATGTAAGAAGCAAATAAACTAATGTCCTAATTAACACAAAAAAAATCAATAGAAAACATCCGTATATATTGCGCTATTGAGATTTCAGTTTATAACATAAAACATACATAAAAATAAATAAAATCAGCTTCACGCCGTATCCCGCACGCACCAGACTAGGCAGACAGGATAGGTTACCTAGTGTTAAAACACTCCGTAATAAACTATTATTTCAAAAGTGTTTGAGATGTTAAATAATTTCAAAGTCTAGCCAAGTCTATCCTGCCCGTAAGCAGTGCGGGCACCACGGCTCCGGCCTGAAGACGCTGCAGGGCGTCAGTGCGCGGCGGCAGCTCCAGGAGGACGCTCGCACCGCACGCGCTGAGGAGACGACTGCTGCACTGTAGTTAGAGAAAAGATAGGATATGTTTATAATTTAAATTATATGTTATTCATGGCGTGGGGACACGAAGTGTGATTGAGTTTCACCACTCAGTATGCAATACTTTCAGAATTCGGCGGAAAATGAAAAACGGAGTGTCTACTACATACAGGATAAAGCGTAAAGCTTAAAAAATAAACTGTACATACCTGATTTCCAAGAAGGGTTGCAACAGGCAACTTATCCAAAGCAGGGAACCTCAAAACAGCCCGCGCGTACTCGGGGCGAGGGTCCAGCACCACGTCGTGCGCGAGCCGCACGCCCATGCGCGCGAACTCGCTCGAGTAGCGCGTGCTCTGTCTTAGTGCGCGTATAACGAGTAGTAGGCAGCATACGTATGCTGATACCGGGTTGCCTGTTCAAATCCAATATAATTATAATGTGATCCATAAATTATAGATACAGTTATCCTATAATGTGTATTGAAAAGTTTATTATTTTATAATATGTTTTATTATTTTATAATAATTTGAACTTGTGACATTTTTTATAATTTTGCTTAATCTTCTTACCAGGTAAAGCGAATATGAACTTAGTCCTTCCTTCAAACTCGCATGTAGCAAACGTACACGGTTTCCCGGGCTTCATGCGAACGCGTCCGAAATGTATTGTGGCACCAAAATCCTGTGCAAATTAAAAAAAAATGTTGTTTTTACTACTACTACTTTTATAATATCATTGTTGTTACTTTTAGTAACAAAATATTTATTTTTTTCAGTTTTATGTTTCTTGTTTTTTTCTCTATTCGGAATGGGATCGATTTGGAGTTCATTTCTAGGCGGTAGAAATAAAAGAATGAGGTATCACCGCGAAATCTTGTCTATAGTTTATTAAAAAATCTTGGCCTGTCTAGAACTATCATCAATTCAATTCTTAAATGTACTTGGAAGGCGGTGCTGGTACAATTATTTCCAATTTGATGTCGGTGTCAAGATGAGCTCAGTAAGTCTAGGAACGTTAATGTGTATCTTATTATAAGGGGACCCCTTAAGTAGTATCTTTTTTAAACATTTATTACTATACATAGATAGATAGCACAATTCCTATAAATCAATCAGCACAGGTATGACTAGCTCTAACTTTAAGCAACAGCTCATCGAGGGGCAATGTGACAATCTATGTTACAATAGCCGTGTTCCCTGTAGCGCTGGAAAGTTTTAATAAATAACATACAGTACGATCGACGGGTTGTGTCCACTCTTAAGTTAGCCTTTTTATTGTTTACATAAAAAAAATCCTAAAACGAAATCAGCTCCACCATCCACAACTAACTCAAAGCGACCACAGCTCGTCGTTCATCTTGCAGTGGCTCACATACGTGGAGCAGCACGGGTTTGAGCAGGTCCCGCTCGCCCATGGACACGCCGCCGGTACACACGAGCAGGTCGGCGGCCCGAAGCGCGCGCGACAGCCCTGCGGCCAAGGCTGCGGGCGAATCGCGGGATATGCCGCAGTCTGTGCTGGCGTAGCCGTGTTCCCTGAAAGGTTGGAAGGGGTATTCTTTTTTATGCTTTACGTTATATTCCACATGTAGTTGGGTAGGCAGTAACGTAGGAACCTAGCCCAGTTCACTATTTGCCAAATTATCGAGGCATTGCGTGTTAAAGTGGCCGGAACTCATTGCTGTGCTTTAATAGAGCTAGACTAGAACTAGGAAACGAAAATATTAAATGTTTGCGCCACATCGGTCTCACTACACTACGTATTTTTTTGATCAAAATATTATTTCAAACGATGTGACAACCCAATGTGACAGCGTGTTACGGTAAATATGTTTTTTTTTTATTTAAGCTTTAGTAAGTCGATGTGCGATGTTGGGTTTTCCCCATAATTGCATAAAAAGCGAAGTATCTTAACACCAGGTTCCTTTTATCTATATATGAAAAGTGTGTAGCTAAAAATATATAACAATAATAAAAAATCCCTAATACAGGTCATATTAAACTACATTATAATTTATATTACATATTTTTTCTATTGAATTCGTCTTGTTTAGAGGTTGAATAAAGCAAAAGAATAAGACAATTTTACCTTTTCTTACACTTTATAAATTTTGTAATTTTACTTACTTGAGTAATAATTTTAACATAATCCGATTCGAATCTCTAATGTGAGAAGGCCGCAATGTTTCTTCAGAACGCTCTTGTAATTCGTTACCAGTTGACATGATGGCGACCTATAAAAATATATTTTTTTAATTTAAATTATTACGTTTAATTTAAATTGATATATAAATCAATAATAAAATATTTTTTTGGTTATGGTACATACTTTAGGATATGAAACGACGGGGATTTTCTGAAAACCAGCCCCAGCCAACACTCCAACCAGTGCTGCATCAATAACGTCACCTAAAATTATAATATAAATCGTAGGTATAATGTTTCTTAACTAACTTTATTTATATTAGATACATAATAAATTTATTTATATTTAGATATTTAAATTCCTACTGTAAAACCCATCAGGATTTTACTTAAAGACCGTCTAACAAGTAATGGTACAATCATGGTTCGGTCTCCACTTCCTCCGAGCCTCCTAAGAGGCTCATTTAAATTATTTTAAAAAAGTGTAGATATAAAGAGTAATTTTTAAGACGTTGTTAGTCTCCATCAAAACAGAACGATGAGTTCACTCAACACGAAATTACTCGAATGTGGGCAAAAAATGGAGAATGGGTAAGACTCTATTACACATTCTCAGACTCTATCTATCTGTCACACATTATAACCCTCTATATATACAAATATCTATCAAACAATATGAAAAAAATATAAGACTAAAAAAACCAACTAACCTTTTTCAACCAATAAAGACCCCACAGGTATATCGGAGCCTATAGCGCGCACGTCCTGGTGCGCTTGCGGTGCGACCATCACTTCTATTTCTAACTCAGTCTCGTTATCCGAGGAGGCTTTTATTAATTTAGTATCTTCTACCTACAGGAGTAAGATAAAATTATACTTTTATACACTGTCAACTAGATTAAGATATTATATTTAATAAAAAAAAAAACAGTCAAATTGATAACCTCCTTTTCCTACAGAAGTCGGTTAAAAAACAGTCGTGGCGCTCATTTTCTCGCTTTGGTAACGAGGCAAAGCACGGCGTTTGCAACGCCACATGCATGCAGCATTCGGCGGAAAGCGGGGACGGCAGTGTCTTAACACCATGTTCTCTCTACCTACCCTGCTATATAAGGGGATACAACGTGAAGCTAAACAAAAAAGTCCTCTATAAAATAATTTTATAACATAATTGTTATGCAACAAATTTACATATATACATGTTTCGCAAGTTAAGATATCACATGTTGTTTTTTTTTTGTATATTTCTTTGGTAACGAAACTCAACAACTGAGTAAATTTGATAATAATAAGTAGGTAGAAATGTCTGCGGAAACCTCGGAAACGATAAATAATATAATTGCTCAAAAATTCATGTTTTTTTTATTATCGACATATACACGTAATTTACATGTAAAATTTATGTTTTGAACATAAGTATATAGTCTTTGTGTACTGCGTGTTTATTTGATGAATACGATTTAAATTGATTTGAATTGGCTTATGTAACAGATAATATATATTTACTTGTACAACACAATCAGCTCCTAGAGGCAGTGGGGCTCCTGTATTAACTCTAGCACACTCGCCAGGTGCCAGAGGCATAAACGGAGTGTCTCCAGCCGTCACCACGGAACGGACTTTACGTATACCAGCGCCGTCTAAACTGACGCATGCATAGCCTGGCAACGAAAATAGTTTATAATTAGTATTTTTTTTTATATTTTACAAATGTATGAAAAAATAATCAAGTGTCAAGACACTCCGTTCTCTATTTTCCGCTAGAGTCCGAGATTATCTTACCATAGTAAGCAAAAAAAAGTCATTTTCAGTCAAGGATTGAAGTCACAAGCATCGTATTTACGATTCCATGCACAGTGGCAATATCTTAATTTTTTTAATATATGCATTTAGTCATATCATATAAAAGATACTGTAAAATTATATGTATACTTAAACTTATATTTTAATTAACTTATGAATTAAATAGTTCTATTTTAAGTTGTATTATGTATATGATATATTTATATATTATTTATATGATTAACACAAAATCTGCAATTATCTGGCAGGTATAAACCTTGCAATACTAATCTGACACTATCACGACAGGCTTATTAACTGATTCATGTAATTAATATTAATTACATTTGTATTAAAACTATATTTTTTAAATATTTACTATAAATCTTATAAAAAACATTGGTTAAATATGAACATTTTTTGTTTTGTTTCCATTTCCATCACTCCTTTTAGAGTAACATTTGAACCTTACATATAAACAACCTTGAAAACATACAATAACAGTAGTATTTGTTCAGTTATATTTACATTATGCCAACTGTGGCTTAATTGTGGTGTGAGATAACAATGATAAAACATTGAAATGTTTCTAATAGGCACATTATATTTCAGATAACTTCAAGTTATCTAAATCCTGCACTTTTATTATTGGAAATAAAATGTAGCATGTATAAAAAGGGTGCAGTGGTGCCTTAAGCAGCATGCCATAGATTGTGGGTTTGATTCCCACTTAAGTAATGAATTATTTTCATTATCTCTTTCTGGTCACACCAAGCTTAGCATTGAGCACTGGTACTTAACAATGCATTGTCTGAAACATAGGCAGAAAGTAGGGAATGGAATTTCTCACAGTAAGTTCCTTCTACTATGTGTATGCAGGATACAGCATGAAGCTCAAATATTTCCTATCTATATAGAAGCTCAGAAACCTCCTATAAACTAAACAAAAATTATTAAAGCTCACCATCTTTAACAGATGCAGGAAATGGAGGCATCGGCTCTTTAGCTATAATGTCTTGTGCCACTACACGGCCTACAGTATCTTCTATAGGAATCATTTCTGTCTGCTCATTCCATCTTAACATCACAGCATCAATTATATTAAAAGCTTCTGACATTTGTATCATAGGGAAAGGAGATTCACGTGGCCTTAAAGCAACTTTAGATATATCAACTTTACTAAACACTTTGTGTGGACAGATATGTTCTGAGGTGGATTGCATTTTATCATGGACAGTTCTAACTTCACCTAACTCATTATTAATTAAGGATATAGCATGGGACAAAACTGATTTAACAACTTCCATACATTCATTTACAGCTTTTTGACTGCCTGGAAAATTAATAATAAGTGATCTGTCTCTAATTCCAGCAACAGCTCTTGACAACATAGCCATCGGAGTCTTTTTTAGGCTTTCAATAGTCATTGCTATAGTAATTGCTGGAACTTCTCTTTGAATTACTGATTTTGTTGCTTCTGGAGTCACATCTCGAGGGCTTAAACCAGTACCTCCAGTAGTTAAAATTAGGTCAACATTAGAATCACAGAAATATTTTAGTTCTCGCTCAATAATTTCTTTTTCATCGGGCACTATAATTGTATGTACATTGGCTTCTGGAAATTTATTTTGTATGAAATTAAATATGGCAGGGCCTGACGTGTCTTTGGAATTATCTTTAAAACAACTGTCGCTAACTGTGATAACTGCAACTGCTTTCACCATCTAAAAAAAATTAAGTAATATGAAAAAATATATATTTTTTATTTATTTTAAATAGAACTTAAGTTAATTAAATTAATACTTGCCTTTTATTTTAATTTCTAGTCAAGCCCCGATTACATAAAACCACTACAACGATTATATTAAATACTTTAAGTATAAAATGATAAAAAAACCAAACAGTTAATTATCCGTTACATGAATATGTTTGTAAATTGTTATCAGTAACCTCAATGCCAGTGTTCCGTAAATATAAATAAAAACTAAATTCAAAAGCGTGATATAACTTCGCTATTATTGCTATACATGATTTAATAATAGAAGTAAAAATCATCAAATTATTTGGCACTGACTGTCAGTAAACGAGTCTTATTCAAGAATAGTGCATTTCTATTAACTCGACCGTATCAAAGAACGATGTAAAAATAAAGTTGCAATATAAATGTACGGCAAAATATAGCCTTGAGTTCGGAGCCAATTATTATGACATTTCTATTTTGACATTACTTCAAACGTACAATTTGCCGGTTGAAAATGTGCATAAATCAGCTGCTTGTGACTTAACCACAGAATAAAATATACATAACAAATACAGATATCAGTAAAAAAATTATAGAAGACGTTTCAAGCCGTTTAACAACTAATTATATACTTTTATTGTTTCTCTTAGCATTGTTTTAGCACAGATATTATATTTAACAAGTTAAACTGACTCTACTTAAGAGTATTGAAATATATATTATGTAATGACAGTGGGTTCTAATTTCTATGTATCAAATAATATGACATCATGGTAGCTGATCTATTTCAGCACGGCTAATTTGTTTCTTTACAAAGTTTATTTTTAAAAATACAAGTGAGGTAATATTTTTGCACATTATCAACAAAAGCTTCACGTGTATCTCACACACAGCAGGTAGGCAGATGGAGTAGTAACAATTATTAAAAAAATGAAACAAAAAACTTATAAAAAAATTAAAAATTATATTTACTTCTTGCAATACAAAATAGTTAAAACCTTAATTGATACTTGAAAAAACAAGGCACCTTTAGTGAAAATGAAAACATGATCGAGATATTATGGATTGTTAAATTTATGAATTACTTTTGATGACAACATAAAAATTTTAGAATAAATAATATAACAGTAATACAATACCCATTAAATGCACAATTGAGGTAGATAATTATAAAAAAATAACCAAATACAACAAAAATCTCACATAATTAAAACAAAAACAATCTTACCAGAAATCCTACGACCACCTTCAGTAGTTTTTCAAATAAAAAGACAAAAAAATTATAAGATTATTACTTAATAAAAAATACTTCTTGGGTTTTATAAAATGTAAAAAGTGTTTTAGTAAGAAAGGGAGCCGTTTCGGCGAATTTCAGTCTTAATTAAACCAAGTAAGAACCTGCTTACTTATTTTTGTAAAATTACCTATATCTATTAAACCTTTAAATTATTTGTACGGTTTATTTTTAAATATTATTAGTTGATAAAGGTTTTATATTTGATGCTTAATTGTGCTATAACATTGTTGTCAATATCAACTGTTTTGCATGCTTCAATCAATCTTAAAAGTGGCGTGTATTTTTGTAATGCGCGTAGGTCACCCACGATGATAAGTTTGTGCTTCGCTCTGGTCACACTAACTGCTAGACGTCTTTGGTCATTCAGGATTTCCGTTTCCTGTGAAATAAAATAATATTATTTTCTATGTATTGATTATTTACATTGTGTAAACATGATAGTAATGTCGGGAATAAATTTATTAAGATCTTAAAATAGAACTAAAAGTTATAAAAGGATATGACTATATCTTGTTTACTTATAATTGAAATTTTTATGATATACTTCAATACGTTCTTAATTTACTGTTTCACAACACGTAAAACAAATCATCAAGAAATTTAAAATTCGAAAATGAAAAAACGTTAAACGGTTTCCGAACGACAGTGACCAACGCTACATTTAAAATTTTCTAAAAATATCATTTAATCCCTAGTTTCAATTTAAAAAAATGTCTTAAAATACCTTTACAGTCCGTCCGTCATCATTGCGTCTAGTACAGGAGTATAAAATTACACTTTTATCTCTCCCTTGGAACTGGTCCACTGTGCTCACTTCCACGCCTTTAGTAGATAAAACGCGTCGTAATAGGGACACTTGTTCTCGATAGGGGGCTATTACACCTATATCATTGGGAAGTATTCCACCCTAGTTGATAGAAAGGTTTAATTAGTCCTATTGTCATTAAAAATATATTTAGCTTCACGCTGTATCGTACGACAGAAGGAATATGGGAACCTGGACATTCAGTTTCCATTCAGGCACTTCCGTTCCCCACTTTCCGCCGAATTCTAGAGGCATTGGGTGTTGAGTGGCAAAACTCAACGTTGCGCCTAGCCTCGTTACCAGAAATAGGAAAATGTAAATAATAAATAGTTCATTTATTTTTTCACCTGATTATCACCAAAATATAATATGTTTAAATTATTTTTAAAATAGAATCAAAACAAAAAGGAACCCTAAAGAAAATATATACAGGAAAGATGCAAAATCGCTTACCTCAGTTAAAGCTTCAACCAAAGCCATGGCCACACACGCTTCTTGGATGTTTGCTAATGATTTACCACTCTCTAATGTTTTTTCAGCATTCATATTAAGAAATATAGCAGCATGCTCTAATTCCGGGCTACATGTAGTTAATAGCCATGGCGTTTCCACGTATTTTGTACATATTTTCTAAAAATACAGGTAAATTAGAATTTGTATGGATAACCCTTTCATGAATAATATTGAAGCAGCTCAGTAAAACAGGATAAATATTATTTTTTCTAACTTTAATAAACCTCTTTTTTGCTTTTCCTACATATTAAGGAAGGCAAAAGGAATCTGGTGTTAAGATAATCTGGGGTACAGAGTGTCCTAAAATGATTCTCGTTTTTTTCTTAAATTCTTCGATTTGAAGATGTCCTAAGATAACAGAGCTCGGCGAAAAGTTTTTGGATGAACTTAACGACAGGCATTAAGCTCAAATTTGTCTAAATTACTCAGTCAAAAATAACTTTTATGGGTAAAACGCTGTGACTGTTTTGCTAGGCTTTTGGTATAGTCTTTTTAAATTACTTAATATTAATATTGATTTATAACAAGAATTTAACAATAAAATTTACCTCTAAATTTATATTTAATCGGGCTTCTGCAACTTTTTGGTTAGCGCATTTTAAAGCATCATTATATGCAACTCTATTAGCAATGTCCACTAGCGCCTGGTTCATACGGTATTGTAATCGTAGAGTTGATGTCGCTTCATCCTTCATTAGTCGGTGGAACAAGCTTTCCTCCATTCCTAAACGTCTGAATGCGTAAAAATATTATGTAAAAATATTACATATATATGCTAAATGTAATAATAATTTATTGCGTAGACTACAAATAGAACAAAAATCGATTTTATCCCTTTTTCCTTTCCCGTAGGAATTACGAAAAACCTTCTCTTAGTGGTCTAGGGGAAATTTCCCGAGGAACCCTTCAAGCCTACTTTCAGCGTTCTACGTCGCGGAGTATCGGCTGTGTGCTGTCATGAAGGGATTGTTCTTAAATTGTTGCCTTTTCTTTTGTCTGTATATTAATATTATGTTGGCGTAAATTGTTAAATAAAGTAATGAATGATAGATTGTATAAAATGTCTAAGCATATTTGTTACTTTTGAGAGTTTAAACATAAGTGTGGAATATGTATATGTTTTTCTACAAATTTATGAGTTATTAAAAGTATAGTAGATGTGTTACCTAGCGGATTTACTTCTCACAACTGGTGGTAATTGTTCTGGGTCTCCAACAAGAACGAATCTATTCGCAGCAAATAGTGGCCTCAAAACCGTACATTGTAATACCTAAAACCATAAAAAATACTAGCTTTTACTTGTGGATTCGCCCATCCAATTTATGGTATTTTTTAATTTCAGTTCCACGAAAGTTTAGTTCCTGAGATTAAGGTGTTTTACCAAACAAACTCTTCAATATATACAATCATATATTGAGTTGAATTGTATATCGAAATTGTATCAGTATATGTCTAATTGTACTTTATGATCGTAGATTTGACCCCACAATCGACAACTTCGACAAACGACGGTGCAAAGCTAAGATCTTTTTTTTACGGATGATACAGGTAAAAATAAAACGACATTAAAGTTCAATTTGCTACTGAAAATACCAAAATAAAATAATAAAAGAACTAAAACAATACTTACTTGAGTAGCCTCATCAACTATGCACACATCAAACATAGTTCTGGACAACATGGGGTGTGTAGCACCAAGGCATGTTACCCCAACTACTTCCTGTAAATATTTGATATTTATCAATTTTTTATAAAAAATAGTGAAAGATTTTTTTTAAGAAACACACTTTTTCTCTTGATGAGAAAAATTGGACGACTTTACAATAACATTTTTATATTTTCTTAGAGAACGTAAAAAAGCGTGATTTGAACCCCCTCCAAGCGCTCTGACCACTGAGTCATACGTTCTCAAGCATCAAGCTATACATCTTTTATTTCCTTTCTTTTTAACATAATATCTTATAAAAAGTTAAAAACACATACAAATCTAACTAAAATATAAATACATACCATAGAGGCATAAAATTCTGATAGTTGATCCGTAGTATGACAGGATTTAATAAGATTGTGCTCACAGCGTGGAGCCACTTCGGGGGACACGCGACTGCTTGAGCCGAGCCTCAGCACTCGCAAAGACTTGGGTAACCTTAATAATATATATATATCTTTAAGCTTGTATGTATCTCGCATAAAGCATGGTAGGCAGAGGAAAAATAAAGTTATGATTCCATTTCTTACTTTCCGCCCAATTTTGAAGACATTGCAAGTTGAACTATTCTTTGTCTTTTTTTCCAAAGTGAGATAAGGACCGATCACACATTTTTTTAAGAATTTCAAACTGTTATGTTCACGTTGTAATAAAAAATTATATATTATATACCTGCTCAACACAGTATCAACGGCGGAGTGCGTATGGGCTGTGACCAGCACGCGCTGCTTCAGAGCTACTAGCATTTGTATGAGCACGCTGATTGTCTGTGTTTTACCTGCAATAACCAGAAAAGAATGATTAATTGAAACATGATAGTTATTTTGAATTTAGGAAACCACCACGCTACTAACAATTTGTGTGTGATAATATTTTTTATTTCTGTTTATATGGGCTCTTGCCATTTTTTGAGCCGTGTTTGTATACAAGCTAAAATTTAGTGGTTAAAAACACGTAGTATGGGACGTTTGCATCTACAAAATGAGTGCGAGACCTATTTCACGCGGCAGTCAAGACGCAATTTACACCACCTTTACTATCTATCAACGACATATAAAACTAAGACATACCAGTATTGAGAGCATTATGTTTAACAACAGAACAGTTTCCTAGCACCTAAATCTAAAGCCCAAACTTGGGTGCGATCCCAACTTGGACCAACACTCAAAACGCAATGTCTCGAATCCGAAGAAAAGCGGAGAGCGAAGAGTTTTGACACTAGGCCTTGCTACCTGGAATGAAATATATTTAAAAAAATGTTATTCTTTTACCAGTCCCAGGTAGTCCCCTCAACAGGGCGTGCGTGTCCGCGGCCAGCACGCGCAGCACGGCGCGCTGCTGCTCGACGTTGAGCGAGCGCATGAGGCGCGTGCCGAGGCGCCCCACTTCTCGCGGCAAGCGGGGCGCAAAGTGGCCGTCTTCTTTGTCTATTATTAACCTGGAAAAATTGTTTTTTTTTTAGCTGCACGCTGTATCCCCCACAGCAGGGTGATCAGTGGAAGCCTAGTGTTAAGACTTCCCGCCGAATTCTGAAGGCATCACATATTGAGCGTCTGAACTCAACGAAGCACTTTGCGTCGACAACAGAACGAAGAAATTAAAATATTAACGAAAGTTATTTCATTTCCTCGAGTAGACATCGAATCCACGACCTGTCACGTTTACAGTCACACGCTGTGTTAGCGGTTAGTTCACACCATCGTCTCCCATTTCCATGGTCTGGAGATAAGACATAACGCGGCTTTGAGTTCACCTACTCAACACACAATGCCTCCAGATTGGACGGACAGTAGGGGACAAAAGTATCTTACATATAAAAGCATTTTTATACTATAAACAATAATTATATATTTACTTACTTTCTAAGTTTTGTGGCACGTTCACTATCTTCCATAAGCACACCCAAGTTGGTAAGATTCTGTACTGTAGATGCATATGACTCGTAAGTATCTATGTGAAACAAAGTATCCTTGGTTAGTCGCCGACTTAAGTCCCTGAAAAAAAATTAAGACAAAAATAAAAAAATACTATTTTTTTCATTAATGAAGTATAAGGCTTAGCGCGCACTGGTGACTTTTGTCACGGTGACAATAATTTTTTTGTCACTGACATGTCACCTTATTTTTCGCGACTGCGCGCACTTGCGATGACAGTGACGAAATTTTTTACATTTGATAAAATGAATCTCGAAGAGATGGTTGTCTGTGCACTTATATTAAGAAATAGAAGAAAAAAAGCAAACGTAGAAAATATTGGCTTTCAAATTACTATTTGAATAATCCTTTAGGGTTTTGTCATAGAGCAATGGCCTTAACTCAATTTCGTCAATTAGTATTGTCATTGTCTATTTCATCTCCATGAAAACACACGTTTTGCCTTGGTGATGAACTTGACGCCATTCTTGAAATTAAAATTCGGTGCTGTAATGCAACACGCTGCTGTTTCATGTTTATGCGGAAGACGACTAGTATGGAAACCGCAAGGGGGAGGTGACATTTAGTTGCTAATGCGCGCACGGGCATAGAAATCTATGGACGCGGTGACAGTTGCGTCACCGGCGTGTTGCCGTCCTCCGCGGACAAAAAGTCACCCAATTGTCACGTATCCAAATGCGCGCACCTTCATTTAATGTAATGTACACGGTGACAGTGACGCAACAGTCACGGTGACAAAAATCACTAGTGCGCGCTATACCTAATACGAAACAACAACAAAGTTTACGGCACAATTTAAAAATGTTTTAATGCAAGATGCATGCATTCAGCAGATTGTAAATAAATATCTTTAACATTTTTATATTGTACAACACACTTAGGAAAGATAAATACTTTTTATCTACCTATATATATAAAATCGAAAGGTCACTCACTCATCACGAAATCTCAGAAACTACAAGTGCTAGGAATCTCAAATTTTGCATAGGAGTTACTTATAGGACGTAGGTGCTCGCTAAGACGGGAATTTGCAATATTCGATTTCTAAGGGGTTGTTTTTGGGGTCGAAAGTTTGTATGAAACTTCGTTACTACAAATGCTAGGAGTCTCAAATTTTGCAAAGACGTCACTAGGACGTAGTCATGGAGATAGAAATTAATAATAACATAGTTCACGCGGGTGAAACCGCGAGCGGGCCGCTAGTAAGACATAAAAATTTTAACATAGCGGAATTTGAACTCGGGCCTCTTGGAAGCCATCCAAGCATCCAAGCGCTCTGACCTACTAAGCCATACATTCTCATCGGGCTACGTCGAAATATGTATATGCTCGTTACAATTTGCTATCAACAACAACTTAAGCACAAACAAAAAATTTTCAAATAAAAAAAGAACATTGGTGGATCCAATTGACACATAAAGAGATATGTCACACTTATAATACTAAAATAATCATCAGGGGTAAAAAAATTTACCCTTCCAATAGTATCTGTAACTCGACACTATTTGCTACTGTAACTACTCCAGCAGCAATCCATGGTCTATTTTCGATGCTTACAATAGAAAATTCTCCTTCTTGAGGTCCACCTGCGGTTTTAGTACCGTTCTTTAATTTTTCTGTAAATAAAAAAAGATAATAAGGTATGATTAAGTACACATTGAAATAAGACAATATTTGATTTAATATATTTATAGTTGAGGCCGTCGTGGCGCAACGGAACAGCATCTGACTGTAAGCACGACGACTGTAGATTCGATACGATAAAGTCATTTTCATTTCCTTAGGCGCAAAGTAGTATCCTAGAGTGTCTTAAAACTAGGCTCTCTGTCTCTAGGATTACCCTGTTTGCTTGAAGCTAGATAGAAAAACATTTCTACTTAAAAATATATATAACATATTACCCAAATAGGTTAAATCTCTTGAAAATATGTGTAAAAATCTATCCCCTGACGCAGTTACATTTCTTAATTTTAGATTTGCTGCACAACTTCCACGTTTTGATCTAAAATTAAAACAACATTATTTTTACGTTTACACTGCTACAGCGTAAAACTAAACAATAAGTAAAATTGGCGAAATGAATTGTGCTCAACTGGCACGCTCGAAACGCCATATATCGAGAAATCAATCAATCAATCAAGAAAAAAAATATGAAACGTTATATACCGTTTTTCTTCACTTTCGGTCCATAGGGCATGCAATGGAGAACTTGTCATTTGAGCCTTTTCTTCTAGTTTTAATAGACTAGTCCAATGTAAAAAATATTCGATATGTTTTAAAGAGAGGTGACCGAGTGATTTTTCTCGAAGTTTCGATAGAGGGTGCCCGTCTGTTACTTCCGGGCCTTTGGTATGCCTGCAAAATATAAATATGATATACAGGTTTTATAGGTATACAGATTTTAATACAATACGCGCCTACAACATGATATTCTGGTCGATGCTAAATTCTTATAAGATTTAACAAATTACATTATATTAATGAAATAAAATTACCACAAGTGTAAAGAACAAATTGTTAAGTAAGCACAATTTGAACAAGCGTTATAATGATTGATCGGCTCCGGCAGACTTTGTTGGTACTGGCCTGTGTCTTCTATGTCCACTAATTCATCTGTTAGAAAATGAAATATATTATTGTAAAATTTGTGTAGTGCTAAAAATACTTAGAAGTTAATTTTGAATAAAATTAATTATAACATTAAATATTATTATTTATAAGGAAAGCTAACATTAATTTAAAAAAATGAAATTATTAAATACAAAGAAAAACATGCTTCAATCAGTTATATCTTTTAAAATACCCAAGCTTAGTATTTTTCGATTACCCTAGTTAGGCTAATGTATATGTGGATTATGGTGAATTGAAATTATAATGTACGCTTAATTGATTTAAAATATATATTTCAACAGTATAATAAGATTAATAAAAGATAATGTATGGATATGTATGTGTGTTCTCTACGTACCCTGTATGTGTACTTTAATTTATACTATTATCATAATGCTAAAGAATGATGTTTGATTAATAGCGATTACATTGCTATTAATCAAATTACTTGTTTGAATAGAAAAATTATTTTCTGTCCTAAGTCGAGGAGACTCTTACGAGGAGGAACGAATAAGATACTTACGGGCACTCAGAATTTGCCATATGCCGTACACAACTCTTAATTAATTCCATTTGACTATAGGACCAAAGTAGTGCAGGATAAAGCGTGAAACTAAACAAAATATGTACCACGCTTAGGCTGTTGTGACTTCGGCGGCGGCGCCAGGTGTCGCGCTAAGTCATTGCGCAACGTCACTAGACCGAGGCGTTCAAAGTACCCGCAGCCCACTTCGTGCAGCTCCACGCGCTCCCTGTACGTATATATCTATTTTAAGTAATAGATAAATATTATCGGGGACGGGAGTGTCTTAACACTACGTTCCCTCTGCCTTCTCTGCTATGTGAAGGATACAGCGCGATAAGAAAAAGAAAAATATAAAAATATTGAGCCATTTGTGATGCAGTGGGAGAACGTCAGACTATAAACGCGATGGTTATAGATTCTGCTTTCACTCGGGGAATGAATTATTTTCTGCCACTCAACACGCAATGTCTCGAAAATGCGGAAAGTGGGGAACAAAAGTTCCCTCTGCTTATCCTGGTATATATTATTTAGTTATCAGTTTATGAAAAACCAATATTAACTAATAAAAACAGAAATCTCAAAATATATAAAAAGAAATAAACTAAACAAACTTCAAATAAAGCAGCAATCCCTTCTGTATAGCATTAGTTGGGTCCTCTAGCCTCTGCAAACTCAGCATCATGCCGTACAGCACCAGCTGCCCTCGGTGTTCCGCTGATACGGTGGCGCGACCACTTTTTAATTCTAGTGGCATTTCTGATATATGATTTTCTGGAAACATTTGTTTTTTTTTTATTGCTTTTATCCCGCATTTAGGCTACTAGTGATAAAGAGCCTAGTGTGCAAGAAAATTCATTATTTTGTTACCTAATTAGAGTATATAAGATACACAAAAATAACTCTCATCATTTATCTCTCTATTATATAAAATAATTATTTAAAAAAAAGTATTTGAGCAATTTTTTTATACAGCAGGGTAGATGTGTACATAATGTATTATAGCTAAATTCTTGTTAATATAAACTGTCGATGCTATCTGTATTGATATTTTATTATCTTCTTTTTTTTATGAAAAGGTATATTTAAAATGAATTCTTACTTCCTTTCTCATGAATAGTAACTTGCAATGTTGCATCGATCTTTCCTTTCAATCCCAATTTTGGACAGCAAACATTTTCTTCTATATCTAGAACTTTGTTGATGAAGCCATTCCATTTAACATTTGTATTATTCTGCAAAAAATTGTACATTAATTTATAGATATAAAAATTCGTGTTTAAGTAGGCTTCTACTGAGTAACAAAGATTTTCATTCTGTAAAAGGTGTTAAGTAGA
>JAEBDU010013491.1:0-18607 GCA_016802625.1 Heliconius numata | reverse complement strand
TAATAAAAAAAGTAATTATTCACTTGATATAAAATCACACATATAAAATAAGAGCCGTCGTGGACCTGTGGGATGGCGTTTGACTACAAGCGCGACGGATGTGGGTTTGATTTCCCTCTATTATAAAAACAAATCGCGGCGCTGACTTTCCCGTCACTCAACGCAACGCAATATCGATAAAATTGGTCGGAGAGTAGGAAGGGCTTTTCTTAATAAGTACTAGACCTTCTGTCTATCCCGCTTTATGCGGGATTCAGCGTGATGAACCCTCATGTCGCGCACAATTGTTTTAATGTGCGTCGATCATGATCATTTGCAATTAAAAGAGTCACCACTTTATAGTATAAGCCACTTAAGTAATTGCTACGTTGTTATATGGAAGGAACATTGTATAAAACTACTATTTTATTTAATTCTTTAGTATTTTCAAATATATGTATGGGTGTGGGTTCGATTGCTGAATTATTTTCATTTCCCCGCTATATTATGAAGACGAAACGCGCCGTTGAGTTCCGCCAGAGTGACTCTATACTAAATTCTCTCTGACTAGCCTGCTATATGCGGGATACAGTGTGACGCGAATATATATATTTATATAGGTATATATAAGTTTAAAAACTTGTGACATAAATTGGTCTCAAAATTATGAGAGAAATGTTGCAAGGTTTTTATTTTTCGAACACACCAACAAACGGACCAGGAATAAGTTCAGAGTTGATTCATATGTGGTAGACTCAAGAGCAACCATTCTATAGTTTGCAAGAAGCCTCAACCCATCTACAACTGATTTTTTTGTGGTTCATTATTATTAAATATACATATTTAAATAAGAAGAAACTTTCATTCCCTTATCATTCTATATATACTTCTTCCGACTGACATTAAATTAAAAATGTTTGTACTAGTGTAGCGTTCAAAGTAGATTTTAGAAATAATTGATAGTAGTTCTGGACAGGTCAAGATAATTTAAAAATTGTAGGGAGAAATTTCTGTTGTATCTGCTGCATTTCCTTCTACTTGAGGGCAGTATTGGCTCTAGTTCAGAGGTGTGTTTGACTGGAAACACATGTTTCGAACGGTGAGTTCGCCTCCCACTTGAAAAATATATGAGATGTTGAATATTTTAATTTTCTTGCTCATTATAAAGGCGAAATTGAGTTTCACCACTAAACACAAAGTGTCACAAATGTGGCAGGAAGTGGAGAATGTAATGGTCTTGACAGGAACTGAGTCACTTAAAACTAGGCGGAGGTTCCAAATATTAAATATGTTATTAAAGTTTCTTAATGCAAAATTTTCTTTACCTACTAAATAAATAAAACAATATATTTTTTTGCTCTATGTTTATGTGCATATTCAATACGAGTACAGATACAACAAAATAAAATGAAAAAAAAAATTGTTTTAATTTCCTTTCAAATTTAAAATTCTAGGCAAGCCTATTTGGTTAATAGAAACTTCAATTTTTGTGTACAGCTTGTACACACTTTATAGCAGGATAGGCAGAGGTAACTTGGGAACCTGGTGTTAAGATACTATTTCCATTAAGACACTTCCATTTTACCACTTTCCGCAAAATTCTGGATGGAACTTAATTTCACTCTTTGTCCCATTTATAGAGTGCGGGCATAAAAATATTAAACATTTAATTTCATAAACCTGTATCATTCATATTCATCATCAAAAATATAACAACATAAATTTTCATATTGGAATAACCAATGGGTATTTGAAGCTTGTTTATTTGCTATGGAATTATAATTTTCACTAACAGGAAAACAATAAGGTACATCTAAGATTTGAACTTTTTTCCTTCTAAGCACTTATATTAGTTTTCCATTTCCATAATTTCCTACTGTTTTCAAATTTTAATAATTTGTTATTATTAAATAGATTATTAATTTATACTTAGATATACTGTATAACAATAATTATTCACAAATATTTGTTAGTAAAAAAATATTCATTATTAATGAACTATTATATTATTATATAATAATATAATAATTAATTAATACTGAATATTTTTTATTTTAAGTTGTTGGTACACAAGTTAGAGAAATTAATCAACAATTATGTCATTAATTGTACTAGACTAGTACATTCTTATTTATCTTATATATGTTTATTAAAATGGACAAATATTTTTAAAATATATAACTTTAAAGGTAATTTATATATATAATTATAATTGACTGATTACTCACTTTTAATTTGGCATTTCGAGTTCGATCCTTTGACAGTATGACTTCTTGGACTTCGTCCTGTGGACGGTCGGAGTTTTTACCAAAAATAACAACATTGTTTTTAGTTAGCGGTGGCAAAACGACGAATGTGTCGCACGAGCGCGGTGACTTAGAAGTGTTCATGGTGAAGAAGAAAACTTATTGTGAAGTGAAGTTCAATGCCGATCTGCCGTCTATTTATGACTTCCGTGAGACGCATGACAGATGCAACTGTCTGTGTGTGTCATCGGTACGAACTGTCATTCACAGATTATAAATGGTGTTCTTGTGATTATTTTATTTAATGTAACAGAAAAAATGTTCGCATTAGAAACTCATTGACATTAGTAATAAATTGATTTTCTTAAATAAAAAAATACTCTTTTCACGACCACGGTAACTTTAAAGTGTTTATGGTTGAATGTGAGACAATAACATGTGCGCAATCAAAGAACACTAAGTTAGCAAATTTACTGAAGTCGAGTGCGAGTAACGATAACATAATACAATTAAAAAGTGTGGCTTTGCCCAACACAAATATTAATATTTATTGTGAAATATCAAATAAAAATATTAGACCCTACATACCTTTAGGGTTTAGAAAAAGTGTGTTCGATAATATACATAGATTGAGTCACCTCTTCCATGTGGAAGGATGAGGATGTCCTCATCCTCTTGCTCATTGATTACTAAAAAAATTTTTTGGCCAGAAATGAATAGGGATGTACGTAATTGGGCAAGAACGTGCATAAGATGCCAAAAGAGCAAGATAGGTCGGCACAGGGTATCTAAGTACGAACATTTCGAAGAAACAGACCGACACACATTTACATGTCGATATTATTGGAAAGTTACCAGAAACAGAGCACGGGTTTCAATATTGTGTATCAAAGATAGACCGACATAGCACCAGAAATATGTCCTGTCAGGGATATAATGAAGTCGGAGACGGTCGCCAAAGCGGTAGGTATACCAGAGCTGACATGCATGCATGATAATATAAACATACCTATAGACTCAGTGGTTTTATTTAACATATATATTATTATTATTTACCAGCTTCACGCGGCTTTCCCGCTATAGCATAAGTAATCCAGTGTTCCGTTGATTTTTCGAGGCATTGCGTGTTGAGTGTTGAAACACATTGTCGCGCTTTGCCTTGGTACCGGAGCGAAGAAATGAAAATATTAGTAAATTAGTTTTTATTTACTATATATTAGTAACAGATTCCTCTGAGTGGGAACCATATCCAAACCCGTCGCGTTCAAAATCACACGCTTTTATCAAAATTCAATACCACTCTTATTTAACCAGACAGGAGATATAACCAGAATGGATATTTATATTTTTTAACTTAACTTTTTTTAAAAATATTTATAGTTCAAAATAAAGAATCTTATTTCTTTGTTAATCTATATTCTTTGTACTTTATATAAAAAAAAGCTTTTAAAAAACGACTTGCCTTCACTGACTGAGGTAAGACGCACGCACAGCCGTAACCGCTGTGCGTAGAAACGTGAAATTTGGACAGATGTTTACTTTCTTAATCTGGACATCCACTAAGAAGGGATTTTGAAAAATTTTAACCCTAAAGGGGTGATATAGGGGTTGAAAGTTTGTATGGATTTTTTTTTAAATCGGCACCGATTTTTATAAAATTCGAAAATCAGATTCTTAAAAATATTGAATTGAACATGTGTTTCATGGTTTTTTAGAATTCATTCCCTAAGGGTGCAAATAAGGGTTTTTAAGTTTGTATAAAAAAATCTTTGAATTGCTACTGATTTTTATAAAATTTGAAATTTAGACTTAAAAATATTTCATTGACCACGTGTTTTATGGTTTATTAGAATTCATCCCTAAGGGTGCAAATAAGCAGGCGAAGCTAAGCGCGTCCGCTAGTATATCTATAAAGTCGTATATAAATGTATTAGCGTACACGGTATCCTCCTCCAATGATTAGGTCCGTGCAGGGATATACCGAGCCACCTTAATTCAATTTGAATTGCAAAAGAGATCTAGAAAACCCGAGCGAAGCGATTCACTTTGATTATTTATAAATAAGATACTAATAATCTTTTTTTAGCTTCACGCTGTATCTCGCATATTATAATAAAGGAGGAGCAAACCTAGAGTTAAGACACTTCGTTCCGCTTTCCGCCCAGTTTTCGAGACCAAGCGATGAGTGGTGGAACTCGTCTTATCTTGTTACCAGTTACAAGATACAAGATAAGACGAGTATTGTAACGCGACGGTTGTGGGTTCGATCCCCTTCCCTCGATCGACTCGAGGTATTGAAATATTTATTTATGTTTATATTTCCATTTCTTCACTCTGGTGTCAAGGCAAAGCGCGGCATTGAATTCTGCCACTCAACACGCAATGCCTCCAGAATTCGGCAGAAAGTGGGGAATGCAGTTTTTAAGTAGGAATCGAATCCACAATCGATACAATTGCAGTCAGAAGATCAGCCGATGCGCTGAAGTTGTGTGCTCCGAATCCTTCTTTCTAAAGTCGCCCCTTAAACTATAACAATTTAGTTGAAGCAAGAAGAAGTTTCTTTTATCTCAGTTCAGCTTAGTTTAGTTAGCGTTAAATAATAATGTATTAAATATAGCTAAGGAGGTAAGTGACGCAGTTACTCTAGTTGAAGGCGGAGATCGTCGATTCAAATTACATTCCAATGATGTCTAATGTCTCTGTCTGTCTTTTTTCAGCTTAACACTGTATCCAAGGCATGGCAGCTAGAAATTCATTAGAATGTGGGAGCTGAACTCTCGGGGCATTGTGTGTTGAGTGGCGGGAATCAACGTTGCGCTTTACCTCGTAACTAGAACGAGGAAATGAAAATATTGAATATTTCATTCCCCCGAGTGGGAATCGAACCTACAACCCTTTACAGTGGCACGTCTAGTTACTTCTATAAGAAACATATTATATTGTGCATTATTTACATTGTATATTACACAGTTCATTACGACGCCATTTTACAACATTTTATACGTACTTTAAGGGCGGGTAAATCACACTCTGGAGGATCAGGAAATTTTTTTATTTTAACCAAAACATTAATCAATTAAAAATTACAAGCAAATAAAAAAATATATAAATGTTAATAACTTTGAACACCAATCTTTTTTAATTTATTAAACCAGCGTAGCCCCATCTATCGCTTTATGGAAAATAATACATTACTGAGGCCAGTCGTGGCACAGAAGCACAAGCGTACAGTAAACGCGACAAGTTGTGGGTTCAACTCCCACTCGAGAAAATGAAATACTTAATCTTCTCATTTCCTCCGTAAGTAAGTGAAAGGTTAAACCGAAAAAGAAATTAGATAAAAGGTTTCTTTGTGGCAGCTAAAGAACCTCAGCTAGATATATATTTTGTATTGATAGATTGATTAGTAATTTTTTTTTTGTATTTATAAAAATTTGCAGAGAATCACTCCGTACTTTACTTTTTTTAGCTTCATGCTGTATTCGGAAGCTAGCAGTGTAGGCAGAGGGAACCTAGTCATAAAACATCCTGATCCCGCTAAGATACTTCCGTTCGCATTTCATTTCCTCGATTGGAAATGAAACCCACAACCTGTAGCCACCGCTAGCAGAGTTGACAGGGGGAGCCTGGGAACCTAGTGTTACACTCCGTTGCCACTGACACACTTCTGGTTCCCACCAGTGTCTTGACACCAGATTTTCTCTGCCTTCTGTGTTAGATGTATGTAATTTCAGCCCGGTCTTCACCGCGAGCGGAGGACCATTAAGGACTACGTTGAACTCGCAAGAGTAAACTGCATATTTGTAATGCCATCAATAAATAGCAGAAGCTTAAGACTCGAGCTCAAGATATTCATGAAAATACTGAAATATTTTTGAAAATATTGGATAATATAGCAACCGGCTTCGCCCGCTTGAACTACACGATTATTTATTCAATATACTGAATTACTTTGTGTATTAATATTTCATGTTTGCAGCGCACTCGGAAATCGAACCGACAACCTGTCGCGTTTACACTCACGCTTGTGCCTCTGCGTCACTACTGGCCTCAACAAATGAAGAAATGAAAATATTAATTTATTTTTATCCATTCACAGCATAATTTGCGATATTCGCAAAGTGGCGGGAAGCGGCTGGATGCGAAGAGCTGAAGATCGAGCTCAGTGGAGAAGCCACCAGTCCAGCAGTGGACGAGGACAGGCTGATGATGATGATGATAATGATGATGATTCACAGCATTCGTGTTCGCCAAATGTGTTCGTGCAAAACATATTCGTGTGCCCACGACCCTCGTTTCCCCTGGGTCGTGTTCTTCGCGCTCTCGTTCATAAAGCTGATCTGGAACTACAACTACGACGTGGCTTCGGTTCCCGACAAGGTGCTCTACTGTTACTACGGAGCATCCAAATGTAGGGGACGACTGTTGTGAGCTAGGTTAGTGGGTTTTTGTTTCTTTTTATTTTTTTGCCTAAAGTATTATTTTGGTAAGTTCTATATAATTAATATTAAAGCTAGCTAAGTAAGCTTTTTCTAAATACTTGAATTTTTAAGTGATTTTGAAAGAATTGTGTTATCTATAGTGTATGTATGTTTTATATATATTTAAGTATTAAAGCACATTTCTAAGGAACAATCATTCTTGTAATTACTTTTTAATAACATTAATCACCGTATAAAATAATTTTTCATGGACTTTATTTCGAAATTTTGAGTTTAGTTTTTAGTAATAAATTAAATTCATTTGGTAAACTTGGTAGTAGCAATATATTTTTTAGATTTCTTTCATAATAAGAAGATTTTAATGATATTAGTGAGAAACATTAAAATTTATTGTTAACCTTAGTCAATACGAGATAACATTTAGTAAATACAGTCTCAATACATATAGTTTCTTTTTATTTTCAGATATCATGTGTAATAATAATATAAGTGAAAAAAATGCGGTTTATGTTGTAAATAACGTATGTTGGTTAAGTGGTAATTAAATAAATAATTAATTATTAATTAATGTTATTATTTTTTTACACAACCTTTATTTCAATGAATGCTTTATTTTTTAATGAATAAAAGATTCAGACAAAGGTAAAACATAGTTAACTAAATGTAATATTATTCAACTCAATTGTTTTTCTTTTATTAAGTGTTGAATTATTGGAGATTAATAATTTTCATAATTAAAAATTAATGAATTAAATTTAATTACGTTTTAGTTTAAATTAAAAAGAATGTACCAATCGCGGCACAGAGGCTTGTGACTGTAAAGGAGACAGCTCAGCTCAACACGGAAAGTCTCCAGAATTAGAGGAGAGTAAATAATGGACTGTCTTTATGCTTGGTTGCCAGGTTTCCTCTGCCCACCCTGGATTACAGCAATAGGTGGTTAAAGATACAAAAATAAAAGAGCCACATCCAATATATATACATATAAGTAGTTTACTAGCGGACCCGGACGCGGCTACGCCCGCTTGAACTATACGAATATTTATTAAATATATTTATGAAATTATTATCAGTTTTCAATAGAATTAGTAAGAAAATATAAGCCTAAATAATTAAAATAAGCTAAAAAATTATAATAAGTGGAGATCTATTATTAGAAAAAATATCTGAGTAACCGAAATGAACAAACAAAAGAAGTAAAAGTAACTAAAGGGAATTCTTAATATTAGAAAAAGTACCTAAAGTTTGCTGTGCGCGCGTACTAAACATTTTCGTAGATTAAATAATTAATAATTTTTGCGAACAATATCAAATAAAATCCCAAACGATTAAAATTACGATATTTGAAGTGTATAACATCGTTATAGATAACCGAACTGAGATAACCAAACATTCTTTCCTAAATATACTTAAATAACATTAAATAAAAAGAAGCGGGCAATGTCGCGCAGGACAAAATTTTACACCACACCAAGAAATTAAACTACATTTTTAAACATTATCTTTTTCTTTATTTAAAGAAAAGTATAAAATAATTATAAACAGCAAATACCTAAGCACATTAAAAGTTAACAATATTTCTTAAATTAAATCATTAAAATGGTTGCTTAGGAACGTTCCTAAGTAACCATTTTAAGCTAAACAATAAAATTAAAATAAAGCTAACCAATATATATATAATAATAAAATAAAGCTAACCATTAAGCTAAGCAACGCTGATTGCATAAAAGACCGACAGGCAGACAGGCGATCAAAATATTTTCGTAGGTATGGATTGGACCCAACATCAAATATATATATAGTTTATTGAGGGCTGTGCTTACACGATGTTGTGCGGAGGGCTGGAAGCACGCGCGTCACGAGCAGCAGCAGGTCCAGCGACCTGATCAGCGTGTCCACCAGCATCGACACCAACCCCGGCCCCTCGATCGGCCCCTGCCCCCACACGCACTTTTATATAGTTTACTTTCATCTAAATTCGGTCAGTACTTTATGTGTGAAAGTGAAACAATCTTCAACAACTTACTTTGAATATAAACTTTGAAATATTTATCTAAATTAATATTTTCACTCCAATTTGGGAATTTGGGAATATGTCTATTAGATTAATACATTCCCGTTCCCCATTTGGACACTTAAAAGAGTTCGAAACTGAAAAAACATTTTTTTTACCTTAAATTCATCCAACTTTTTGCCTATATTGACCAAACTTTCGCTCAAAAGACGTAAATGGGCCTCTAACACACCCACTCTGCAACCTGTGATCCGGAACAATTTGGACACGTCCTCTGCTGAACTGGAAGAATTTGGCTAGAAAAGAGATAAAAATCGATTCTTTTTACTTCACAGATTTTCTTGCATTACTTAATAAAAAGTATAAATTTTTTCACTCTGGTGTCAAGGCAAAGTGCGGCGTTGAGTTCCACTACTCAACCCGCAATGTCTCCAGAAATCATCGGGAAGTGGGCAACGAAGTATCTTAACACGAGATTTCCTCTTCCTACCTGCTGTGTGCGAGAAACAGCATGAAGCTGATTGTTTAACACAACCACGGAGATATTCATTGATATTCTATCTATACCTTTTAGGTCGTCGTGGCGCAAGAATTGTCATTCAGGAAATTAAAATAGTCAATATTTTCATATCTTCCTTCTGGTAACGAGGCAAAGTGCGGCGTGGAGTAACACCACTCAACATGCAATGTTTTGATAGTATCTTAAAGCGAATGAAGTGACTTAACACTCGGTTCTCACTGGCTACCCTGCTATGTACGGGATACAGCGTGTAACAAAAAAAAACTATACTAATATTATAAAGCTGAAGAGTTGATTTGTCGAAAGAGTTGTTTGGTTGGAAGTGCTGATCTCAAAAACTACTTGTTACAATTGCAAAATTCCTGTGATATGTTTTATATATTGTATTTATTGTGAAAGGCGACGTGAAATATAGCCACTGGATCTGCGGTCACTGTTACTACAGGGTAGGCAGAGGGAACCTAATGCTACAACACTACATTCTCCACTTTCCCGAATTCCGGAGGCATTACGTGCTGAGTGGCAGAACTCAACGCCGCATTTTGCGTCGACAAAGGAATGAAAATATAAATTTAAATAAATATTTCATTTCCTCGAGTGGGAATTGAACCACAACCACTCACATTTACATATATTGAAAATTATAAATTGTCAAGTTCGTTCGTTAGAGAGAAGGCCATCCGCGGCGGCTCGCTTATACTAATAAGAAATGATACATGTTGTAAATCGCGACCAGATATATTGAACTGTCCTGCGTTGAATTCAATAGACATATTATATTATGCGTGTATCGACACCCCTCAGGTAGTTTTGAAGTATTTGAAGAGAAAATGGTGGATGTTCGAACGAGTGGTCGAATCCATCCATCTGGAAGCATTTGCGGACAAACTCAGCTCTGCCGCGTTTGCAATTAAAAAAGTAAGACAAATGACGGACGTTGGAACTGCCCGACTGACTAGTCTACTTTAGCTATTTTCATAGTATATGTAGCTATAGCTTATGGAATGCTGCTATGGGGCAGTGCAGCAGACCTTTCGATTTTATATATTTAGATAAATACCATTAAAGTTTTGTTACTCGATGGTCTTTCTGGACCTTGCCTGGGCGTGGATTTGATACCTGGAAAATGTTAATTAATTTTAAAAATAGTATTGAAGTGAGTCCAAATATTAATATGGGTTACATTAATTTATCACCAATAGTAATGTGAAAGTGTGAGATTATTTATAGACATTTTTTAAGTATTTTTCACACACTAACGAAACAAACATATTTAGAAATGTATAGAATCCAAGATCCAAAAATAACGTATTAAGTGCTGGATCTCAACACCATACTTTTTCTACCAAAGTGGAGAAATTATTATCCCGAGTGGGAATCAAACTTACAACCATCGCATTTAAAGCCACTGCGCTATAGTGATCTCAGTTAATTATTAATAAGTAAATTTAAATAAAATAACATACTCGGATTAGAAATATTCGTGCTAACTCCAGCTTGGTTTTGATCGTTCTGCATGGCAAAGAGTTTGGCCTTCCTTTTCCATAGATAACGCTCATTGTGACTTATCTAAACAAAATCATACAAATAAAATTACTATAATAAAAATATTTTCACATTTTTTTTTCACACCACATCTAGAAAATATAAATATTTTCTAGGAATGTATAACCACTTGAACATGGCAGAATTTGAACCTGCACCTCCTGAGCCTGAAAACCGTCCAAGTGCCCTGTACATTATTATATTTTCAATATTACTTATCTATGGCGTATTGTGATATTATATGCATAAAGGTCTTATTAGTTAATACAGGTTAAAACAGGTTTAAATGAAACCCTTCAATAATATAGCTTATGGAAAGTAAAAATTTGGCAAAATTTGGCTATAATATGACAATACCGATTTGTTTGATTGCTAGTAAAATCTAAATACATTATTCCCATTCTTATTCTTCTATTCATACTATTATATCTTACTTACATTAGCCCACAATTTGCCCAAACGTTTAGAAATAGCCGAGAAGTTCAAATCAGGATGTTTCCTCACTAAATCGATCCGAGCCCCCTTTGCCCACATCATGTATGCTGGTATACGAGTTTTACCTAAAAATTTTAAAAAATTATAGCCATATAAAAATTTATCAAACAAAAAATTTTTAAAAGGTGTATTAATATTTTTTTAGATGACATAGGAAAATTAAAATGTATGAGGATTTTTTATGTTTTCTTTAAAATATATTTTTTCTAAAAAATATGAAAAGCCAAAACAGTACCTTAAAAAAACAAACCTTTATATTTGCTTTTAGCTACGACTGTTCCCACAACATTGCCATCTGTAACTATCAATTTCTTCTTGGATTTCTCCATCATGTATAAAGAGTTTGGGAGACTTCGAGTTGAACCATATTCTGAACCTGAACTGTCTGATTCAAGGCTGAAAAAGGTTTTTTTTTTATATAAAATAGATATTAATTCCATAGTAAGAAATCTTAATTGGTAGAAATTCTATTAAAAAAATATTTAAGTGTAGTATAATCAGTCCATTTGTGAAATCGTGAAATGTCCAAAAGAAATAACAAGTTATATAAACTTGTTATTTCTTTTAATGTATCCTACGATTGATGCCGTCAGAGTTAAAATGTATCATATATCATACACCCCACTAAGTAAAACCTGGTTAGCAATAAATATGTTTGCCCTATGTTGTAAGCCTTAGTTTAATAATTTTGATAATCATGCCTTTATATTTTGTTAAGAATAATTTAGTACAAATCAAGCTTCATTTAAAGAATTTTGATTCAAAACTATATATAAATATTAAAAAATCAATAAAACTAATTACTTAAACGCTGACCTTTGCGGTGTAGATTCTTGGAACTCCATAGCATCTTCGTGTTTACGATTAGAATATGTTTTCACTGGTGTTTGACGACGAATTCTCGTTTCCGTTTCATTAGGGGACTCGAAATCTGTTAACTTCGCCCTTTTCTTTCCTACCCTGCCGCTTCGAGACCTCCCCATCACTTCCAAATTTAAATTGATCCAAACAACTAAAGAGGACTTACATTAAAATATGTAAAATGTGAAGTGAAAGATTAATTTCACCTACCTTCTTGCATATTTTTTTTTTTAGGTGGGTATTCATTAATTTTAAAAATAAATTATATATAGACTTGCGTAGTTTGCGCGCGAACGAACTAGTTCGAAAGAGCGCTCCCATAGGTGAACTATGCGAACTAGTTCCCTGATTGGCCGACTGAATGCGTATATATACCAAAAGTAGAATAATTGTTGATTATTTTTAATAATATAATATAAAAGTATTCATTATTTAAGTTGATTTTTTATTTTTTTCTTGTTTGTTAAGGAACAAAATATGTTTAAGTCATCGTTGATTATTTATTTTTAAATCTTAATAAAAATATGTAAACAAGCGTGTATATAATCATTACCTAAACAGCAGTATTCATTAACAATTGAAATGTATTTTATGAATATCTATTTATTAGTTTATCCTATTTTAAAGGTATTTATTTAACTTGCAATGTATGTATGTGGGTTCGGGTGAAATCTTTGAGCTCAATTTTGAAGTAGATATCTTCAACCGATTGAACTGAAATTTTGTATACACGTTTAGTTTAGATAACAATGTACGATAATATATGTGACGTCATTCTAAATCTAATATGGCGGACCATACAAAGTAACAGAATAGTTATTTTTAATGTACTTGTACATTATGGGTATCAAATGAAATGTCTTTTTGAGAGAAACTTGAAAAATGATGTGACGTCGTTTTAAATCCAATATGGCGGACCATCCAGGATAGCGGAATAGTTATATTTAATGCACTTCTATAATATGGGTATCAAATGAAAGGGCTTGTTGAGAGTAACTCGAAAAATAGTGTAATGTCATTCTAAATCTAATATGGGGGACCATCCAAAGTAACAGAATAGTTATTTTTGATGCACTTGTACATTATGGGTATCTAATGAAAGGGCTTGCTAAGAATGATTAGAAAAATAATGTGACATCTAGTGTGCGAAACCTAGCCAGTGGTAACTAAAAAGTAAAAAATAAATTATAAGCAAAAAATCATTTTTAGAAAAAGCTTTTATTTAAACGCTCTAAAAAGGAGAAAATTAAATTTGTCTTTTAAATTCTAACTATAAACTCATAACCTCATTGTATACAATTTATATGATCATAAAAGCTTGTCGCGCGATTTACTTGTGTAACTAAACTAGTGCTAATTTAATTATGTAAAATCTGCTAAGTTAAATGTATAAAATTTCAACTTAATTAAATATTGATAAACGCGATTATTTTTATAATTCTCTTAACAGAAGTGTTAATTTATCAGCAGCATATTTATGAGGAGGTATCTTAGATCGGTCATGCACGAGTCTGGAGGCATTGATCACGATCTCCATGTCGGATAAGCGTTGCCTGGGTTAAGTGGCGGAAAGTCACTGGTGAGGTCTGTGATCGCAGGATACCGTCCAAACCTGAACTTTACGACTCGGATTTAAGTAATCTACTAACTATATTTAAGTAATCTACAATTAATATGTTGATTAATGCTGTAGCGTGAAGCTGGTGCGAGAGTGGTGCGGGAAGTCTGGTGCTGTGTGCGGCATACATCCCGCTGTGCGGGATGTATGCCTGCTGTGTGCAGGATACAACACTAGATTCACTAAGATACAAGGTGAAGCTGATTTTTTTTTATATATATTTATTTGTTTTTTTCATTTTTTTCCCGCCTACCCTGCTGTGTGCAGGATACATCCCGCACACAGCAGGGTAGGCAGAAAAAAAAATGAAAAAAAAAAAATATAAAAAAAAATCAGCTTCACTTTGTATCTTAGTGAATCTAGTGTTAAGACACTCCGTTCCCCACTTTGCGGTGAATTTTTCAAGGTATTGCGTATTGAACGGCGGAACTCAACGCCTTGGTGCCAGAGCGAAGAAATTAAAATATTAAGATATAACAATTAATTCAGTCGAATGGGGGATCGAACCCACAACCGTCGCGTCCCAGTCACACCCTTGTGACCTTGCGCGACGACGGCATCTCATTGATGTTAACAAAAAAATCAATCAAAGGGAAAAAATATCACTATTTAAACAAACATTTTTTTTCATAAAAATTCAATACTATTATATATATAGAAAGAAGCAAAATTGCCTGACTTAATAAAATAAAAGAAATTCAAATTAATTAGTGAATATTAATAATTATGTCTAGAATCAATTATTTTGAATCATTTAAGCATAAACATTTAAGTCAAAAAAATTACAACATATTCATATTTTATCTTCATTAATTTAAATTTCTAAATAAAACTGAAATGACTATTATTATTAAAGTTTTTAATGTTATTACTAATTCTAAAAAAAAATACATATAAAGATATCTTGCAAAAGTTCTCACAATAACTCATTTTATGATAATAAAAAAAGAAAAATAAACAAAATTCACTTCCCGAAAACTTAAAAACGAAAAGAAATAAAAAAAACTAAAATTATTTCACGGGAATCGCACTACCGACTACCTAAGAACAAACTACTTAGAAACAATAACACGCAGCTCATTCTCGACACAAGTCTCCATAAGATTATCTAATTCAGTGACGTCTTTTCCTTCCCTCTCATATTTCTGAATGAAATCCTCCATTTGTACGAGACAACCATTTTCTATTTCTCTTAATAATTTTGTTATTTTCTTATTATTTTTTTTCGAGACGTGCTCAGCGTGTACTTTGTATAGGTAATGCTCCCTTTTAGGCTGAAAGAAATATATATATATATAAAAAAAAATCAGCTTCACTTTATATCTTAGTGAACCTAGTGTTAAAACACTCCGTTTCCACCGAAATTTGGAGGATAGGCGCAAGGAGGAGGATTGACCCCACAATTGGTCGCGTTTACAGTCACACTTTGTGCCCCTACGCCACGATTGGTCTCGTGGGTTCGTTAAAATTTTGTATGAGTTTTCTTAATAGATATTTATTCAGAAAATGTATAAAAACTTTAATATAGGGAGTTTCGAGGCAAACTTAAACTATTGTACGTTTGTTGCACTTATCATTGGGTAGTCTACAGAGATGCTAACAACATAAATAAGTTGTAAATGTGCTCTGCAGGCAGTTTTACGTAAAACAGAATTTAATGATAAATCAACCTATATATTAGTGTCTACTAATTTAAATAGATTATGTATTAGATGACCGAAAGAACATTACCTCATCAGGACTTTGAGTATGACAAGATGTTTTAGCGTTTGGCGTAAAAATGAAAGGTTTGAAATATGAAATACTCGGATCCGGTGTTGCTGTGAACCAATGGACGCTCAAACCGTTCGAAGAGAGAGAGGAAACCTGAAAATGAAAAAAAATAAACCTAGGTAAAGTGTTGAAAGTGAAAAAACATGAATGTTTTTATTGCTTTTTTGAAGTAATAAATAGAAGGAAAGAAAGAAGTAATAAGTGAGAAAAAAAATTATTTTTTTATGGAAAAAGGACAAGGCAAACGAGCGTTCGGTTCACCTGATGGTGGTCACCGCCGCCCGCGACCTCGTGCAACATCAGAAGAGCTACAGGTGCATTGCCGGTCTTTGAGGTGGAGATAGACGCTCATTTTGAAGGTACCCATATCGTACCGACCTGGAAACACTGCCGCGGGTAGGCCATTTCACAGTTAGGAGGCGCGTGGAAGGAAATTTCTACGAAACCGCACAGTAGTGGAGTGCCACGTATCCAGGTGGTGTAGTAAATGTAGTTTTCATATTTTTTTCAAAATTATGCGTTTTCTAAATATACAAGTAATCAAGAATGACCGTTGTTAATAGTTCAAAACAGAATAAAATGACAGAAATAAATGCTAGACAATAAACAGTTCAAAATGATAATGTTATTAAAACACGAATTAAAACACGAAAAATTAATAATCATACCTGACTTCCCTGTGTTGGGAACGTATCATCACAAGCTCGACATATACCACTTTCCTTATGTCTTAGTATTTCAAACATATGTTTAACATCGAATTCTTTAGTGCCCGTACTCTCTTTTAACAGTTTCTCGCCTTCTCGCCGCCTTTGCTCATCACCGCCGCAGAAAAATGCGAAAGTGAAGTCGAATTTACCCTGAAAAAAAAAATAAAGGCGACGGTTGTGGGTGCGATTCTTACTCGTTCAATTATTGTAGTTTCCCCGTTCTGGTAACAAAACAATGCGCGGCGTTGAATTCCACCAGTCCCGCAGTATCTGGGCGGAGAACAAAGAAACGGAGTGTATTACACTAAGGTTCCCTTTGCTTACTTTTTTACATGCGGAATACAGCGTGAAGAAAAAAAAGACATTGTATGAAGATGATGATGATGTCATTATGACGCAATGACATATATGGAGTACAAAGCAAGGTGTTATATTTTAAACATGAATATTTTCTTTTCCCTGTACATTTTCCGTCTTAGCTTATAAGAAATATTTATGTTATACATACATTTTTGCCACATTTAAATAAAATTTTAACTAAAAAGTAAATCAAAATATCGGCAGAAACATCATTATCATAAAATAGCACAGTGATCTCCAAAATTGGTTAATAAACGAACACACAATTCTCAACACCAGATAGATCTGATCTCTTTACTATATACAAAATATAAACAAGAAAGAAAACACCGTGGTAAGAAAAACCACCGTATTGAATTAAGTTTTTACCACTTAACACTTAATATCTCCAAAAAGGACATATTGTGTAAACACTAGGTTCCCTCTGTCTCCTTTACTATATGCAAGAAAAAAATAAAAAACCTCACTTTTCCATTCCAAACGCCCATCATTTCAGCTTTCTCCAGCAAGCCCTCCGAACATTTATCTATTTTGGTACCAATAGTTAGTCCGTTCGATATATTCCTATATCCTGAAGTGACTCTTTCAGCAGCCCAGAGTTTTCCACTGGTTTCCAGGACCCAGGCTCCATTGGGATCAGCGATGAGAAAGGAATTATGATAGAAATGACTATCGTCGTGTTCAGAACAGGGACCACCTTGGCCGTATTTTTCAAGTAAGGAGGTTATTACGTTCAGAGCGTCTTGGGCCGTATTGCCTCTTTCTAAGCCTAATCTGTAAATAATATCTATATTATTACTAACTACGCCTGCGACTTCAGTCGGCGTAGGTTAACATAGAGACCGTCGCGACGTAATGGAACAGTGTCTGACTATAAGCGGTTGACGGTTGTAGGTTCGTACGAATTAGTTTCACTTCCAAGGTCTGGCAACAAGACAAAGCGAGCCTAGCCCTGGCCCAGGCCCACGACGTACAATTGAGCAGAGCGTGGGCAATTTACAGACTTATCACTACGTTCCCTCGGTGTACCCTGCTACAAAACAATTACCTCACAAGGTCCATGCCCAGAAGTCGTTTCTGTGCCGCATCACCATCTAAATCGTTATTGATCGTCCACACAGCCTCGTTGCCGATTACCACGTTCTTGTCGTTGGCCCCCATCTCCGCCCCCCACATCCAGGACGGCTTGCTTAGTATGACGCTGTTCAAAGGATCTGGACTTTCGTCTATTGTAATGTATGTACACTGTAATTATCATTAAAAGACATTGAAAAGTTTAATGGGTTGTGGGTTCGATTTCTATTAGAGGTAAGTAGTATTTTTTGCTCTGTGTCTGCTGTGCCTCGAGTTTGGGCCAACCCAACTGTATTATATGCACGGGATAGTCAGTCAGATTTCAATATTTCGGATTGATTCTCAGATTGGTGTTTTTTTACATTCACGCCGTATTTCACACATAGCAAAGTAGGCAGGAGGAACCTAGCAATCTAGTGTTAAAGCACATCGTTCCCATTAAGACATTGGATGCATTGCGTGTTGAATGGCGGAACCCAACGCCGCGCTTTGCATCGTTACCTGAGAATATATTAAATATTAAATTTTCTCGAGAAGTAATTTTTTACGACTAGCCTCAATCTTATATTGATGTATTACATAGTTATTTACAGTCTTATTTTCATTTACGTCGTTTATTGTATATTGTCGTGATTTTTTATGCAGAAACACGCAAAGTAATAAAAGTGTTAAGATACTCCATTCTCTATCATTTATTATTTAGCCAAATTGTTTTTTGGAGACTGGTTTGAAATTACATGTGTTGCATATTATTTTAAGAAATACTTGAATCGTAATCGATTCTCACATACAACTGAAAGTGAAATGCGATGCGATGACAACGATCAATATTATACTAAACATTTTCATAAAACCAAAACATTAATTATAATAAAACTTTGGATTTTACCACGAATTAAAATAACGAAAAAAAACACTAAGCATAATAAAAAAAGTAATTATTCACTTGATATAAAATCACACATATAAA
>JAEBDU010013490.1:273014-294820 GCA_016802625.1 Heliconius numata | reverse complement strand
GATGCATTCTATTTAATTTTCCTCACAGGCAGCCACGTAGTGCTTGCTTTTCATCAGGGACAGAATACCCTCTTCAGCATTAACCACAAGCAACGAAGATTTAGATGGGTTTGCACGTATTGGATAATTCGAGTTAAATGTATTATTTAATGTCATTTAACTATCTAAAAATAGTAATTTAAATATATTTTAATAAGTACTTGAAAAGATTAGTAGCACAGATTTAAAATTACGGTACCTACTAAAAAATCCTTGCTGTGTAAAACAATTGGAAAATCCTTATTGAAACTACGAAAATGCGGGTTGCATTAGGGTTTAATTAATTTTCACATTATCTTAAGTGCTTTGCAAACATACATTATATGAATAATCCAGTAGTAAAAGCGGGCGAAGCCGCAATAGGGTCGCTAGTATCTTATAAAACAAAGTCGCTTTTCGTGTCTGTCTGAACTTTCTAACTCTTCTTCTTCTAAACCACCCAACGGATTTTTATGCGGTTTTCACCATTAGGTCGAGTATTTCTCAGGGAAGGTTTATATATAGTTTATTATTTGTACATTCTTATGTAAATTAACATAAATACGATAAATGTGTATAAAGTCCTACCCGTTGAGACACGTTCGCGCATGCGCTGCTCTTATGGTAAGTACTACATGAAAATAATGTACTGGAGTATTGTTCCTCTTAATGAGATCTACAAAAAAGTCCGCGACGGCATATTCGTATCTTTTAAGTATAACGTGCAGTGATCATATTTATGTCTAAAAATTGTAATTTCAATATATTTTTTATTGTGAGGGATATTTTTCCATAATGGTATTAATTCCTTATCCTTTAAAATACTTTATTAAATTTCTACGTTAAACGAAGATAAAATTTGCTTTTTACACAATTTCGAAATTGCAAATAGTTTTAGAGAAAAATTCATTTAATTGTTGACCCATCACGCCGTTGACACCTCAACTCTATCGAGTCCTGTTTTACTTATGCCTTACTCTCAGCATATAAATAAGTATATTAGTTACGTTGGCCATTTAATGTAGATCAAAACTGTCTTTTACTGTTTTTAATTAGTACTTTAGAAGTTGTTACAATATCAAAAAATCCTTGCTGCGAAACCGCTCGCTACTCGCCATGCTTCCCGCGACATTTTGCTTATACAAGCGCGTCCGCCGCGCCCGCCTGCCTTACACGCGTCGGTGGTTCAGTGGTAGAATGCTCGCCTGGCACGCGGGCCGCCTGGGTTCGATTCCCGGCCGATGCATTCTATTTAATTTTCCTCTTCAGCATTAACCACAAGCTTGGAGAAAAAAACCCGCCTGCCTCTATAGCAACGAAGATTTAGATGCGTTTGCACGTATTGGATAATTAGATTTGAATGTATTATTTCAGCGCGATATATTTGGTTTCATATTTTTTTGTAGTAGGTAGGCTTTTGTTTATAATTTCTTCCGTTTAAAAATAGTCATTTAACTATCTAGAAACCTACTAAAAAATCCTTGCTGTGTAAAACAATTGGAAAATCCTTATTGAAACAACGCAAAAGCGGGTTGCATTAGGGTTTAATTAATTTTCACATTACCTTAAGTGCTTTGCAAACATACATTATATGAATAATCCAGTAGTAAAAGCGGGCGAAGCCGCGAGGGGGTCGCTAGTTATATATATAAATAAATAATTTTAATAGGGCGGACACAGGAACTGACTCATTTTTAACTATAGCATAGTGTCATCAACAATTTTACTATCTACATAAAGCAATGATAATAAATTCTACTAAAGCTATTACTCTATTTTTTACTTAGAAGCGTTAAAGTGGCTTAGACCTCATTCATATGACGATGTTACATACAGTACTTACTGTACTGTACTGTATATATAATTAATGTTTTCACGAAAAAGTCAATCGAAAAAAGTTACTCAAAACGACAAGTGCTGTTATATTATATTTGAATCTTTAGTTAAATTGAAAGTATTCCTAGTACTTAGTTTAATTATTAGGTGAATTCAGAGCTCAGGTAAATATATCTCTTCAATTATTGTAAAATGTAATTGATTATGTAAATGGAAAGTACCTTTAGTCTTTTTTTCCTTTTAAAATATTTATCTTTTGCAATTATGTTATTTTTCTACAATATTAGGTATGTTTTATTTTGGAACATTTTATTGTTTCACATATTAAAAAAATATAGTTTGGAATATTAAAAAAATAAATTAAATTTTATTTATTCAGTCATTTATATCTCTTATCTTCTTTTTCTTGTCTTTTGAAATAAATAAGTAATTATAAAACTAAATATTTACAGAAAACATGTCAGTTAAACGCATTACACTAGTACTTCTGTTAATGTATACCGTTCGAGCACACAGACCGTTTTACGCGGGACTCCGCCCAATAGGGTATCCTCCAATGGTGTCTAATGAAATCTCTAATAAATTTAACGAAAATAAGGTAATTTCCGCCGAATTACAAGGAAATAAAGATGTGGTGATGCCATACGATTCACAATCTTTTATGGAACTAAATAGACAACATTACAAAGAGTTACAAGATCACCCGAAGACTTATCCTCTTAGACCCAGTTTCTATGCCCAGGAACTAAATGTAGTTGATGAAAAATAATTATGTATATGTAATTTCTATGTGCCTTTGTTAAATGTTTTAAAATATATGTAAATGAAAGCATTAAGTAAATATTAAAAAGTTTTTTTTTTTCATAATATTTATTAAAGTTTATAATTTTGTTTTTTTTAATATATTTTTATGTAAACCAGGTGAAGAATGTAGGGCGTTCGTCTGTCGATAAGAAAAACGCTCTACCATAACAAATATTATGAAAACATTTAAAGTGCTATCAGAATAAAAATATAGGTAGGTAAAAATAAATATAATAGATATAATTGAAGCCTAATGGGAGGGGATAAGAATTTGACTATAAACGTGACGGGAGAGTGTCTTAACACTATGTTTCCAGGTACCCTCTAATTTACCATTCTTTACTGCATGATAAGTGCACGAGAAGTAAGACGTGCAACTAAAATAAAATAAGCCTCGGACCTATTCGTTTTTGCCACAACTGAAATTATTTACTATTCTATATTGTATGTAATTTGATTATATTGTGTATTATGTTATAAGAAGTGAAGCAAAACGATTAAATTAGTTTGTTAGAATTCTATAAGTGAATATTGTACAAATGTTGCCGATTCCAAATCGGAAATATAAGAGTATAATAAAAACTAGAAAAAGCTTATAAATAGATAATTCTAATAAATCAAAATACGCGCCAGTGTGTCCAGCCAAGTTTCAAAGCTGAAAATGTAATGTGTATTTTACACGAATAATTTCAAGCTAATTTTGAGCCTTTTTGTACGTTTCTCAACAATTGAACTCAAACCTTCAAATGATATATTAACATTTAATAATCGGCATTTTGACGACTGAGTCACTCACTCATCATAAACCTAGCTAACTTTTAGGTAACATAGATACTTGACATTTGGTGCCAAGGTAAGAATCTGAAAACTGACAACTATTGATAATTACTATCAAGAGAGTTAAAAAAAACAATTAAGCATGAAAGTTACATCAAAGAACAAATGACAATAAAGCAATAGTACTTAGTAATGACAAAGGATTATTATTGATATCGATATATTAATCATTTCCTTATAAAAAATAATAATTCCTATGTTAAACATATCATATTAATGAGAGCTAAGTTAGGTCTTGAGTAATGCATTGAGTTCACCAATAAAAGAATCGGAAGTTTATATGCTTTTTTGCTTTGCTTATGCTTTTTTGCTTTTGTTTATAAGCTAACTGCTAAGTTCTGCGTTCACCTGGGATAAAATTCAAACTCTGAATTGGACTTGGCTATTTTTTACCACCAGGCACCAGAGCAAATATTAACTTAGTGTCCAGTACTAGTTGAGAGTACACTAAATAGCAAATAAATAAATCCTGTACTACGTACAAAATACTGAGTGGCATTTAAAGCTGATAGAGGCCGTTGTAGCGCAGCGGCACAAAGGTGTGACTGTAACGCGACGGTTGTGGGTTCGATCCCCACTCGAAGAAGAGAAATATTTATTTACGTTTATATTTCCATTTCTTCGCTCTGGTGTCGGGGCAAAGCGCGGCGTTGAGTTTTGCCACTCAACACGCAATGCCCCCAGAATTCGGCAGAAAGTGGGGAACGGAGTGTGTTAACACTAGGTTTCCTCTGCCTATGCTGTGTGCGGGTTACAGCATAAAAATCATTAAAAACTACCGTCTGTATATTTAAAGGTTAACTATCAGTCAGTTAACTATGTGGTTATTATACAATATAATTAATTTACTAACTAATTATATTATAAATATAATTAGTCACAAGACTAATAATAGAAATATTGTTAATTACGTTTTAAAGGCAAATTAGGACGATGACTATTAATTACATTAGGTAAAAAAAAACATTATTATATTCATAAAAATTTTATTCAACAAATATTAAACATGTGTAAAAAAGTTCAAAGTATAGTAAAAATGCTTTCGTTCAAAATCCAAAATAAAAAATAATTTCAAAAATACGAGTAAGATAGCATCTTCTGTATTACACTATTCTTAAAGGTACAGTAAATGCATACATAAGTCAGTTATACGAATATCTTTGGCACGTAAATTAATTTTTCTTCTTCCTATACTTTTTTCTTTTATAAAAATTTAATCGTTTTAAATTCTGTTATTGTCTACGAAAATGCTTGGCCTCCTTGGATAACTTTGAGGGTTTCTTCTTAAAGCGTCGTATTGCCTCCAATTTAGATACCAGAATGGTTGGCTGTCGACTGGCATGGAGTTTATCCTGTTTAGAAGATTCACGTCACCTCTAGCCTCAATAGGAGCATCTACACTCTCGCTAAATCTATTGGTCAAAGCGTTATCTGACACAATAGAAGGATATCCGATGGATCTAAAGCCAGCGTAAGAAGGTCTTTGTGCTCCAACCAAGTAAACTAGTGTAAGTAGTAGTGCGATCCTGTAGATTGCCATTTTACCTGAAAAAATATAGAAGAATCTAGCTTGAAGGAATCTATAAATATAAAGTTGAAAGTATACAATACTTCAGTGCGCCTTTGACAATTTAAAAGCAAAATTATTTTTTTTAAGAAAATTTTATACTATAATATATACTGTTTACTATAGAGTTTATTTACCTTTTATTTCTAATAAGAGTATTATTGGTTAAAAGAGTTGGAGATGACTCGCCACTGTGAAGGACTCAGTTATTGTGAATGCAGCACGCGACGGAACGTATAAATATAGTAAGAGAACGCTTATCGTACACGTCATAGCATCGAAGAGCTAAAAATAATTTAGAAGTGGACATTCGTGGAAAGTATTATAATAATTTCATAAAACAATTTAATTGTAATTAATTCTATTATTACAACAAGGAAATTTAATATTTTACAATCACAAGTGAAAATTATTTAGTTCACAATGAATTTCTTATTCATTTACATATGTATAAAAAAAGGAAAAGGGCATAATATTTGGTTTATTAATAAATTTTAGTTGTTTTTTGTAAAATATGGAAAAAAAAACTAATTAAAAAGATAAAGTTAACAGAACCTAACTGTCTGAACTCTGAACATTATGAAGTAATTATAAAAAGTGAAATAATAAATAAAGATTTTTAAATGTACTTGTGGTTATCACGTTTAATAGTAATACAAAATACTCTAATGACAAAACAAACGTTTCTTAAAATGAATATTATATAATTTCAATTAATAAATATATAATATTTTAAATTTTTAAACAAAACTTATTATTATAACATGACCTACATTAGCTGACGACAAAACCTCCAGTACTTTCTATTCATTCTTAGGTCCACGTAAAATCCCACAGACGCGTCACGAGCGGTTGTGCATATTTCTTAACGGTGACGTCACAATCCAGTCTTACGTTCGAGAACCGTTCATTCAAAGCGATTACGTATATTTTTTCTAATGACAGTAAGACTTTTATACTACTTTTTAAAAGTTATTAAACTCAGGTTTCCTAAGTAAGGTTCAATAAAAAACCTTTAAGCTTTAGTAGATTGTGAGAAGATGTTTTCTCATTTAAATGAGGATGCTGTGATGACTCATATGTTACATGGGTAAATGCATTTTCCAATATTTCTTGGAACGATAATCGAGTTTATTTGTGTTTTACAACATCTGTGAGGACAATAATTATATTATTATTTTGTAATATAATAAAATCAGCTTCATGCTGTATCCCGGACACAGCAAGGTGGGCAGAGGAAACGTAGTGTTAAGACACTCCGTTAACACTTTCCGCCGAATTCAGGAGGCATTGCGTGCTGAGTGGCGGAACTCAACACCGCGCTTTGCCTCGAAATCAGAGCGAAGAAATGAAAATATAAATTTAAAAAATATTTTATTTTCCCTAGTGGGGATCGAACCCGCAACCAGTCGCGTCTACAGTCACACTTTGTGCCTGTCCTGGAAATAATATTAAATAATGTAATTATACAATCAAACTAATTACGGAGAAATACAAACACAGACTGCCCTACTGTCTGGCGTTTGTTGACTAACACGAAGCATTCGACTTATTCAAACTTTATACAGGGTGGAATTGTCAGCGCCACTTTAAATGAAACCACAGTTTTAACTACTCTATAAAAGCCTAATATAATTAGGAAAAAAAATAATTCCCAAAAATGAAAAAGTTATTTTTTCAAACAAAATAAATAATAAAATTATCGTTTTAAAATAAAACGCCATTTGTAAAGTATAACATAGGCACGCACACACTTACCTGTCAAATCGGAAACGTCGCACACGTATGTGTGCGTCACACGAAATACAGGTATGGATAAAAATCGTGAAATGAAAAAAAAATCCTACGTCCAAATTGTTGAGGTACCTTGATTAATTTCTTAGGTGTGGGTTTGAAATATATTACCCTATATGCAGTTTCAATAAAAGAAGCGCTGCCTCTTTCACCCTGTATATTAAAAATATTTTTTTTGGGTTTTCCAGAAATTTTGTTGTTTTAAGAAAAGGTCGCCGAAAAGAGGTTTCCAGAACTCATACAGTGCGTGCTCTTGGTAACCCTTATGGCCTTGTGATATAAATAAAAATAATGTTCTACAAAAATATTTCCTATAAAGAAACCTATAAAACAAGTCCGTGACGTGCATCCACTGTAACGATTTCAATATAGTTAATTTAAATTTAAATTAATTGGGTTATTAATAATAACCCATTAACTAATTATTAATGTACTTTCTGTATTTTGGTAATAACCTTTATTAAAATAAGTGTAGTTGGGGCCTGTTGAGGCGTAGGGGCACAAGTGTGCGACTGTTAACGCGACGGGTTGTGGGTTCCATTTCCAATTGAGTAATCATTTACTCAGGTTGAAAATAAAAGACAGAAGCCAAATACATCAATCCTACTTCCTCGTTATGTCAGACGACATGAGTTTGAGCATTTTCCTGTCTGGGGTCAAAGTCAAGTCAAGGTAAGTAATAGTCATCTCATTTAAATAAATTACAATTGAAAAAAATACATAGGAAACTATTTCCAAAGCAATTCAACAAGTACTAGTTCAATACCCAACTCACTAATTACAACTTATATATTTTTTTCACGCACTAAAAAAATTGAACCTTGTAGGGTTAAATATTTATTATATATGAAAAAAATATTTTTTTTATAGCTTCTCGCTGTATCTCGGACAAAGCAGGGTAGCTAGAGGAAATCTGGGAACCTAATGTAAGAATCTCGGAGGTATTGCGTGTTAAATGGCGAAACTCAACGCCGCTGGCCTCAAAATGTTGTTAATTACTTTATAATAGGTATTAAGGTTATGACTATTACAGGAGGTTAAAAAATGTAATAAAATTATTAATTATCGTAAAAAATTTATTCAACAAATATAAATTAGGTATAAAAAAAAAAAAAAATGCTTTTTCCAAAATACCCAATAACATTTCAAGATAATTTCAAAAATACATGCATTTTCTGCATAGCATGGCATTTTGAACTATCCCTGACGCTACGTTAAATGCATAAGTCACTTGTACAATCATCTTTGGCATGTATATGTATACTTTTGTAAAAGCTAAGTTTTAAATTCTGTTATCATCTACGAAAATGCTTGGCCTCCTTGGATAACTTTGAGGGTTTCTTCTTAAAGCGTCGTATTGCCTCCAATTTAGATACCAGAAAGGTTGGCTATCGACTGGCATGGAGTTTATCCTCCTTAGAAGGTTCATGTCACCCCTAGCCTCAATAGGAGCATCTACAGTCTCGCTAAATCTGTTCGTCAACGTGTTATCTGACACAATAGAAGGATACCCGATTGATCTAAAGCCAGCGTAAGAAGGTCTTTGTGCTCCAACCAAGTAAACTAGTGTAAGTAGTAGTGCGATCCTGTAGATTGCCATTTTACCTGAAAAAATATAATGAAATGTATTAATAGATGCTAAAATAATTTATAGAAAACTTTAGCTTGAAGGAACCTGTAAAATATATAAAGTTCAAAGTATACTTCAGTGCGCCTTTGAAAACTTAAGAGCAACACTATTTTCTTTGAGCTATAATATTATAAAATAAGTCACAAAAATCTACAGCTACTGTTAGTAAACAGTAGCTAATAGAGTTTATTTACCTTTTATTTCTAATAAGAGTATTATTGGTTATAAGAGTTGGAGATGACTTGCCACTGTGAAGGACTCGGTTATTGTGAATGCAGCACGCGACGAACCGTATAAATATAGTAAGAGAACGCTTATCGTACACGTCATAGCATCGAAGAGCTAAAAATAATTTAGAAGTGGACGTTCGTGGAAAGTCATATCAAAGGAATGTAATTATTATACTAAAAGTGAAAAATAATAACATTAAAATATAACAAGGAAAATAATTATTTATTGTTATAATTGATGTTAAAAGTAACAAGGAATTCGAAATAAATTTCTTATACAATCACTAGCGACCCCCTTGCGGCTTCGCCCGCTTTTACTACTGGATTATTCATATAATGTATGTTTGCAAAGCACTTAAGATAATGTGAAAATTAATTAAACCCTAATGCAACCCGCATTTTCGTAGTTTCAATAAGGATTTTCCAATTGTTTTACACAGCAAGGATTTTTTAGTAGGTACCGTAATTTTAAATCTGTGCTACTAATCTTTTCAAGTACTTATTAAAATATATTTAAATGATTATTTTTAGATAGTTAAATGACTATTTTTAAATGGACGAAATTATAAACGAAAACCTACCCTCTAATAACTACTACAAAAAATATGAAACCAAATATATCGCGCTGAAATAATACATTCAACTCCAATTATCCAATACGTGCAAACGCATCTAAATCTTCGTTGCTATAGAGGCAGGCGGGTTTTTTTTTTCGAGCTTGTGGTTAATGCTGAAGAGGGTATTCTGTCCCTGATGAAAAGCAAGCACGACGTGGCTGCCTGTGACGAAAATTAAATAGAATGGATCGGCCGGGAATCGAACCCGGGCCGCCCGCGGGTGGCAGGCGAGCATTCTATCACTGAACCACCGATGCGTGTAAGGTAGGCGGGCGCGGCGGACGCATGGCGATTGGCGAGCCGTTTCGCAGCAAGGATTTTTTGACATTGTAACAACTTCTAAAGACAGTTTTGATTTACATTAAATGGCCAACGTAACTAATATACTTATTTATATACTGAGAGTAAGGGATAAGTGAAACAGGACTCGATACAGTTGATGTGTAAACGGCGTGATGTGTCAACAATTAAATGCGTTTTTCTCTAAAACTATTCGCAATTTCGAAATTGTGTAAAAAAGCAAAGTTTATCTTCGTTTAACGTAAAAAATTAATAAAGTATTTTAAAGGATAAGGATTAATACCATTATGGAAAAATATCCCTCACATTAAAAAATATATTGAAATTACAATTTTTAGACAGAAATATGATCACTACACGTTATTTTTAAAAGATACGAATATGCTCTCGCGGACTTTTTTGTAGATCTTATACGAATAATACTCCAGTACATTATTTTAATATAGTACTTACCATTAAAGCAGCGCATGCGCGAAAGTGTCTCAACGGGTAGGACTTTAGACACATTTATCGTATTTATGTTAATTTACATAAGAATGTACAAATAATAAACTATATATAAACCTTCCCTGAAAAATACTCGACCTAATGGTGAAAACCGCATCAAAATCCGTTGGGTGGTTTAGAAGAAGAAGAGTTAGAAAGTTCAGACAGACACAAAAAGCGACTTTGTTTTATAAGATATAGGATTTACAGGCTTAAGGTTAAAGTAGATTTTTTTAATAAAGTTTAGGTATAATTGAAAATCAATAAAATATATATCATTGCTACTTCTAGCCTTTAATTTTGCTGCAAGCATCTACAGGTAGTTTTTATTCAGGAAAAAATGCAACAACTGTATATTTATGTTTAAATCCTAAAAAATAATAGCCTTAAAAGGGGCCTGCCTTTTAATCCTAAAATAAAAGCTTTTAAATTTGCTCTTAAAGCCGCTGGTTCGAGTGAGATGTGAAAAAATGTCACATGAAAGGATTTTGGCTAAACTCAGCTTGAATTTCAGAAAAAGCTCGAGAACTCTAATTTTTGTACGGAGCTCTCTTTGGGCGAGTCCGACTCCCGCATGTTCCGTTTTTTAACTTCTTGGTTATATACATTTTTCCATTCTTGTATATTAATAGACACTATTAATTAGTCGAACATAAAAATAAAATATGTAAAGCTATCAAAAAGTAGTATACGCCGGTTTAAATTATTAATTTAAAATAAAAAATTCATATTTTTAATATTTAAGCAATTCCAAGTATATTTATCGATATCATTTATATTAACTAATGACTTCTATTCGTTCTTAAGTGCACGTAAAGTCCCACGGACGCGTCACGAGGGACTACGCATATTTCTTGCCGATGACGTCACAAGTCTGTCTTACGTACAAGAACCGCTCGTTCAAAGTATTTTTTTTTTTTCAAATAACAGTGGGGCTTTTATACTTTTTAAAACAACTGTTTAAAACCCAAGACATATTTAGTAAGGTTTAGTGTAAAACCTTTAATCTTCAGAAAATGGTGTGAAGATCTCTTCGTATTTAAATGAGGAAGCTGTGTTGACTCACATATAGTACCTAGGTTCCATAATACATTTTCCAATGTTTCTCAGAACGATAATCGTGTTTAATTGCGTTTTACAGCATTTGTGCGGACAATAATTATATTATTTTTCGTATAATATTAATTATTTCTATATTATAATTATTGTCCTTAAAATCTTTTGTAACTAATGTTTGACTAGTTTCTTTTACTGTTAAAATAATATTTTGCGTTAGTTAGTTGTAATGTGGAAAATGTAAAAATCTTTTTTTTTCAGCTTCACACTGTATCCCGCACTTATCCCGCTAAGACACTCCGTTCCCATTAAGATAATTTTGTTCCTCACTTTCCGCCAAATAGCTTTTGTTTTCAATATTTCATATTCTTATCATCATCATTAAAGACCTTAAAAGTCTGGAGGCTTTCAAAAATTGGAAAATGGTGGGTTTGAATAGAGAAAAAAGGAGTATAGGAGGAAGCTAGGACCTAGCATTATACTAGTGTACAGATGACCATGTTGAAGGTTTTAGTTAAAAAAAAACAGTCGAATTGATAACCTCCTTTTCTTACAGAAGTCGGTTAAAAAATTCAAAACAATAGCCATTACTCATCCTTTAATTTATACAACAAAAGGTCACTTTAATCACGATTGTATAATAAAGATTTAATCTTTAGATTATATTTGTGGTTTTCTTTGTAGTATTTATAATATATTTTTAATATAATATTTTAAATAAGCGTAAATAAGTGAGTATAATATACTATTTATGTAGGTAAACTTTAAACAAGTGCTTTAGAAAAGCTAACTATTAACTTCAGAATTAACTAAGAATTTTATAAAGATAAGTTAATTTCCGGACATTAATGGCTTTGGAATAGGACAAGTTAATAGTTCTATTATCAAGAAGATTAAGAAATGAGCGTTCAATTATAATTATTTTATTAATATTCATCCTTACTCCAAGTATATTCATATATTGAAACGTATACTAAATGACTAATATTGTTTTTCATTCATCATCATCATCATCATCAACAGCCATCTTTGTTTTTCGTTATATTGGCGTAAATATTACGTAATAGGTCCATATAAGTAATTATAAATGACGTATCATACTAATTTCTTGCTGAATCACTTATAAACTACGATTATCGATGACTTTATTTCTTTATTGGTTGATTAAAAAGTTTATATTAATAATTAAATTTATTAACATATCTTAGTTATATATCTAAGCAGACTAGGTAATATAAAAATATTTTTGTTTATAACATCACATAGAGGCCAGTCGTAGCGTAGGGGCACAAGCGAGTGACTGTAAGCACGACAGACTGTGGGTTCGATTCACATTCGAGGAAATGTATGTAATATTTAATATTTTCATTTCTTCGCTTTGATGTCGTGGCAAAGCGCAAATTCGGTGGAAAATGGGGAGCGGAGTGTCCTTACTCTAAGTTCCTTATGCCTTCTCTACTACAATTACAATTCTGGAAATCGAATCCCTAATCGTTACACTTAGAATCAGGCACTTTTCATATTCGCCAGGATTGCGTCAATATATCTAAAAGACATAAACAATAACAATAAATTAGAAGTACAACACTTTGTTTCTATATAAGTCTATTCAAAATTTATAAACTTAAACTCCTCTTGTCCTGTTCAATAATTAATTGTAGTTTCGTCTCGGCCACTAAATATAGAACTGTCAGTTGCCAGAATACACTTTGAACTCGGTTGAAGCGTTGTAAACTTTAAGTTAAGTTTATTTATTATTTAGATATATGTTTATTTGACATATCTTTTTTAATTAGTAAATATGTTCATGGATATTCATTCTTTCTTTTCTGAACATAATAATTGTCTGATTATGAAGAAAAAGAGATTTTATTGTAGTTACTTTATTCTATTTACTTGTTCTATTATATTGTACATACTATATTGTTAAAAAAATGTCTATATATTTACGAATAGGATAAGCAGACTTCGTATGTTTAGTGAAGGAGCTCAATGTCGCCCTTGGTTTTGAAAAATAATAATTTATTATACTTTTAAGTGGGTATCGAAGCCATTACCATCACGTTTCTGCTAGACATTTACCACTATTGTACCACTGCGCCGCAATGTACTCTATATGAACAAACTAATATAATAATATTAGTAAAGATGATTTTATTAAAGCCGTGGTGACGTTATTGAATTAATAATTGTGGTTATATGATATTATTGTGTATATTATAATTGAATTATATAACAATTTTTTACCTATTTTGTTTTTCGAAAAATTACAAAGATGTTTTTTTTATACTAAAAATGATAAAAAAATATTGTGAATTTCCACGTCTTTCATTGCCTTTTTTAAAAATATCTTAAAAATTAATAGTCTTTGAGTTATTAAAGAAAAACTGAATACCTTTGTTTTTTTAACCAAATTTTGTTGATAACAACCATTTTTTATGTGCTAAGTAATCCTTAAAAAATATTTTTCTAGACATCCTTCTAAATCGAAGGAAGGAGTTATCGCACATTGTATAATTAAATAAAAAAAATAAAAAAAATGTTTATTTTTCAGACAACACATGATCCAATATTTATGTTAGTAATAATACAATAAAACTTAAAATATAGTGCTTGTACTTAATAACTAACTAACTTCTTAATAATTAACACGTTTTTCAGCTTGTTGACATATCAATAGCATTTTTTGCACAATTTCTAGGAAAAAGTTTATCGAATGTATAATTGTCTTTCATTGAGTGTCTTAAAATTAGGTATCCTCTGCCTTTCCTGCTGTGTGCGGGATACAGCGTGAACCTGATTTATTTATAAATAATTTATTTCAAAATCACATCAAACGAGGAAAAAGTTAAAGTTAGTCAGACTCTTCTTCGAAAAACATATTTTCCCGTTATATTACTCCCGACAAAACCGGATATAAATTTGTACAGATCTTTATGTTCTGAGATATTAACATATTATTGCAATATCGTTATTCAATACTAGCGTTCCGTGCGCGGTTTTGCTCGCTTTCATTATATAATTATAAAATGTTTGCTTATGTCATACAATTCTATTGGGCGGTAACTACGAAGTTCTCCCGCGTAAATCCATATCTCGAGGGAATTCTGGGATAAAAAAGCCTATAATATGTTACCCCACTACCTCCTCTACTTTTCAGTGAAAGTCCCATGAAAATCAGTTCAGCTGATCCGAAGATTGACCCGGACAAACAAAGATAGACAAACTAAAAATTAAATCTGTTACAACATTATTACAATGAAAATTACAGTAATATTCAAAGTATTTACAGAAACAACTTAAAATAACAGATGGCTGTTAATGAAGTTTATTATGACTTAATAAAGTTTATTTCCAAGGAATGATTATAGTAACTAATAAGTAAATCTTAAAGAAATTTTGTGTACAAACAAAAAAATAGGATTTTATTTAAAAAGAAATGTTACAAAAGTAAATAAAAACAGTGAGATTAGAACTCTCTCCAGTTACATTTAATTAGATAGCTTTCAACTACATAACAATAGCGCCAAGTAAAACCTCGTAGACCAGATGAAAAATTATATTAAAATAGAAACACTAATTTTCGATATCAAAAATAAAATAATTAAAAAACGTACATTAGTAATATTAACAAATTTTCATAAGTCCCAAAAGTCTTATATTATACTTATACTTTTTACATGTTATGAATTTACAATTACTGGTGCTATAAAAACACATTTAAATAATTAATTTATTACAAAAATAACTCTAGGGGGTTGAATCATGACTATTCGAGTAGCCCGGGCAGTTTTAAATTTAATAAGGCTTTATATTCAGATCACATTATTAATATATTTCAAAATGGCCGTTCCTAACTAATTTCGTTCTTTACCATTTTATTTTTTACTAATTTAAAATATCATTTTATTAATTTGAAATATCATTTGCTTTACTTATATTACTTAAAATCGTTTGAAATTTTAATTTAGGATAATAACACCGTAGCCAGAATGAAACTTTTTGTAGCTTCACGCTGTATCCCGTAAATAGCAGGGTTCCTCATTTGCACCACGATCATAATGAAAATAAATATCGACTTGCGATTCTTATAGATGTACAGAGAGTAAAGAGACCTCGGTCAGATGATACCAAGAAAAACAAATTAATAATGTTCATCTTAGTAAAGTTTTAACATAATCTTCTATATATATAAAAGGACTTGTCCTCACTGACTGAGGTAAGACGCACGCACAGCCGTAACCGCTGTGCGTAGAAACGTTAAATTTGGACAAAAGTTTACTTTCGTAATCTGGACATCCACTAAGAAGGGATTTTGAAAAATGTTAACCCTAAAGGGGTGAAATAGGGGTTCAAAGTTTGTATGGAAAAAAATTTAAATCGGCACCGATTTTTATAAAATTTGAAATTTAGATTTTTAAAAGTATTTAATTGAACACGTGTTTCATCGTTTTCTAGAATTCTCCCCCTAAGGGTGCAAATAAGGGGTTGAAAGTTTGTATAGGTTTTTTTTAATTCGTCACCAATTTTTATAAAATTTGAAATTCAGTCTCTTAAACGTATATAATTAAATATTTAATTAAACACATGTTTCATGGTTTTCTAGAATTCACCCCCTAAGGGTGCAAATAAGGGGTTGAAAGTTTGTATGGGAAAATTCTTAAATCGCCACCGATATTTATAAAATTTGAAATTTACACTCTTAAAAATATTTAATTGAACATATGTTTCATGGTTTTCTAGAATTCACCCCCTAAGGGTGCAAATAAGTGGTTGAAAGTTTGTATGGAATAATCTTTAAATCGCCACCGATTTTTATAAAATTTGAAATTAAAAAAAAATATTTCACATGTTTCATGGGTTATTAGAATTCACCCTTAAATACGCAAGCGAAGCTGCGCGCGTCCGCTAGTCTATATATATAAAATCGAAAGGTCACTCACTCATTACGAAATCTCAGAAACTACATGTGCTAGGAATCTCAAATTTTGCATAGGAGTTACTTATAGGACGTAGGTGCTCGCTAAGACGGGAATTTGCAATATTCGATTTCTAAGGGGTTGTTTTTGGGGTCGAAAGTTTGTATGAAACTTCGTTACTACGAATGCTAGGAGTCTCAAATTTTGCATGGACGTCACTTATAGGACGTAGGTACTCATGGAGACAGAAATTAATAATAAAGTAGTTCACGCATGCGAAGCCGCGGGCGGGCCGCTAGTATACTTTAAAAACAACTACTTATTACAAAAGTATCGATACATCGTTTTATTTTCAAGAAAAAGTAAATACAAAAGCGTGTACTATATACTTCTCAAACTTTGAAGCACTCCCTCTTTTCCTCTTTGTGTGCAACGGAACTACAGGAACTCCATCTTTGGTATTAGACGGAAATGACGCGCCTCACAAGGTCCAATTCTAACCGCAAATCTCTATACTGGTATTTTACGATATCGGATTTCTATATATAGTATTACTACTACTATTATAACTACTATACTACTATATATATTATAGTACTATTAAAATATTCGAACATCCTGAATATTGGTTTTATTTTGTGTAGAATATATGATACGATAAATTCGGCATTAGATTAGAAATAGCTATTGGTTTATAAAGTGGTTTTCTTACGCCCAATGTTAATAATCGATCCTAATCCATAAATTGCTACCATAGATTAAAATATCAATCTATTTTTTGAGTTTAGCTTGCCAATAACCTATCGAAGTACTTCATTTTCAATCTTTAACTTCAATCTATCGTTGGGAGGACTAACTGGAGATTAAGAGGGAACTTTGTATGAAAATTACAGCTTGTGCGTGCCAATAAACGATCTGTCCATTTTGACATTACTGTGGATAGCAAAAATGACAGCTAATTGCGATCCGACATATTTTGAGGTTTACTTTATCATATCCCCGGATTGCAAAATTGCATTTATATTATATTTGATTTTTAAAGTAAATAAATATGTGGAGTGACATTTCTTCGAGTGATAGTAATGATAGTGTTATGTAGTCAGTGTCATCAATTACAAATATATGCAGTGAGCATATAAAAATATATCAAGAGAGTGCTAAAAACTTCTATCAAGTTGGTGCCTTTCCTGGAGTTATTGCTGCAATAGATTGCACTCGAACACTTATGTGTTTAATCGCCATGTGAGTATTATTAAGTTATATAAAGTTTTCTTTACAAAAGCAGGCAAATTATGGAAACTTTTTTTTGTATAAGTCTCAGTTTAACTCAGTTACAAATTACCATATCATTTCTTAATTTGAGCTCTGGGCTTATTAATTTCAGTTGCTGATTTTCCAAATTACTATCTCATATATTTGTAAAATAATATTTTATATTTTATTATAGGCAGCAAAATGTGATGCAAGACATTATGGTAATCAATGGAAGTAAAGTACCAAATAGACCATATTTATTAACACAAGTTCTTAATCCAAGTACTAAAGCAAGCAAGCATATATTAAACCAGGAACATAATAGAAAGGTATTATGTTAACCTAATATTACCTATGGTATGGAAAAAAGGGGACGGACCATATAAAAAAAAATCTTATTATAATTTATTAGTATGATGTGTAAATAGTATTAAACTTATTAATATTCATGAATTATATACCTAATATAGAAATTTTATATTTTTAGAACATTTGCAAGATAATTTCATATTATGGCACTCCATTTGCAGAGATCTTAATTTGGAGGAAGTACCAGGAATGGAAATACCTTCATGACATGATAGATAATGAGGACAGCGCTGCAATATAAGATATCACAGAAAGGACGTAAATAATTGTTTTATAAGATGAATAATTATTCAAATATTTTATATTTATTAATTACTTAAGTGAGAAGATTGTTAGTTAATCATAGTTTTACTTGTTTTTGGGGGTGAATAAGGAAAACAATGTGTATTGTAATTTTTTTATTATTAAAAAAATGTAACCTATTTTTTTATTTGTCTCTTTATATAAATATTTTTTATTTCTTAATTCTAGCTTGCTCCATGTTTAGTAATTTTATCAGCTTTATTCTCCATACATTTCTTATAAGCTACAAAATATTTAGTGAATTTCTTGCAATCACTGTTTTGTTTTTACTGAAAAAAATAAAGTATTTATTAGTTCATTGTTCAATAAAGCATTCATCAATATAAGTTAAAATAATAATCTTGCACTTAATCTCAAATTTTATTCTTTGTTATCCAATGTAGCAATAAACAATATGAAATTGAAATAGCCAAGCAAAACGATATTAATATTATAATGAATTCAAAAATTCTATAGAGGCTAACGCCTTTATATAATTTTTCGCATGTATATTTAAACTTAATAAACAAATATGAATACATACGATACTTACCTTACTATGCCGGACTCCATTAATTAAATTAAAATAATTATCTTTAGTTCAGTGTAATTTTATGGCGTTTCAAGTTATGTTTAATAATTTATACATGAAAATGGGTTAGGAATAAAGTATCTTAAAACTAACAATTAATTATTATATTATAAAAACATATGCTGTCAAAATGACATGTTCAAGTTCCATTGTACGCATACCTAAGCATATTGCATTAAGTTTTAAAAAGTGTTTTAATATTATTAATTTTTATTCTTTTTTAATATTTTGGGACTTAAAGATTTATTATTTTATTAAAAATAGTTTTTATAGGACTTTTATAAGTAATAATAATTAATTTTAAATTTTATTTAGCATATATATTAGGATTTTGTTAATTAAAAAAAGATACGTAAAACGAAACTATCGTTACCGCAGGGAGGGCCCTGCAATCCACTTTTGATGATAAGTTGACATTATCCGGAATGGTTATTGGCATGCAGGTTAGAGATTGGATAGATATGTCGAACATTCCAAGATTGACGTTAACTGGAGATCGGAGATACATTATTAATTTCGGGCGTTAATAGGTAGCAGAGATCTGTAAGTAAAAAACTTAAGTAGGTACTCGTTTTTTTTATTATAGGACACTTAACTAATGTTCTGTGAAAGTCTGGACACTGGTTTTGAGTAAAGATGTCTCCATGTTGTGCATTCTCTTCAGCATTTATCATGAGGAGTGTTCTGAAGGATCATAAACTCAAATACCATCCACACCACCTGGACCTGAACCTGGACCTGGTTTCGTAGAAACTTCTTTCCACGCGCCACCGTTTGAACGGTTTGGTGGATCACCGTTTGAAATATGAATTTAGGATTTAGGATATTATAATTTCTAATAATATTAGAATTTCCTCACAAGTCAATAAGAATAACCAGATTTATCATGTATATAGATAGATAACTGCTTGTTTTTCTTAGTTCCATGCTGTATCCCACACATAGCAGGGTATACAGAAGAGAGATCTTTTATATATTTACGATATATGCTAACGACTGCTATCAATTTATGGTGATATATTTTTGTTGTTTCTAGATCCAATTCTGTATAAATACACCCAAAATGCTTAGAACCTCCTATTTGCCTGAAGTCGGTAAAAAAGATACTATTGTATATGAAAATAACAAAACTTGTACGCTAAATTGAACATTAAAGAGATTGTATTGTGATTGTACCAAAAACTTGTAGGCTAAAGCAAATATTTCATAAAGAAATTAAATGGTGCGAAAGTTCCCAAAATCCCTATGAGAATGTCGAGCTGATAATATAATAGTAAAACGAAGGATAAGGGTCAAAAAGGACCGTGTGTGGATTTACAATTCATCAAGTAACCATTTAAGACGAGTCGTGGTGATAGGTTGTGGATTCGATTCCCACTCGAGGAAATGAAATAAAGAAAGAAACACACTTCTTTTTATTTATCTGTTTTACTGACACTTGAAAAAAGTGAATGTGTCAACTTTTTATAAGTGATTATTGTATTAAATTATTACTTGTCATTATGTTGGATCTGAGTTCGAATTTTCTCAACGTTTGAATGACACTTAAAACATTTAAAAACATTTAAAATTTTGCTTAGAATAAGTCTATAATTTTTTATGAAATTATATTATTATACAAAACTTTAATAAACGTTTAAAGTAGATAAAATTAATTTGAAAATATGAGTGTAGAAACGAAAACAAACTAAATTATTTAAACTGAAACAAAAAATTACATTTTAGAATGAACTCTCAAACTTGTTTCATTAACTAAATCATACTCTTGAGCTTGCCACATGTTTTATTAAAAGCGTTTTTTATGTTGTATTGTGTCATATAGATACATGTTTTTTCTCTTTTTCAGCTTCACATGTATCCTTCAAATAGCAGGGTAGGCAGAGGGAACCTAGGAACCTAGTAATAAATACTTCCTTTCCCCATTTTCTGCTAAATAAAGGCAGTGTGTGTTAAGTAGCGGAATCCCACGCCGCGCTTTGCCTGGTTACCAGAGCGAGGAAATCAAAATATTAAATATTTAATTTCTTCAGGTAAGAATTGAATCCACAACTTTTGTCATTTATAATATATTATTATTATTTATACCAGAACTAAGAGGCAAATGTACTCGTATATATTTAGAAAGTGTAACTTGAGATAAGTTTTCTCGTAGTGCCAACGGGAAGGAAAAAAACGGTTAGCAACGTTAATAAATTAATAAGTTCGTATGTTAATAACAATTAGTTATGTTTCTATTATGTTTATTTAGATGTAGAGAAAGAGTCGCGTTAAATCTTTCCTAACTCGAGAACAATGCGTCGAAAATTCGGCTAAAAGTGGGGAAACGGAACTTAAATAAAACAACACTTAAATACAGGCATATTTAATTTGAACCATATGTATCAAATTTTATAAAAAATATTTTAAGTCTTTCAAAATTATTGTAGTTCATTGTTAATTTTACATTATAAATTAAATATATAATAGAGTGGAGACCGTCGTGGCAGAGGGACAGAAGAGCGTGAGACTGTAACGCGGCGGTTGTGGGTTCGATGTCCACCAGGTGGAATGAATTGTTCTTTATTAATATTTTTATTTTTTCGCTCGGGCATCAAGGTAAAAGCCCGGCGTTGAGTTGCATTGCTCAATACGCAACGCCTGGAAAAAATCGGCGGAATGGGTAACGGAGTGTCTTAACACTAGGTTCCCTCTGCCTACCCTGCTATAAGCAGGATGCAGCATAAAGCTGATTTAATTTTATTTACGAGTATATAACTGAGATATCCCAAGCAATCTAAAACTACCAACACTTCATTCCTAGAATGCATTTCGAATGTGGTATTAGTAAGAACATTTCAAATTTAGTTTGGTTGAGAAAGGAGACTTGTCTCCTTACTTACCACCACCACCCACACTTAGATAGGACGTCAGGCTTAATCTTGTCACAGTAAATACAGAGAATGGAAAATAGATTAAATTTCACTTTATAAATAAATTAATTAATTAACACGCTTCCAGAATTCAGCGGAAAGTCTGGAATGGGGTGTCTTAACACTAGGCTCCATCTGCCTACCCTGCTGCATGCGTGATACAGCGTGAAGCTGAAGAAATAAACTAATCTAACCAGCAATTATTACCATTGATTTATTAAAGCAATAAATTTTAAACAAGTAGCTATTTTATAGCATTTATACAGGGTGTCCCAGGAAGCAACGATAAAACGAAAACAGGTGATA
>JAEBDU010013490.1:230127-272614 GCA_016802625.1 Heliconius numata | reverse complement strand
AAAAAAAAACCCGCCTGTCTCTATAGCAACGAAGATTTAGATGCGTTTCAAGTATTGGATAATTGGAGTTGAATGTATTATTTCAGCGCGATATATTTGGTTTCATATTTTTTGTAGTAGTTATTAGTAGGTAGGTTTTTGTTTAGAATTTCCTCCGTTTAAAAATAGTCCTTTAAATATATTTTAATAAGTACTTAAAAAGATTAGTAGCACAGATTTAAAAGTACGGTACCTACTAAAAAATCCTTGCTGTGTAAAACAATTGGAAAATCCTTATCGAAACTACGAAAATGCGGGTTGCATTAGGGTTTAATTAATTTTCACATTATCTTAAGTGCTTTGCAAACATACATTGTATGAAAAATCCAGTAGTAAACGCGGGCGAAGCCGCAAGAGGGTCGCTAGTAGTAGATAAAAACCGTTCGATATAGCGATGTACGGCTATAATGGAAACTTGGGAAACCAATGACTACAAAACGAGCGTGGCTTTGAGGCCAGTTGTAGCGCAGGGGTGCAAGTGTGTGTCTGTAAACCCAACTGGTTGTGGGTTCGATCCCCACTTGAAAAAATACAATATTTATTTTAAATTTAAATTTTTATTTTATCCCTCTGCTGCGGAGGCAAAGCGCGGCGTTGAGTTTCGCCACTCAACGCACAATGCTTTTGAATTTGGCTGAAAGTGGGGAACGGAGTGTCTTAACACTAGGATCCCTCTTCCTACTCTTCTGTGTGCGGGATACAGCGTGAAGCTGATAAATAAAGTAACTTACACCGATTGTACATCGAAACTACAAATATTACATAAGTATTTAAAGAAAAATCCTAAATATTTATTTTATAACTGTGTAAATCAACTTCTCATACTTAGAAGAACATCGTTTGTACTATAAATGGATATGACAGGTTACGAGATTGTACCAAATTTAATACTCATCTCTTTGAACTTGCCAACTCTTAAGTCAAGTCTTCCAAGTCTTGACGTATGAGAAAAATATTTTCATATACATATTATAAATAATATTATGTTTTTTTATGTTACTTATGTTTTTTATATGTAATTTATTTAATACGAAATATTTATTTAAATTTATAATTTCTTCGCTCTGGTGTCGAGGCAAAGCGCGGCGTTGAATTCCACCTCTCAACACGTAATACATTCAGAATTCAGCGGAAAATGGGCAACGGAGTGTCTTTACACTAGGTTCCCTCTAGCATACCCTACCTTGTGCGGAATACAGCGTTAAGCTGATAATTGATTTATATTATTGTTTACTCTGAGAGTATTGTAGGTATTTTAATAATGACGAGAAAATCAACCATTTGTGACATGGTATGCCCATGTTTCGCCGTAAGGGCTACCGCTCCTAAGATCTTTTATTATTTTTATATAAAAATCCTGTCTAATTTATGCACTCTATCGAAGACTCTATCTTATCAGCTTTTAGAGTTGCTTATAGACATGAGCAGTCCGGGCAGTCAAGGCGTTTGAGGTCAGTCGTGCGGCAGGGAGACAAGTGTGTGACGACACAGGTTGTAGATTCAATTCCTACTCGAGGAAATTTCAGATTTAACACTGGACACTTTAGGGAAAAATATTGATAATAACAAAATAATTCTCATTTTAATGGTTATTTATTTTAAATTAACATTTACATTCATATACAGCAAAATAAATAATACGTCGATTTTTAAATAACTTAGCATATATACACATATATAGATATCTTAACACTTACTCGTAGGTGTAATTACAACAATTTTTAATTGGTGTATTATACGAAATAATTTATGTATTTTTTATATTTAGGACTAGTGTAAAGGTTAGGTTGCAATATACAGAAAATAAAGTGATTCGTCACTAAAAATATTCCACAAAGTTTGAGCTGTCTCGATAAAGCAAGGGGATGATAACAAAAAAATGCCTATCGGTTGTTATATGCCTAGAGTGTTGGTACTCTTAGAAAAAAATACTTAATTACATTAAATCTTAAAATTGAAGTTGGTGCAGAAGCACAAGCGTGGAACTGTAAGTGGTGCAGTTTTAGGTTCGATTCCCACTCAGGTGAATGAAATATTTAATATTTTGGCCCGGCGTAACCAAACTATCTTTGCTAACCCTGCTATAAGGGAAATATAGCGTGAAGTAAAAAAAATATAAAGTAATATTTAATTACTCTTTTTTTCTGTAAAAAAAACTATAGTAAGCTTATGAAAACAAACATGACTACTTTTGTCTTTGTTCTACTTTGTTCTAAAGCTTTAAATTTAAAAGTATCGCTGGACACGCTAGAAAACTTTTATAAGCACTGTATTATAGAGGATTATACTGATTATGCCTTTTTTCGCATTTTTTAAACAGAATAGTACTTATAATAATGATATAATAATTTCTGTAATTCTAGTATCATAAATACATAAAAGTTTAGTTTTCGAATAATTTCAAGCATTCTTTTTGTATTTTTGCTACTAAAAAAATGGTAACTGCAATTTAATTATATTAAATCTTAAAGTTGAAGTAGTCATGGTGCAGAAGTATAAGCGTGGGACTGTAAGTGTAATTTTGGATTCGATTCCCGCTCAGGTGAATGAAAAAAAAAAATAATAGAGAAAAATATTGGAGCAAATATGAGAGCAATAAATGCCTTAATTTTAAAACACAATAATTACGTAAAAAAATATTTTAAAAAATACAAAACTTATGGCTTAATGAAATATGAACATCTAATAATTAATTCCAGCGTGAAACTCCAATAAGCTGGTATCTCCAAAACCAAAATTACTTCAGTAAATTCCTTCTACCTTTGTAAAGTCCTATAGGGGTTTGACCTACGCCTTGGAATTTGACAAACTCCAGAAGGATATTTGGCATCATTATTCATTGTAACGCCTTTGAAGATATCGCTTTCATTTCATTACACTGTGGACACTTCATTAATATCATTTATTTCTGTTTCTAAGAATAACAATGGGATTTATTACGAAGATTTTGCTTATAAGTTATAATGTAAGATAATAGAAAAGATATGAAAAGGAAAGATAAATTGATTTTACATCACAGAGATGAGTGATACCTTTTTAACATTTCTTAAGATATTTGTGAACTAAAATTGGAATGTATGTATATAAAAGAAATATAATTATGTTTGCAGGGTTTTTCTAAAAGCTAAACAAAATGTGCCAAGCAACAAAAAAATGTGCATTAATAAATCTTAAGTAATAAAAATAATTTTCTATATAATAAAGGTAATATTTAAATCTTATGAGGCGGTTATGGCACAGTTGCGTTGTGTCTGACTGTAAAAGCGACGGTTGTGGGTGCTATTTCCATTGGGGGAAGGAATAACTTACATTTCCGTCTAGTAAGTAAATATGGCGCGGCGCTGAGATCCGCCACTCAACATGCAATGCAAGGACTCGAAAATTGGGGAACGCGGTGATTTTACACTTGGTTTCTTCTACCTACGACTCTGTTTGCGGGATACAGCGTGAAAATATTTAAAAAGTTATAATTTTTTTGTGCAAAACACATTTTGTTGCAGTAAAACAGCAAATAATTATTATATTATTCTTAACTTTTAGACCACAAATGTCATACTTATATAAAATACTAGCGACCCCCTTGCGGCTTCGCCCGCTTTTACTGCTGGATTATTCATATAATGTATGTTTGCAAAGCACTTAAGATAATGTGAAAATTAATTAAACCCTAATGCAACCCGCATTTTCGTAGTTTCAATAAGGATTTTCCAATTGTTTTACACAGCAAGGATTTTTTAGTAGGTACCGTAATTTTTAATCTGTGCTACTAATCTTTTCAAGTACTTATTAAAATATATTTAAATGACTATTTTTAGATAGTTAAATGACTATTTTTAAACGGAAGAAATTATAAACAAAAACCTACCTACTAAAAACTACTACAAAAAATATATCGCGCTGAAATAATACATTCAACTATAATTATCCAATACGTGCAAACGCATCTAAATCTTCGTTGCTATAAAGGCAGGCGGGTTTTTTTTTGCTTGTGGTTAATGCTGAAGAGGGTATTCTGTCCCTGATGAAAGGCAAGCACTACGTGGCTGCCTGTGAGAAAAATTAAATAGAATGCATCGGCCGGGAATCGAACCCGGGCCGCCCGCGTGGCAGGCGAGTATTCTACCACTGAACCACCGATGCGTGTAAGGCAGGCGGGCGCGGCGGACGCATGGCGAGTGGCGAGCCGTTTCGCAGCAAGGTTTTTTTGATATTGTAACAACTTCTAAAGTACTTATTAAAATGAAAAACAGTAAAAGACAGTTTTGATCTACATTAAATGGCCAACGTAACTAATATACTTATTTATATGCTGAGAGTAAAGGATAAGTGAAACTTGAGTAACATTCAGCTGATGTGTCAACGGCGGGATGTGTCAACAATTAAATGCGTTTTTCTCTAAAACTATTCGCAATTTCGAAATGGTGTAAAAAGCAAATTTTATCTTCGTTTAACGTAGAAATTTAATAAAGTATTTTAAAGGATAAGGATTAATACCATTATGGAAAAATATCCCTCACAATAAAAATATATTGAAATTATTATTTTGAGACAGAAAAATGATCACTACACGTTATTTTTAAAAGATACGAATATGCCGTCGCGGACTTTTTTGTAGATCTCATTGAGAGGAATAATATTCCAGTACATTTTTTTCATGTAGTACTTACCATTAAAGCAGCGCATGCGCGAAAGTGTCTCAACGGGTTGGACTTTATTCATATTTATCGTATTTATGTTAATTTACATAAGAATGTACAAATAATAAACTATATATAAACCTTCTACGAAAAATACTCGACCTAATGGTGAAAACCGCAACAAAATCCGTTGGGTGGTTTAGAAGAAGAAGAGTTAGAAACAACAGACAGACACGAAAAGCGACTTTGTTTTATAAGATATAGGATAGGATATTTATTTACAGTTTACTTAATATAAGTTAAAATAGTAACAACCATATACATCCTTCCTACTAATATTATAATTGTGAAAATTTGTAAAGAAGGATGTTTGTTCAACTTTCACTCAAAAACTACTAAACGGATTTAGATGAAACTTTACAGTAATACAACTTATATATGAGAAAAACACATAGGCTACAATTTGTGAAAACATTTTATATAATTTGTTTATAATATAACAATAAATATGAGCGGGCGAAGCCGCGCGTATGTCACTAGTATACCATATAGTGTGTGCATTCGTTAATTAAATATAATTAGAGTGCAAGTTTACAAAGAGTAGGTACGTTGGTTATTATTTACACAATTATAATAATATAGACATTTATTAAATAACGAATAATAATTAATTAACTTCATCTTTGGTAATAATTCAGAGTATTTACATTTTATATAATTATGTTTTTGTCATATTAATATTATAAATGTGTATGTATGTAAGTTTGTTTGTTACATTTTCGCACCAATTTTATTTTAAATATTTAGTAATAATAAAAATATAATTTAATTTCTCTTTTCTATGACAATAATAATAAGATTTATTACTTATTCTGGTTTATTAAAGAATGTAACGTTTTTTTTTACTAAGCCTATTATAATATTAATAATATGTACATTTCCATATATTATGTTATATGATATTTTTAAATGTCTTTTATACTAAACATCGCTTAGATCAAATAAAATTTATTTTTCATATTTATTACATTTAAATATATTTTCATAGAAAATTTTTATTACACATTAGGTGAAATATTTTCTTAATACTTACATATTTGTTCATAGAATGCAAGAAAGATTTTCAATAAATATATATAAAAAAAATCTAATAAATTTTCCTAGATATTGTAGATTTTTTTGTATTAAAAAAAACAGAAAAAAATAGTCTATCTTTCAATACATTTTTCATTGACATCAGTTATAAAATCATTGGAATCTCTGATGGTCATGATGGTGACGCCGTCTGCGCTGTTCCTAGATATGATGTTGTTTTTCTTCTTTGTGTTGCCATAATCGTAGTTTGATATGACCACGCTTTCTGTTGGATTCCTATTTAAATTATAGAAATTGTATAATATATATTAGCTAGTGTTAAATAAAAGAAAGGTAAAATTGAGGCAACGGGTGTGGGTTCGATTCTCACTCGGGGAATGATATATTTTGAACTTTCACTTCTTTGCTCTGGCAACAAGGCAAAACGCGGTGTTGATTTCTGTCAATCAAAACGTATTGCTTCCAGAATTCGGCTAAAAGTGGGGAACGGAAGTGGCTTCATGAAAACGGAGTGTCTTTACATTAGGTTGCTGGGTTTCCTCTGCCTACCCTACTATATGCGGGATATAGCGTGAAATATTAAAAAAAAAAATGTTTAAAAGGACCAATGTCTGTCTGTTTCTATCGTCATCAAATTCTAAGCTGAATTACAAATTCTTATTTCACTAAATATTCTTTAGTAAATATCTTATTTATCAAATAGAAGGAATTTTAATTCAAGTATTATAAAATTGAAAGTTTATAGTTAAAAGTAAATATCAAATAAACGTCTCAATTTAATCCAAATGTAACATAATCCTTCATAAAGCTTATAATTTAAATATTTTGTAAATAATTGACAGCCAAATTTTCAAACTAAATTCTATTGTTTTAAATTGTTTTTACATAAAAAAATATTTTGTATATTATTTATTATTATCGGAATCTACAACTAAAATAATAAAAAGGATTATGTTCATGTAAAAATGAAATCGTAAAAATTTCATATGTAAAGACATTATTGGACCATTTAAAAAGAAACAGTTAACTGAAATTGAAAAAGTATTTAAAGCTTAAAACATACTTAATTTTATAAATATATTATTTTTTTAAAATGGTGCTTTAAAAATCTTACCGATTGCATCGATGTCGCTGAGTGCTTCTGAAGGACGTTTCACATATAGCAGTTCTCGACAGCCTGGAACTGCAGGACGGGTGTAATGCACCGCGTCGGCAGCACAGGTAGCGGTTGAAGTGCTGCCTGAAGACTCCACTCACACAGTACAGGGCCACTGGGTTCACGCAGGAGTTGAGAAAGCTGAACATATTTATGTAAGCTTATATTTCATACTTCTACCATTTATATAAAAAAACAATTTTAGCCTGTGTTGATTTTGGTCGTCAAATATCATAAATAAAAAAATATATGTTTATATATAACTAATACACATACAATACATATTAATAATGCACGAATACCAGCTACTAGGAACCCAAACATGGCGTAGCCATGTGGGCGTAGGCCTACTTATTTTTTTTGTAATATTATAGCCAAATTATACAAAAATTCTACATATATTGTTGTATATATATGTTGTTCTGATATATGAGCTATATAACTGTAGAGTTTTATCTAAATCCGTTCAGCAGTTTTAGCGTGAAAGTGGAACAGACATCCATCATCACAAACTTACTAAATAGCATTTCGAAATAGCATAATGACGTCGTAACCCAGTGCCGTCCATTAAGGAATTAAACAAGATTATATATCTTATTTAAGTCCCATTTAGTAGAACTTTCAAAATATGAAAAATATTATAAACTACGCCGATCATGGCGCAGGGAAGGCAAGGATGTGACTGTAATGCGACGGTTATGGGTTCAAACTCCACTCGAGGGAATTAATTGTTACTTATTTATTAATTATTTATAATTAATTTATTTATTAATTCTCATTTCTTCCTCGAAAAAATCGGCAGAAAATGATGAACGGAGTGTTTTGTCACTCTGCCTACCTTGCAGTATGCCGGATAAAGCGTGAAGCTGATTAAAATTAATTTGAATTTAAACAATATTTTTTCAAGCTTATAAACAAGAATTTCTTTAGGACGAATCGTTCAACATTTTTAAAAATAATTCAAATAAGATATTTTTAACTATAACTTCTGATCGTCACGTCAAATTCACATACTACGCCACAATAACGACTTATTGTGTAAAACTTTTAAAATAGGTCCCATAGTGCATAGCTAAGCGGTCTCCTACTGGCTCGTCCATTTTATTCCATACAATCGACATTACAATTCACTGGTGAACAAAGGGAACGTTCTAGCCACAATTCCGTGCCTTCGAGAGTAGAAATAAATAAAATATTTGAAATCTATAGTGCTGTCTATACAATAAAATATAGTAGGTATAAAGTTTTTTAATATAACATAGTTTTTAAATAACATTTTTAACTGACTTTCAAAAAAAAAGTTCTCAATTCATCGGAATCTTTTTTTGTTAAAACGAAACCTAAAATAACTTAATAAATAACTCCTTACCTTGCCACAGTGGAAAAATAAAAGTAAATGTAATATTTATATAAATATTTCATTCACCAAAATGGTGATCGAACCCACAACCACAGAGTTAACAGACACCAGCCCCAGCCCCACGTCAGCCTTGTTAATATAAAATTGATTTAAATCAAATCAAAACCCGTTTAGAAAATATTCCATCTATCAAGACCATTATCTGTTCCTAACGCTTCTTCCTGGCAAGACAAAGGAAACCCTTTGATTACTTCGCAGCTCTATTGATTGTTAGCAAATTGGCGTAAATATTTTCATTATAACAATACAATATTTATATATGAGGCCAGTCGTGGCCCAGAGGCAGAAACTTGTGAATGCGACAGGTTGTGGGTTCGATTCCCATTCCAAGAAATGAAATATTTAATATTTTCGTTTTCTTCGCTCTGGTGTCGAGGCGTCAAGTGCTGCATTGAATTTCACCACTCAACACGCAATGCCTCCAGAATTCGACGGGATGTGGCGAGCGGAGTGTCTTAACACTTCCTTCTGCCTAGCCTGCTATATGCGGGATACAGCGTAAAGCTGAAACTACTACCAATAGTAATACAATATTTATATTTGACGATATCCTCGAAAATGCGATAGAATCCTTCATAATATGCAAAGTCCCAGTTGTAGGAAATACTTTTATTATTTTTCGGCACTAAGTTAACTTTTTAACATTTTTCAAGTATTTCATAAGAAGAAGGAAGAAAAATACTTTTTTTTAAGAAAATATATAAAAATTGGGTTCAAATTCTAGTTATTATTATTACAATTCTAAAGTTTTCCAAAACAAACAAAAGATTTTTTGAAATAAGCTTACTCGAAATCGTTACAGTTATGTGGAAATTAATGAATATTCATAGTTTCGTGCTATTCTATCTTAAAATATTTTACAACCGCGAAACTTCGCGTATACTTCAACGCTAGCTGATTTAATCTCGGCGATTGATGCGAGTTTTCTACCCTTGAGATGAAATGAAAATTACTCATAAATTTTCCCCTTCACATACATTTGTATTAGCTTTCGTAACATCAATTCTGAGATACCTAAAAGAGGCTTAGAGACAGAGAGTTTTTTTTTGATTTAAAATATTATAATTTTTTATAAGTCACAGTTGACAGACTGTCAGTAAAGTGGTAAGGTTAGGGTTCAGTTTCTTTCTTTTGAAGTACGGAACCCTAAAAGTAAATCTTTACTTATTTATTAAATCTCTTTTTCTAATCTCAGATAATAATATGATGGTGCTTTATATCTTTTTTAGAAATTAATCTTGGAGTTGCGTAAATATCTTAATTTAATATTTCAGAAAATTGTATTTTCTTAAAAAAGGAACCTTTCCTGAATATACCACTTGAAGCGGTGAACGAGTGCCTCTATGAAATTCTAAGCAATTTCTTATACATACAGTACTAAGACTACTAAAGATCTTTGCTTCACTATATCTATAACTAAATATATATCGGTAATGTTCGTTTATGCACCGACAGCTTCTATAAATAGAATTGATAGTCCATTCAAGTTGGGACATAAATTTATCTCAAACTGCTTCAATATTCGTTTATTGGTTCATTTCAAGCTGGATATAGTATATACAAATATAATAATCAGGTATATTTTTGGATGTCCAGTATAATTTTTTACCGATTTCTGAAAAAGGAGGTTCTGAATTTAACTATATTGTTTTATATTAACAAAATTATTATTATATTTCGATATATATTGGAATATGCAATTATTACAAGGAAAAATAAAATTTTCTTCTTTTATTACATCATTATCTTTTTCCAAGTTCATTACGGGTTCATCCATTACGGAATACCAGCAAATTTATAAAAACCGATAAATATAATTAAAATAAATTTAAAATAGTTAATTCTCAAAAAACAAATGAGCATTTAATGTTTACGAAAGTGTAAAAAGCTATTATTTTCTAAACGGAGTTCAACTGCCACCAGAGTTATTTAAATGCATGAGACCGATGAACAAAATTCAAAACTTTAATTTCGAGGGTTGATTGCCTTCTTTATGCACTCGGATTTCCAATTTTATTCAAAGTTTTGAAGCTGTCGATTTACAAATTTATTTATATGATGTATAATATAAATACATAGTAGATGGAATATTAAGGAATTTGATTACAAATGAAAATAGTATGAAACATATTTCATACTAGCTAATAAAGCGTGAATGTCTTTCTAAACCTTATTTGGAATATTAGTTTAGTTTAGTCAGATCAGCTTCACGCTGTATCCCGCACACAGCAGGGTAGGCAGTTTAGTTTAGTGATATAGATATTTTATAAGGATTAATATACAATTAACAAATGTACGAAGCAAAGTATTAAAATGACCATTCAGTCTTAGCTTAGTAATAGATAGATTTCGACTAAGGCGAATAAACATGTATTGATGCTTCTCGTCATGCTTTTCATTTATTTTCAAGGCTATCACCAAAAAAACGGTAATCGAAGAGACCAAAGGGAAGATAAAACACAGCAAAATTAACTTCACGCTTTATCCCTAGCGGGGCAGTCAGAGAGAACGGAGCGCAAACGCTACGGTCTCTACATACCTCTTTCGCCTCGTCCACTATCATCAACCTCTTAATGCATGCCCTCGGGGGGTCCTCATGCTTTTTACGCGACCTTCCTCCAATATCTTCAATACTGTGTTTTCGAAGGTAGCTTATAATAAATGAACTTACCTTAAACAAAATGCAACTATCCGTAAAGCGTGAATCCAGTCGTTGTAATCGCTCTGTGCTGTCGGCCATAGATAGAACCATAGTTCAAGCGCGTGGTACGGTAGGAAGCAAACGAAAAATACTGAAACAAAATTAATGGTATTTGTACTTTATACTATTAAAATATTTATATTCTTAAAATATTTAGGACGTTTTATATATTTTTTGTTTACTATTTTAATTTCTTTAAATGATTTTTAATCGTTTTAATTAAACTTTTAATAGTGGGCTTCACCTAACTATAGACAAAAAAAACATTATTCTATCACAAGCAAACAATTGTGTGAATTCCAACGCAGCAAATAGGTGACCAGGCGCTTTTGAATGATATTAAAAAAAGAATTTTTATTTAATATGTGTAACGTTATTAAAATTACAAATAAATTTCATTTAGAGAAATATTCTCTTTGCCTTGAAATATAAGACAATCGAATAAAATTAATAAGGTACTCAAGTTAGAGTTTAGACGATGTCTGTTTAAAAACATTTTATTACTTTATTAATTCCTCTTCCGTCGTGGTTCAGTATAATAACGTCAGATGTTCTAAACACTTTAATTCATCTATACCTATATTATAAGTTCGAAAGTAACTCTCTCTGTCTGTCTGTCTGTCTGTCTTTTACGCAATCAAGACCAAACCGCCAATTTAATTGTGATAAAATACTCATATACTTGAGGGTCTCGGGATAAACATAGGATACTTTTTTTTCTCATATTTGTAATATTTTCGATATATACCAACATATTAAAATACTTTCTAATTTGACATGCAATTTATTCCGCCATGTTAATAACAACCGTTGCTAAGCAATGATTTGCAAAGTTTGTTGTTAGAAAACGTCACTCAAAATGAGCTTGCTTAACGCATCTCTCTATTGAAAACTGAAAATAATTTCATAAATATATTTAACAAATATTTGTATAGTTCAAGCGGGCGTAGCCGCGTTCGGTTCCACTAGTATAAAATAAAAATAAAACCCAAATATCGTTATATACAATGTAATAGAATTTGATAATAACATTAAAGAAGAACAACAATAGTAGTTGTTCCAGCGCTCCAAGAGTCATCTCATATAATGTTACATGGATCGAACAATGAGCTGTAATTGGCTATTCCACTGATACTAACAAAAGGAAAGTAGCCCAAAAATAATTCTGCGTAAAAGCCTTTTTTTGGCTGCTTCTTCCATTATCCTCACTTCGGTATTATAAAAATTGAATAGAAATATATATATTGGATCATAGAGCCCATTTATCTTTTTTATATCAAAATAAATTGTACTGTATATTAATTATTTTAATTAAAAATGTTTATTAAATAAAAAAATATTATGCGTACTTCCAAAATGTGTACATATACAATCGTGATTCAATTTTAAATTGTAGTATTTAAATGTTTATTTTAATATAAGCTTTTATCCTCGACTTTACCCGCGTGGTAAATCGAAATTGGAATGTAATTTTGACCGCATATACAGAAAGTTACATCGAAATAATTGTTATGATGTAATCTATAATGTCAGAGCCTTGGAAAGGAGTATGATGAGTATCAGAAACCAAGACAAAATAAGAAATACAATTTTAAGAACCAATATTAAAATAACAGACATTCCTACAAAAATAGACCAACTATAGTGTAGGCGGACTAGGATACATTAAAAAGTAAACAGGAAAAATGGAAAAAAATAATAACCGATTGGTATCCAAGAAATGGTAAAAGTAGTAGAGGAAGTCATCCCAGAAGATGGGAAGTCCGAACTGGAAAATTATCGCTGGGATAGAAAACGATGGAAAATTTTATTTTGACAAATGGCATACTGAGCTTAAAGGTATACTGTGGGTAACTACAAACATATATATAGGAAATACACATAGCATTTATAAAGCTCAGAATAATAGGCTTAATGTAATGTAATGTAATAAAAAAATCGCACCAGTAGTTTCTGAGTTTAACGCGCTCAACCAAACAAACAAACTGCAGTTTTATTTAATTATGATAAAAGTTTAAATATACATAATCATTTCACAATACAAATAACAATTTTCCACCGCAAAATAATTATTATGAAAAGTGACAATTGACGTCATCCTTGTTTACTATTGAACCTATATTCATAAATATTAATAATCCTTGTTGTTATTAAATTTTAGTCATGCATGCTCGTAAAACTATGGGTCATCATAACGCAATATATATATGTAACTGAGGTCGTAGATTCGATTTCCACTTGAGGAAAAATTATATATATAAGTCTCTATTTTACCAGTCAAAAAATTGAATGGAATTTGAATATAATTTAAAATTTTGCTATGTTTCTGTTGTTGTTATATTAAACTAAATTTGTAATCCAAATAAGGTGGGTATCCAGAAACTATGTAAAGTTAATACTTAGCTGACAGAGTTGAATACATCTAAATCTACGAGTACATTGTAACTAAATAAACTTTGTTATTTACGTTTCAAATGTAAACGCAACTTCATCAAACTCTACGTTACATTAACGTCTTCCAAAATAGATCTATTCTAAACGGGAAGGTGAATTAAAGTGAAATTAACTGTTGTTTATACGAAATTACCTATCTAATGTAAACTAAATGAATTAATTATTATTTATTAATATTTTCATTTCTTCACTCTGATACCAACGAAAAATTCGCAATATAAATAAATAACTGGTTCTATCGATATAGAATTATTCAGTATATATAATAAAATTGGTTTTGGTACATGTAGATTTTAAAAAGCTTTACTGAGTCTAAAAAGGTTTCTGCCGTTCATGAGGGTCTAACGTGAAAAAGTCATCGAAACACTCTTTTGAAGAAGCTCTTGAACTTAAAATATATATCGACGAGAAAATATGCAAAAGCGCTGACTGTACTTGTGACTTAATGGACTGTTTGATAAGAAAATAAACAATACATCTCAAATATATGATTTTATAATATTTAGTATTATATTCTAATATTACATAAATAATAAATTAACAAGCGTAAGATTTTAAACGTGACAGTTGCGTGTTCGACTCCTATCCGGGTAATGAATTTAATATTTTCCTTTTAAAGCAATGCCCCAAGAATTCGGCGAAAAAGGGAAAAGGCAGGCGAACTCTGTGTATATTAATTTTAAAAAATAATGATTTTAGGTATATATCTAAAAACTTAACATAAAATTTATATAAGTAAAATGAAAATGCATACCTATAACAAATATAAGCACCATACACGCAACTGATTTTCTGGCTCTCGCTTGGGCCTCCCCCTGTCCGCCGTGTAGGGCTCCGGGCATTTCTCTTGTACTCGCCAGTAGCCTCTGAGCCATCAGGGAGTAAAAGAACGCGATCACTAGAAGAGGTAGGGCGTAGTACACAATCGCCTTTGTAAGGGTCATCCATCTAAAAACATTATTTCTTATAAATAAAATTTAAACATTAAATAAGTATAGCGAAAACTCCATGTTTCATTGTTTTAGCATATATATGTATATACAAATTACATAGCAGCCAGTTTGTAGTTTTTAGTAAAAATATTATTTTTTAACTTAACTTGCTTATAATTAACTGAAATGTTGGCATCATATTAGGTATATTGTTGAAGAATCTATATGCATAATTTAATTTTAAATACTAATATTTATAACTATTTATTATATTAAAATTGTATTGTAAGATTATTGCTATACATATATTAGCAGGCACTTGTTATAATTTTAAAACTAAATTCTACTCATATACATTTATTAACATTCTCACATAATGTATATAGTCCTTTGTCATTCGGATGATTTTTTCCTTTTTTTATCTTAATTTTTCTCTATATTAATTTGGAACGTTGAAAATGGTACAATACCCAAAGATATATATAATGTCTCTAATGCTATTGATTTGACGGAGCAATTTAATAACATACAAATTGTTATTCTATTTTATGAGATTTTGACGAAATCTACAAGTTATAATAATTATATTATACGCATTCTATGAAATATTTTTAAATATCTTTATTGGTAGTAAATATAATAAATAACCATTAAGTATGAAAGTGTATCCTCTTTAGTATGTTATTTTATTTCTTTAAGATTAAAGAGTTTAATTTAATACTTTTAACATATGCCATAGCTCGAGGACTGGACTAAATTATATTTATAATTTACATTTCACTAGATATCTATGTTAAAAAGAACCAAAATATTTCTTATTTTATTATTAGGTAATAAAATTTCCATTTCAAAGTTACAAAACCTTTTAGCAACTTCAGTTCCACCAAGCAAAGATTTTTTTTCCACATATGAATATTCCATTAGAACAGCAAATAATAAAAGTAAATATATTTATTTCAATAAATTCATCCTACAATTTTGTTTAACGCTTTCTTCTATATACAACAGGGTAGGTAGAGAGAACCTTGTGTTAAGGAAACAATGCTTCCGAGTTTCTCTTTCCATCTGAATTTATATTATTAAATTATATAAATAAGTGATTCACACAAATGGGCATCGAACTCGCAATTATCTAATTAGACCCGTTTCACATCACCACGAGGACCTTTTTATACACATTTACTCGTCTAATGGGAAAATATTTAAAAACTGACTGAAACATACTATGTTCGCTGTGTTGAATTGAATTGATATTTGAATGCAAAACCTATAGAATTCATTGTGCTAATAAATACCGCTAACACTTGAATGTATGCGCTTTAATGTATTTAGTATACCTATTAATAGAGAATTAAATTTTCAAGTGAATTTTGAATGGGACGCCCTCAGCATTTAGAAGTCTGTAAAGCAATATCTATAAGGTTATCTACATGTATGTAAAATCTTATTGGTTTGCTATTTTTTTGATATTGGGTGTTTGGCCATATTATAGTCAAAAAAAAAGCAAAAAAAGTACAGATTTTCTTAAACAGGGTTCCATTGCAATGGAGCTATATAATGGTTTTTAAATAAGTCAAGAAGACCACCACTCTATTCTCTCTTTTTCAGTTATTGAATTGTAATATTATGTCGCTTCTCCCTATTGATTTTAGCTATTTTAACAAATATGAATCAGCGAATCCAGTTATCATTAGATAATTTTAATAAATACTTGTTAATTATGGGGCACAAAGTGTGTCTGTAAATGCGACTGGCTATGGGTTCGATTCCCACTCGAGGAAATGAAATATTGAATATTTCCGTCGAGGCAAACTGCAGTGTTATGTTCCGCCACTCAACACGCAATGCCTCCAGAAGAATCAAACATTAATAATGGCCCAGTGATATTAGGTATCTCTACAAAAAAGGAAATACACAATGAAAAAAAAAACAAAGTTTTATACATACTTTGAATACTGGTGCCACTCGTGTGGATAAGGCGAGCAATAAACAATAGATACGTTGCTATACAGGTCTTCTGTGATTGTGCTGGAGAAAATGGCTGCTGGCGCTGCAAAGATTAGTGCAGCGGCCCATATAATTGTTGCACATACGAGCGGAAGCTTGCGCAGCTGGAATGGAAAAGTTATAAGGCTTCTTTTTCTTGACTATAAAAGCTCACTTCAATATTCGTTCATATTATATTTAAGAAATGCATTAAAAATTGTTCTCGTTTTATGATATTTTATATTTTAGTTTCGAAACTGGCATGTATTTTGTTTTGAATTTTTTTAAAGTCTTGCCTGGCGTCTAAGGCTGGAACAGTGTTAGACGTACTACGGAGTGGGTTTCACAGACCAATTTTATAGGTATAATTTATTCTATTATTTTATTTATAGAAATAGTAAAATTGTTTGTATAAAAAATAAACGCATATATTCGTTTTGTACATAAAAATAACTATTAAACTAATTTTTCAATTATAAGAAAAAAATGTTATTTAGTAAGTTATGTAAATGTTAGAATATTTAAGAAGGCTAAATACGTTAAGCTTAACAAAAACATGAAGGTGCTTTTGCATAATAATAACTGCAACAGAATTTTCAGAATTAGGAAGCAATTAGAAGAAATATCTTTTTTAAGCAGTCTATTTTAAATACCTTTAAAATTATTTTTAGCTTTAACTATTTCCTGTTATTACTAAACCATTTATTAATTAATGACATCTTAGTAAAATAACATTCAGTGGAAAATCTTGTAAAAAGTGATCCCTACAAGCGAAGGACATAGAAGTTTAGCTCGTAGGAAGATTTTTTGGAAGTTTCACAGAATATTAACGACATAAGTTGTAATAACCATGTCAAAAGTTTTGCGTAATAGAATACCAATCTTCGAGACTTTTTAAGTATTATTCAAGTATGTATAGGTCCAAATAATTTTATTTAAATTCATTTATATAAAATTTTACATAAAAATGACATAAAACAAATTTGGTTCCCTCCGATTTACGCAAAAATGACTAAGTGCTAATGAGCTAGGTTTTTTTATAGTAGTTTTCAGAACTTTCCTATTAGAAAATCTAAGATAATGTTTTATAATACATTCAGTTTATAACGAAATAAAAGTGGGATTTTTTTGTTTTTGAATTTTTGAGAATTGTTTGTTGTTTGTGCATATAGTCGTATAACACAATTTTTCGTGCATAAAAAAACTAAAAAAAAACTAAAAAATACTAGCTAAATGGACTATTTAGATATCGTTAGTCTAGTCTAACTAAATAGTCCATTTAGCTGGTATTTTTTAGTTTTTCCATAACCGGAAAACAAGTGTTACATCTTACACTATATAAATATATTAACTATATTCTAATTTAATAGTAGAAAACAAAAGTGTGTACAGAAATGTAACGTGTGGAAGTGTCTCCCAAACAGGTTCCGCTAACGAGGGGCTCGTTCACAACTTCCTAATTAGGAACGTTTAGTTCAGACGTAGTTACATACTAATTATCTACTGCAACTAAATTAACTGTCCTTGGAGACAATAAGGATACATTATATTTGAATTTACATATATTCAAATTATAATTAGGGTTAATGTGAAGTGAAATTTAGGGAATATTAATATTATAAATATTTTTTTTGTGTACAAAACTGTTTTTTATTTATTCTGTTAAATTTATTTTTTCTATTTAGAACATTACAGGGTTCAAATAATGGACCTATTTATTCTGTCCGTCTGTCAAGACTATTTCTTTCGAGTTCGCCTAGAGATTCTAGCTAAAAAATTAATATTAAATATTCAGATTTAAGGTATCTTCTAACGCTGCAAAAACCAAGGTTCTAAGTCAACGCAATTAAAACAACATAAGAGCATTTATGTATCGTTTTTGCTTCATTTAGTTGGAAATTCGCCGCGTAATCAAAGCCTATAGGGCACTTCCCGTGGGCTTATCGTATTAATACGTAATAAAAATTACGCTATCATTTATTTCTCCAATTTTAGCCTTAGATAATAAACGGCATATTATTATAATCAACAAAAAAACACACAAAATAAATACCACAATATCTCAAACATTACCTGCAACTTCCTAAAGGGGTTGACAATAGCACAATAGCGTTCAGCGGAGAGAGCGGTCAGCGTGAACACCGAGACCCCTATACTTATATCCTTGCCGGTCTCGGATATCCTGCATATGGCTTCGCCCCACGGCCAGGACTCCAAAGTGTAGATAACCGATACGAAGGGTACGCATATTAATATTACTAGTAGATCGGCGAGCGCTAGGGAGAATATGTATCTGGAAAGGAATTTGTATTATATTATATAGATTTATATGACAGGTTGTGGGTTCAATTCCAACTGGACGAGACAATATATTCATTATTTTCTTTGCTGTGGTCTCGAGGTAAAATGTGCGCTACTTAACATGAAGTGACGACAGAATTTGGCGGAAAGTGTGGAACGGAAGTGCCTTAATATCAACGGAGAGTCTAAGCACTAGGTTTCCTCTGCCTACCCTGATATGTGAAATACAGCGTGCAGCTAACATTATATATTTTTCTATTAGATAATAATATCTTATTCAAACGACTTAACAAAAAGAAGTCTCGTAGCAAAGCGTGGAAAACGATGGTTTAACCTGTGTTTACTTTGAAATAAACGGGATATATTTAAAAAACAAATGCCTTCTGGAAAAATAGGGGTCAGTTTGTTAGTTATGGGTAATTATTATGGACACCTGTAGCCAAATGATGCGCTCGAAATGCCAAAAAGAAACTGAACTGAACTCCATTAAAAAATATATTCTAAATTCTCAAATTTTATACCTAAGCTTATACACTACACTTGAATAAAAACAACTTTGAATATATTTTTATAGAATAAGTAATAGATTTCTTTAAAACTTACTTAAACAGAAATGTATGCAGTAAAAGCAGAAAACTAGTTCACTTCTAAACGGTATAAGCTTATTTTACTAATAAGATTTAGTTTTTATTGCTTTTAAGCATTTAAGTTAAACGTATAAAAATAATAAAAATGTAATAATATAAAGCCATTTATATACTTTATTTTGATGGTATTTAACGTATTTGAAAGTATCACCTTAGTGGAATTGGCAAGAATAGATTAGAGTTAAGACTCTACGTTTACCACCTTTTACACATTATAAAGATATGTATGTCCTTGAGATGGCGTAATCGGATACTGCCATACTGATAATCTAGTCAGAAGCGATTTTTTTTTAGTATCAGGCTAGGCAGAGAGAGCGTAGTGTTAAGACACTCCGCTACTCACTTCCCGCCGAATTCTGGAAGCATTCTCCCATATCCCATACACAATAGAATAATGAATATACTTACGTATTAGGAGCATTTCTCATTCCCCTATGCCTGACATAAACAATAACAAGTGTACCGTTGCCTAGAACGCCTACAATAAATATTATAGCAAATATAACTGGAACCAAATATGTTTCGATGCGTTCTTTGTACGGAGTGTAGTCACTCTCCGTCGAGTTGTAGTCGTAGAGCGGAGTGCTCGCGTTCGTGAGAATATACATTGTCCCATCTGAAACAATGAGAAATATTTTTAGGAGAGCTTTATATCAAATTTGAATAAAAATATTTTTTATTAAATTAGGCTTTTACAAGCACTTTTAGGTAGGTAAGTCACGTTCACTCCATGTTATATACAATGAATGCACATGACATTCGTTGAATTTCAATTTTAACTACTATAGATATGTATCGATATTAGCAGAAATATTTGGTACATTCACGATGATTGAAGCCATGATCTTACGAGGATAGATAGGTAGGTAGCATCAAAAATACCTTTAATCTCGACTAAGTTATTGCTTGAATTTGAAAACACAATAGTATGTTAATTCTGGCAGCTGTGATACAGTTTAAACTAGAACGGCTGCCAACGCTCACCTCTACTAAAATGTTATCTTATTTTTCCATATTTCAACTAAATTAGAGTTTATATGTAACATTTAATTACTAAATAAGGCATTTATTATTTATTTATTATTTATTATATGTTTAACGTTTATTTTATGATTTTTCCTAACTGATAAGACAAACTGTAAGCTTAATTCGTATCACCCAAAAAGTGAAAGTTGCCACAACAACTAAATTAAATAGAGAATTAAATTGTATTTGGACGACGCGACGTGTTCTCTTTTCGCCCCATCAAATGAGATAAACTGGTACTGGAAGTATAGAAAAATATCGACTTGTTTCATATAAGATAGGTTGGCATGACCTTTCTCGTTCTCCAAAACTGTATATAAAGCAATCAATGCCCGGCTGTTGATCTAACACCTCTAGTCTAGCTCTAGTCGTTAAGAGCAGGTGAAGCTTATATAATTCTGAAGACTAGTCTAACCTGAAGGTTACGGTGTGGTCCCATTAGTCCTTAAGGTCAGACGATAGGTGAATTAATATTATTGGAAATAATATTATATCACATATATTATATCTACACAGTGGCGGACTAAGGGGGGGGCGACGGGGGCGGTCCGCCCCGGGCCTCGGGTCCAGGGGGGCCTCCAAATGGTGCAAATTCCCTTGATCAAATCCTAAATAAGCCCTTGAAAACACCTTGAACAAATAAGTACAGGGATTAGTGCAGCCTGTACCGGTAGTTTACATTATATTAATTAAATTTCTTTTATCTTTCTAATGTCCATTTAGGTTGCATGTGGTTCCAGTTTCGTAGTTTTTTACTTCAAGTTCCTAGGGCCTCCAGACCGACGTCATTTTATAAAAGTTTGCGTACTCACTAACCTGAAAGTGGGGCCCTTCCAGAAGTAGCGCAAAATAAAGGTACATCTCTATGTGGGAGGTGGAAGTGGTTTTGGAAGTCAAATGGCAGTTGCTCCATTTAAAAACCGCCGCTAATATGGAACGCAACAACGTGTCACGTACGAACACTGCTTAAAACGCTAGTACCCAGACAGAAACTCCGCTTTGCAACGTGGAATATTGGCTCTCTAACCGGAAGATGCAGAGAACTCGCAGATGTACTTATAAGACTTCGGGTCCAGAGTGCTTTCCTCCAGGAAGCTTGCTGGAAGGGCAATAAGCCTCGCAATAACGGACAGGGTTACCGCCTTATATACACCGGGTCACCCTCAGGTAAAAACTGTGTCGCAGTAGTTCTTTCTGAAGAGCTTTAGAACTGGCTTCTTGAAGCTGATGGTCGCTGCAATAGCTTGATGCGTATAAGGGTGCTGATTGAAGGCGTAATTACAATTAAATTAGTGCCTATGCGCCGCAGGCGGGCTGTAGCGTGTCCAAAAAAAGAGTCATTCTGAAAGCAGAATGAAGAGGTTCTACTTGCTATACCGCCTACCGAAATGGTTGTTTGTTGTTGGGGAAGACTTGAACAGTCAGTAAGGCTGCTGAGCCGTATGAACATGTTCACGGGGGATTTAGATACGGACTTCGTAATACAGAGGGAGAAAATACTCTGAGAACCTATATTGCGTCTGATCTGGCCGTCGCGAATACGTTCTTCCAAAAGAACCCTCAGCACGGGATTAATGCCAAGAAGAAGTAGAAAAAAATACGTATTTTCTCCCAATATTAAACAATCTTTAGGACGCCTGGCAAGAGTAAAGCCTAAGTATAGGGTTATACCAGGGTTATAATAATTTTTTTTTACATTTTTTTCAAAAATATATTTAAATACGAGCGTTTTTACTTTAACGTAGGTGAGCGTGTAAATTGGCGTTATCTTTGAAAGGGTACTCACTTTCAAGTTAGTAAGTACGCATACACTCTTACCTACTTGTTAGACTAGTAATCTTCAAAATTTCAGCTTTACTAAAATGACGTAGGTCTACTAGGGTCCTGGGATCTCAGTCTATTTTATTTTATACGCGGAACTAATATTACTATAGCGTGTGAACTAGCTCATGATGATAAATTATTATCTATATTGGAACTAAGCTTATGATGGAAGCTTCAGATGACGCTCTGGCTGTAGTCCTAGATAATCTGGTAGAAATTTACAATGAATTTGAGAATGATCAGGTTTTACATCTAGAGCAGATGATCTGCCTCCACCTGTACCTATCTATCGAATGGTAGTAATAGAGAATATCAGTACTCGTATCCCAATTCGTCTTTTTATCTCGAGGACACGAGGAATTTTTTTGCTAAATTCTACTACATGTACTTTTGATATTTAGTTTTAATTTTCTATGTGTATGCAAGTCTAACTCAAACATTAATTACAAGATATAAACTAAGTAAGCATACACACTAATTTGTACATGAAACAAAGAGTGATATATAAAAAAAATTTACAAAGGGGGGGGGGAGCACTGTCAAGGGGCCTCATTCAACGACACCGCCCCGGGCCTCCGACGGGGTTAGTCCGCCACTGTATCTACAATATACTAATCTAATGTTAGTACTGTGAAAATAATTAACTTAAAGTTTAATACTTTTTGGGAAACGTAGCGATGTATGAACCCGCGTCTCTTGGAAACCATCCAAGAGGCATGGAAGGGTGGTTCACGAGTTTGAATCCCGCTACGTTCAAATTCTTATGTTTTATAAAAAATATTGTTCTTATCCAACTGTTGAATTACACAAAAAAAATGTAAAAAAAATCAAATTTGTAAAATTCTTGTTATGATTATATAATATCATTTTAAACAACAATAAATGTATTTTCCTGCTATTTTCGGGATACAGCGTGAAGCAAAAAAAATCTGAGTTTCTTTACATTTTTAAAGTTAGGCAACTATCCGCCACAATATGCAACTATCCTTTCTTGGAGAGGTGAAATAAAACAGCATAACTCAAAACCATTTTCTGTTATAATTACAAAAATAAGCTTACATATTTAATAAGATAACTATATTTTTTATTCATAGAAAAACATATATTTATCATAAATACATATATACTAGCTATTCGGGTTTTACTCTATATTCGATTTAGTTTGGTTATAAAATAAAAAAGTTCAGCCTAGCATAGGATTATATCTGAACATCAGGCTGCAAGAAGAGTAAACAATATATAGTAGGTACATAAGAATTCGTCGCCGTGGTTTAGGACTTAAATCCAGCTTAGTGCGAAGGCTTACCACTGAAATCTGAATGTATCACACATTGTCATCTCAGTAGATGTATACAGTTCTTGGTTTATTTATTTTATACGGTTAAATTATGATAAAAAAGTATTAAAAAGAAGAGAATTCAGATTAAACAGGAGAATTAAATAGTGATTTAGGGAAATTCTCTTTTTTGTGTGTTATATTTTTAGTTTTGTGCACCCAGTAATTTTGCCATGAATTCTCTGTAAGTTACTTAGAAATAAAAGAATTTCCCCAAATAAAAGTAACAATCGAAGCTAGTTAGCCAAACTTTTTCAACACTCCTGTCTTCTATAAGCTTGTTAACACGTCCAAATAAGTTTAGTCCTTTTTAGTTTTCTAGAAAAGTTTAAAACCTAAACTACGTAAGTTAGTACGTGCAGTGCATACTTCCCTTACCAAATATATTACTAAACTGTAGACTGCAGTGTCCTAATTTGAAATTCATTAATCAAGATGCTACCTTACCTCTTTGACGTGGACATTGAATGATATAGAAAATAAACCAAAGTTTAATAAATGTTCATGTTTGGAAAATGGTATTTGGAATAGGACATAAATTTAGTAATGTTTGTTTTTGTTCGATAATTTTTTTAGTTATCTCGTAATATTATTCTTTTCCAGGCTGGCGTCCACCTCGAAAATAGTATCTAAACATTAATATAAACCAAGAAAATTGAAAAGTGATAATTTCCACATTGTGATCGGCACAGTAATAGCTACATTTTTATTTGGTTCAATTATCTTTACATAATATACAAGTTAATATATTATACAAATACAAAACTTAACCATTAGAAGTTGAGGAGTTATACCAACTATGATCAGCTTACCCGAATAACTAATATTAGTATACAACTAGACCTCTGTAGGTCCCTATAATATTTAAAAGATCGTCTCCTAGCTCCTAATCGTTGAGGAGTTGGTTCTTCTACTTCCATCATCAGATCCTGGCTAGGTGGTAATGGGACCAAAAGGGACCAGAGGGTGGAGGAGAATTTTAAAAATTCGTCTACTAATACCGAAAAAACCGTAGGGCAAACATAAAAAAATACAGAAATACATACCTTTAACCAAAAAAGAAGTCGTTCAAAGGTACGAATATTTTTGATCCTACCCCAATTTGAGGTTTACCTCAATATTTGTCACGTAATGACATCGATATTGCCAATATCAATAAAAATCGTTTTATCGAATCACATACCATTACATGTGAGTGATTTAGTTCTAAGATTTTTTTACCAATTTCATTTATTACATTATTTAAAACATATTGATATATTTTCAACAGCGCTGATTTAAATATCTAGACTAGACGACTACGGATGACGAATTATTACAGCATCTGACTGCAAACGATGGTCGTAGGTTCAATTCACTTAGGAAAAATATTTTTTGTTATTCTTGTCTTGAGCTCGTAAGAAGATAATAGGTTTAATAAGCGATTCCCATTCGAGGAAATTAAATATTTCCATTTTCTTCGCTCTGGTGCCGAGGCAAAGTGCGGCGTTGAGTACTGCCACTCAACAAACAATGCTTTTCGAATACGGCAGGAAATGGGAAACGAAGAGTCTTAACACTACGTTCTCTCTGTCTACCCTGCTGGATACGGTGGGACGATAAAAATAACTATTTAAAATGATTTATGCATCCGCATCTCCGTATTTTGCAAGGTAAACAGAAACACTATGGAATCTCGAAAATATGCTTGCAAAAATATAATATGTAGATGACGAGCTAGAAAGGCGATTATGCTTGTATACCGAAATAGGCAAACACTTTCAGGGTTCTTTTGATACATATCCAAGAAGGTGATTTATGTGATGTTATTTAAAATTGATATCACTATACTCTGTAGAAGGGAACCAGGGTAATTTTATGCAAAATGTAAACTAATAATGACACAAGTACGATACGTATTTTTTAGTCAAAATTAAAAATGGAATGTCAGAGAATGTAATGTCTTAACAGTTGGTTAAATATTTAATATTTTCATTTCTTTGCTCTTGTGTCGAGTCGTTAAATTGCTTTAAAGTAGGGTGCGGAGAGTCTTAACACTAGTCTCCCTATGCCCTACCCTACTACATGCAGGATACAGGATGAAGCGGAAAAAAATATAGTATAATATTAGTTTTACAGTCTTATTATTATTTTTATACAAAAGTACATAATGTATAAATCTGGGGCCTGTCAATAGCAAACAGCTTCATACCTGCGGTGAGCAATATTTAACACAAACTCTATATGGTCGAATAAACATGTCGATAACAAACGGTAGTGCATCTGATTTATAATAAGCTTTATACGACTAGGCCAGTTTAAGGCCAGTCGTGGCGCAAAGAGCTCAAAGTGTGGCTATAAACGCAACAGGTTGTGGGTTCTATTCCCATTCGATGAAATGAGATGAAATATTTAATATTATCATTTCTTCGTTCTAGCGTCGAGGCAAAGCGCGGCGTTGAGTTCCGCCGCTCAAATGGGCAACTGAGTGTCTTAAAACTAGTTTCTCTCTGTCTCTACCCTGCTATGTGCAAAATACAGCGTAAAGCTTATTTATTTTATTTTATTTATTTATCTATCTGTAATAAATGCAACCTAATCTTTACTTAATAAGTTAAATTTAATACAATTATAATATATTAAAAATTTTATAGCATCTATTAGATAATAATAAAAATAATTAAATCGGTCCATATTATAACGTAATTATTTTTTAAATCCAACCTCGCTTCCAACATAGCCTTGTAAACAACTGTTAATATTGTTAGTAAGAAAAGAAGAAACTTATCTATCTAAAATGTATATATCTAATATCTTAAATCGTTTTCCCTCGTGGAGTTGCGGCACAAGGTGAGTGTAACGTAATAGTTGTGGGTTCGATCCCCACTCGAGGAAATGAAATATTTATTTACATTTATATTACTCGAGGGAATGAAATATTTATTTACATTTATATTTTAATTTCTTCGCTCTGGTGTCGAGACAAAGAGCGTTGGGTTCCGCCACTCAACACGTGATGCCTCGAAAATTCGGCAAACGTAAGGAAGGGGAACCTGGTGTGTGCGGGATACAGCGTGAAGCTGAACAATCTTTTAGTAGTATGAAATTATTACAATTTCTTGTTCTGCTAATGTATTAAATTTTTATAATATTTTTGCTTTCCTCAAAAAAAAACTACAAACCAGTTTATTTATATTTTGTTAAAGTATGTATGCACTAAACAATATCATGAACTTCCAACATGCACGATACAAAAAATTATTTAACTTCATATGAAATTAAATAGTTCAAGCTTCAAGTGAAATTAAATATATTTGTCGGATTCTCTTTAAGCTATAACAATGTCGAGTCTTATGATCACTCAATCCTGCATCTTCATCATCTCTCAGTCTCAGTCTCGTTCCAAATTCCACATGTCTGTCGCCAGACAGAAAGATCACATTTTCGTATCATCCTTCAATATCCATATCAAATGAAAGGTGCAATGAAAGGTGCTTAGCCTGCAAAATACACAGTACACCATGAAAACTTTTTTTTTAGGTCTTGAGGTTAATACTGTTAGCCCTATTGGCTTTTACAGCGACATCGGTTGGGTAAGGAAGAGAGTACTCTGTCCCTGAAGAAATGGAAGCACTATGTGGCTGCCTGTGAGGGAGTCGACGACTGTAAGGGCACCCCCTGCGGGGTTCGAACCTCGGCTTGCGGCCGTCGATCAGACTGGGAAAAATAAATGAAAACAATCAAAACAAAGAAAACAATTTGAAATTCTATATAGCCTCTATCCCAACATGTTGGATAAAAGCCTGTTTATTGATTGTTCAATTTCCTCAGTGAAGAATACTATTTATACATTTACATAATTTGTTTTTCTGGCAGACAGTGGAAATACATATTGAGTTAGTGTATCTCTTATGATTATACGACTTTTCCTCTTATTAAGTAACAAAGTAATATCATCTTGACTTTGTATTCTTACGCTAACAGGCTGAGGATATTTGACAACGTCGTATAAATTTGAAACCGAAACTGATTTTCGATTTTTATTTAATTTTTTTCCGAAGTTTGGGATATTTAATAGTATTCCATTTTGCTGTATTTCAGATTTGAACCCTGTAGAGTCAGGATTGTCTTCTTTTCTCCCACTTTTCTTAAGAACACCCTCACATAAGTTCTTCATCTCCTCAGGTGAGATCAGCGCAATAACATTTGGGTTATTATTTTTAACCATTTGTATATCACGATTTTCATTCTTCCTTTCTTTTTTATTATCCACACTAGTTTCAATTACATTCTTTACAGAAATTTCTGTGTGTATTTCTGTATTTACTTTTTCTACGTCGCATTTGTATGTTGTACCTTGTAGAATTAAAGGTTTCCTATCATTGATTTCCTTAGAGTTTTTATATTTGTCAACATTATTGTTTATTGCCTCAAAGGTTTCGCTTAATTCAAATGTTTTATATAATTTACGCTTATTTGAGAAAAGTAAATAAAGTAAATATATTATAAACGAGATTAAAATTAAGTAAACACCGCCAATAATGTAAAAACTATACGTTGGTAGGCAAGTTTGCGTCATCTGAAAAAAAGCGTAAAGTTATTAATTATACGTTTCTTTACCATAACATTATAAAAGATTTATTTTTAATATTTCAGACGTTATGTGAAGCCTGTTATGGCGCAGGGGCACAAAGTGTGACTGTAAACATGACTGGCGGTAGGTTCAATCCCTACTCGAGGAAGCGAAATATTTATTTAACATTTATATTTACATTTCTTCACTCTGGTGTCGAGACAAAAAGCGCGGCGTTGAGGTAATTATTAATTAATATCTTAGGTATTAATATTTTTAAAATATTTATTTTAGTAAAAAATAAAAGTAAATAACATAACTGTAGATTTTTGTTTGATATAAAAAAAACTGACTCACCTTTTATTATTTTTACTTCAAGTTAATTCCAATTACTTTCTTATTACCATTAGAATTTAGTTTTATCCAAAATGCACAAGAAACAACAAAAACGACCAACTCGAACCACATAGCGAAACTAACGTCACGAGGATAAATTATACAAACTCCATAATTTTAAAATAACAATGGCTTTACCGTTTTCCTTACTGGAGTGAGATCGAAAATGTTTGGACATACGTACCTAAAATGGAAATTATATATTATTGGTGGAAAATAAAATGGAAATAATATTTAATATTTTGCAGGATTTTCTAACATAACCCTGGATGAGAATAAAGTTGATAGGGTGGACCGTTATTGGTAGTTCTTTTGCTCAGCTGCTTGGATCATCCGTTGTTGAACATTTCATAATAGGACCGAGTCACTGAGGTAGATATTTAATTATTGTTTAATTAAAATTAAATTATATTAAATCAGTTTCATCAGCAGGGTGGACAGAGGGAACCTAGTGTTAAGATACTCCATTCCCCGCTACTCAACACCCAATGCCTCCGGAATTCGGCGTAAAGTGAAAACTAATCAAAAAAGCTTTATCTATATCGAATATTGCTCTTATATGTATCAATATGTGACAAATGAAATTTCATTTCTGAACGTATTAACACTAGAAGTGCCGAAGATTGACACCCTCCTAGAACCGCCGTCGTGACAAATTTGTCCCATTCTACTTATTATATTGATTGTTGGAATAAGACAAGAAAGTTATTATTAAAATAATTTGTAAAATATACAGACCACGTTTATGAATCAATATAAATCAATTATTATTCTTTAACAAACATAAAAGTACCAAAAAACAAAACACAAAGCAAGAATCAAATATTTCAAATACGTTCTAAGGTCGTGACAACTAACTGAATAACTCTTACAAAATTATAAGTTATTGAAATTAGTTAATATTATTATTTGGCCATATAATGCATTAATATATTCTTCATCAGTGATACATCACAGATGATTAATAACATTGCGTGGTAATGCCTCCAGAATTCGGAGGCATGCATAGCACTAGGTTCCCAGGTTCCCTCTACCTATCCTACAATTGCCCACATTTGGTATCGAGTGTTTTTCTGAAACTCAAGCCTAGCTTAGTCATCCTTTCATCTGCTACCTCACTTGAACTAGCGACAAAATTTCGTATTGACACCAATTTTACCCCATTTTTCAGGCTATTATTTTTTAAGATTTATACATAAATGTATAGTTTCAGATTTTTTCCTGAACTAGTACTACATGTAGATGCTAGCTGCCAAATTTCATAATTCTAAGTTAACTGAAAGTACCTTTTTAATTTGATTCTCTTTATAGTGTCGAAATACACGTTTTTTACTATATAAATGGTCATATCTTTTTTTAAGGGCGCTTTTTCAGGAAATCAAGGGACTGTAGATCGTCATATAGTTGATATTCATATACTCATATGAATATCAACTCGATTTCTCCAAGCATTCCTGAGATAGAGGCACAGACAGACGGATGGACAAAAAAATGATCTTATAAGGATTTTTTTTTCCTTAAAAGCTACAGAACCCTAAAAACTTAGGCATTGACTGCTAAACCTACTATTCATTTTTTTCCGGCCCCGCAACACCCTTTCACCTCCACCTCGTCCCCGAGGCATGAAAATATATCAAATTATACCCTCAAATAATAAAATAATAATGGCGGGACAAAAATGACCCAGCGGCAGTTCTAGGTAAATCTCATTTTTTTTCAAAAAGTATGACTGCTATAAAATTATTTATATTTTAAATTAAATAAAGGTGTATAATTGGTAATAGTCAAAAAGTTTCATCTACATACATTAACAAATAAAAAAGTTATATACAATCAAACTTGCGTTTGGGACAAAAATGGGACGGCGGCGCTTCTAGTGTTAAGCGAACTACGTTGATTATACAACGTAGTATTTATTATACGGCTGTTTTACTTGTGGTTATGTTAAAAAAATGGGATTTTACGTTTTACCGTCCACGGAAACGAAATGGGGGGCTACTATCATCTTTAATAAAGAGCTCCATAGTTCTGAGAATATTGTATAACTTGTACATATTTACTTATATATATTTGTGGTTTCATAATTTTAATTTAATAACCACTGTGCTTATATTATATGTATTATATTATATTCAACATTTTATTCCTCCCACACTATGTGCAAAGTTTCCCTGTTCTTGTTTTTCCTCCTTGTGAATCATAGCAGAAAAATGATTACGAAGCAAACAGAGCATATACATGTATAATGGCAACACAAAGCCTTTCAGATCAAACAACTGAAAATAAAATTTTGTAATAAATTGATATCTGATAACTGACATGTTCTTTGTGATGTACAAGTAAAAAATAAATAAATATAAATGCCAAAATTATAGTAAAAAATTAAAAACATAATAATATTGTCATCTATGGGCATAATAAAACTGCTAAGGTTTTTTTTAGCTTCACGCAGTATCCCGCATTTAGCAGGGTAGGCAGAGGGAACCCAGTGTTACGACACTCCGTTCTCCATTTTCCAATGAACGAAAAAAGGGAGAAAGGAACGCAGAAACGCAACGCTAAGTTACTAATAGATTAGTGGGTAGAACGTTTCAAAAAATTACTGAAATTTAAATTTTGCTAATAACTGGCAATAAATAGCAATTTTTTTAAAGTTCGGTTATAATACTTAAAATATTTATTACACATAATTTTTTGACATATTTCAGTAATCCACATACTATATGTTTAGACTAATATAAATTAGTTAAAGTTAGTTTAAATTAGTTAACTAAATAGTTAGTTAACCACTAATACAGTAGCTAGTGTGCCAATCCTAATTAGTTGACGCGTGAAATGAGTTTGACGATCAAAAAGTGTACTTGATGCGTAATCGTGAAATTAGTTCATTTATATTGCCTCATATAAATACTCGTAATTATAATTGGCATCCGGTGATCCGTATGTCTGGTTATTTTGTGGTTTAATTAGTTCAAAGCTAGGCGCCATCCTCACTCTGCCTCAGTCTGGCTGTTCGGGATATGGTGGGTAACGGGTTCAATCTTTAATGGAAGAAATATTAGAAATTCTTCATAATTATATCAATAAAATTAAATGTTATTAAACGTTGTTCGAATGTTCGTTCACAAATATGTGATTATATAATATGACTACTGTGAATCAACGGTAATATCCAACTAGTTCAACGGTCGATATATTGAATATATGTTTTTTTTTAAATTAAAATATTACTCCACACTTAGGAAAAGAAAATATATTATTAGAAAATATACAAAAAATTACGCTTCTTGGAAACTGTGCTCTGACTGTTACAATTTATTAAATCATTTTATTAAATTATTTTTTAATATGTTCAAGGCTAGTAAGTAGGCTTGGTAGAAATACAGCATAGAGTACCGTCACCCGATATGTAAAATTAAAAAAAAATCATATTCGTCTTCAACTAGGTATACTTTTAATTACTATGTGTGGGGGCATCGTGGCGCAGGGGTCAAGGGTATGACGGTAAACACGACAGTACGTTCAATTCCCACTCGGGGGAAGAAACATTTAATATTTTAATTTCATTCCTCGTTCCCGTAACGAGGCAGAATACGACGGAAAGTGGGGAACCTAATATCTTAACACTAGGTTCCCATGTTCCCTATGCTACGGATACACCATGTGGCTGAAAAAAACTATACTTATACCATTTTCCATGGTAAAGTAACATTATACGAGTAAGTTGCTATTATAACCATATCTTCTTTAATTGCATAGCGTGTCTACCATACATATGTTTCATATAAAGTTGCATTGCTTTGTTAGCAAGCGTGATAATTAACACACGAACGACTTTCTCGTCGCTTTATTACAAAAGTTCTTAGTAATATTATATTTTCGCGTTCAATACAAAGATATATATTATGTATGAGTTATTTTGAAATTATTTACATTATTTCTATGCGTTCGCGTGATTTCCAGCGTTGAGTTCCGCCATTATCTCGAAATATTCAGCGAAGAGTGGGAAACAGAGTGTTTTAATTCTACTATTAATATACTCGGGAACGTAGGTTCCCTCTGCTTATCCTGCCATATGTGGGATACACAGCATGAACCTGACTTACTAGGATAGTTTTTACTTATGTACCATACAATTATAGTACGGCGTTTCGTAATTTCCTCTTACTTACAAAATTTCAAAGAAAGAATTGAGTCCAATTTCTCTCTCTCGTCTCAAATGTAATATGCATAATGTCGCTTGTGGGACGGATATTAAATAGAATGAAATAAAGTGACAAATTATAATTAAATAAAAACAATATTTAAAAGTTAGATATAATTTCAATGAGATAGAGAGAGAGAAACGGAGAAAATTTTACGCAAAGTCCTTGTGAACAAAATTGGGAAAACTTTTTTAATATGAGTAATTATCTGTTTTAAGTAAGTATCGAATCCACGACCTTTGATTTAACATTCAGAGTAACTAGCAATTAGGTCAAATAGCCACTTCAATTCTAATTTTGTAAAAAAATATTAAAAAGCTTGAGGCACAACGCTGTTATAAACTTTTCAAATAAAAGCAACAACATACAGTTTACATAAGAACTTTTTTCGGGTACCGGGAAATTTAACAGAACTTGAAAAGTAATAATTTAACATGAGATAAAATTATACTCTCTTCCTGTGAGTGTTTTTGTTATAAAAAAAACTTGTCTAAAAAAGTTATTTAATATACAAATTTTGGGATAGAAAGTTCATGAAATCAATACATTCTCTTTCTTTTACTTTTATATCTGTAATTAAATTATGTGAAGATAGCCCTTCTTATTCCAAATTAATTTATTGATGGCAATGACAATTTGAAGCCAGTTGAGGCGTCGCTCGTGGCATAGAGTTACAAGCGTGTTACCGTAAACGCGACAGGTTGTGGGTTCGATTCCCACTCGAGGAAATGAAATATTTAATATTTTGAATTCCTGAATCTGATTTCGAGGCTGAGCGCGGCTTTATAATGGGATTTCGTAAAAAATAACAGGCCGAATTGAGGCGGTCATGGGGTAGTGGCAAGCGAGTGATTGTAAATGTCACAGTTAAGATTCGATTCCCACTCCGGAGAATGAATTATTTAATATTTTCCTATCTTCGCCCTGGTAACAAGGCAAAGCGCGATCTTAAGTTCCGCCACTCAATACCAACGATATGCCTCGCAAATTCGGCGGAAAGTGGTAATTTTGGAACAAAAAGTAACATATTTATGGACACTTAACGATTAAAACAGAAAAGAATGATATATCCATAACTGTCCAATCCACACAGGCAAAGTCAAAAACACAACACTAGTAAATTATAAGCAAAAACATTAATCTAATAAACAACTAATTAAACATAAAAGTTATATACAATGAAGTCCCATCGGGGTGTCAACTAATTACAAACAGTGTCTTGATAACTCGATCGTTTGATGGCTTCATAACTGCTTTACTAAGTAAACGTCAGAGTTCTACGCTGAAGAGTCTTATAAACGTATTTAGAATAGATTTACTTGAAAGGAAAATGTATTTTTTACTAAATTTCCTGTGGATAATATTGATTAATGGTAGGAGTCTCTAAATATATAATATTTAGACAGCAGGGTATATCGAGGGAACCTAGTGTTAAGACACTGTTTCGCACTTTCCACCGAACACAAGAGGAAAGAAATGGAAATATAAATTTAAATAAATATTACCTTTACCTCGAGTGGGGATCGAACCCACAGCCAGTCGCATTTACAGTCACTTGCTCCTGCGCTATGATTGGCCTCATATTAGACTATTAATCCTCAAAATTTCAGCTTTGCTGAAATGGCGTAGGTCTGGGGGCCCTGGGATCTCAGTCTATATTATATTTTATAGTAATTATATTTCACTTATTATTAATTTATATTAGTCATCAGTCTTTATTAACAAAACTGCTTTTTTAATTTCGATCATCATTTTACGGCTACGTTTTCACGTAGGGCAGACTAAAGTAATGGCACCGTTTCCAGATTTTATTACATCTATAAAGCTTTAATTTTTTAAATTTTATATTTTTTACTATACATTCATATTATATTAAAATACTTTAGGATATAAATTTTCAAAGAAACTAAAGAGTCATTTTGAATTTGATTAGGCTGAGATTGAATCTAATACGAACTAAAGTGGCTCCTTAACCCACACTTGGTTCGCACATGGGTGTAGAACAGCCGAGTGTTCGTGCCCATTTTATAATAGTCTAGTGCCCACTCCAGATTCCTACACGAACATGTATGATCAAAGCTAAAGTCCATATCAGGAAAATGTTTCTAGATAGTACCAGAAAACATGTATAAATATTGTTGGACGAACCAACGAATCAGACACAAAATCCAGCTTTTACAATGACTTTATTTATACTTGTTCTTCACAATTCAATTCGCGGTTCGGAAGGCAGTTCTGCTGAGAAGAACCGGCAAGAAACTCAACAGTTGCTCTTTTCAAAATATATACACTCGTAGTTACAATATTTAAATACTAATTCTAACAACAAGTTGCCTTGACAAAATCTTAGAACGTAATGGCCCCGGGTGCCGTGTCGTCTGTGCTTTTATTGGAAACGCATCAGTACAGACGCAGCACACTAGCGCCACCCAATACAATCAGTAATGGAAACAATATCAAATGACGTCCCCGCAATGACAGCGACATCTATTATGGAAATTATGCTAACAATATAAAGAATTTAGTCATCCTCAACTAGTTCACAAAGGAGTTGAAAATTGACAACATTTTATAAGTTCATTTTAAAATTGTCCAAGTAACAATTGCATAAAATGGTAAAAAATATACTTCACTCACTTCAGCATCACGCTGTATTCCGCATTCCCGCATTGCCGAATTCTGGAGGTATTACGTGTTGAATGGCAGAACTCAACGCCGCGTAAAAAATATAGAAAATTGAATATAAGTATTCATAAAAACTATATATCGGTTTCGTTTTTTAATAAACTAGGATTTATACTGAAAACGATTACTTTATTTAAGGGTCGTCCTTAAACGTTTTATGTGGTAAAGGCGTCATTTATTGCGACATAAAAATGTAATACTAATTTCAAAATACTACCACGGTTATATTATAGGACCTCAGGTCATTTTTAGGTTTCCGTACGTTAAAAGGTCTGTCCGTCTGTTTGTACCATTTTCCCTTTTTTTTTTCAACTTTCAACTGTTCCCTGATAAATACAACTTGGCTGTCTTCAAGGAAAGAGTGAATAGGCACTATCTCCACATGCTCCACCATCGTTCGCATCGTCACTTACCACCTGATGAGATAGCGGACAAATGCTTACCTATCTTCAATAATAGTGGAAATATCAAGCTTAAATCAAAAATTTAAGTTCATGATCTCTTAAAGCACAGAAAAATTAAGTTTCTATAATGAAAAGATATGAGTATTTGAGCATTGTTTTTGCTTACAGTTATGAAAGGGTCTTACCCGATAAGCATGGGAAAGCTGCACTGGCTTCCAATGGATTATTTTTAATATAATTATTTTGGGTTTTATCTGAAATACCGACACATCAATTATTTTTTTTATTGTTTTAAAATATTTTTGATTGTTTTGGAAATTTTAATAAAATCGATTTATAATCGATAAAAAAAGATAAAACTAACATAAAGATATGTAGTTATTTGTAACACTTAAATGTTAGTGGAAACGAGACATCTTACCAGGCCATTAATCATGAAAAATATAAACATGTCTGTTTATACGAAGAAATAAAATCGTCTCTGAATGTTTATGTATGGGTTTTATGTAATACACGCATTAAACGGTTCCGGTATTTCTTAAAGCAATAATGATTCATGATGGTTGAGATAAATGATATGAATTAAAAGGTTTATAAAATTAATTAAATATGTTTAATTTTCTTTTTCAAAGTTTAGTTGGTATTTTTTTTTAATTTTATTTATGTTTTCAATTTAGCCGCTGGTTCCTAGCAAGACGAACTGCGGCGTTAAGTTCCACCATACAACGCATCAGGTTATCGATGATTATATACACACATGCGGGACGAAAAAATCAATCTAAAAATTATGTATGAAGTCGAAAATATATTAGACTATCATCTAATATTATATTCTTTAGCCTCTTGTACAGTTGCCAAGCGGTTGATAGTCTTCCTATTCTACTATGCTGCTAGGCTTCTCCTTTGTTCGTCCATTATAAAGGAACCTACTTTACTACCTTATATATTTTTCATAATCAATTTTATTTTATATAAAAATGGAAATATAAATTTAAATAAATATTCATCTATTTCAGTGGGGGTCGAACCCATAACTAGCCGATTTTACAGTCACAACTGGCCTCCAATATATACATAACTAAAACATCTTACGCATTCATAATTATAACAAAATTTCTTTATAATATAATTTACACATGAGAAAATTCCACGGTAGATAATAAATTCATTGAATGAATCAAACATGAATTCCACAGTAACAATATTTTTCCGCAACAAAGACTTTATTTGTAAACAAAATATTCTTTTTCACTGTAATTCCTGTTTGCATGATTTATTTCACCAAAAAAAAATACAAATAAAAAATTGATATAAGAGAAATAAGGGTACAGTTTACAACTCTACACGTATACAGGGTGGAAGAGGCAGCGCTTCTTTTATTGAAACTGCATATAGGGTAATACATTTCAAACCCACACCTAAGAAATTAATCAAGGTACCTCAACAGTTTGGACGTAGGATTTTTTTTTCATTTCACGATTTTTATCCATACCTGTATTTAGCGTGACGCACACATACGTGTGCGACGTTTCCGATTTGACAGGTAAGTGTGTGCGTGCGTGTTATACTTTACAAATGGCGTTTTATTTTAAAACGATAATTTTATTATTTATTTTGTTTGAAAAAATAACTTTTTCATTTTTGGGAATTTTTTTTTTCCGAATTATATTTGGCTTTATGGAGTAGTTAAAACTGTGGTTTCATTTAAAGTGGTGCTGACAATTCCACTCTGTATATGTATATACGAATATGTTATACATATATAGGTAGAAGTCGTCGGCTTGTGAATTGAACCAATAATTTATTAGGTAAAACTTAGTACAATAAACATTTATACACAAAATATTATTTAAGACCACCGTGTTACTGTCAGAGATCTTTTGTCTATGAACGTGATGGCTGTCTCAAGACATACATATAAATATAAATAAAAAGGGAACATATAAATTATTTTTAGTTCCCAGTCTGGTAACATGGCCTTTCATTCACCATATAAAGTCTCAAGAACTGGATAAAAAGTGGGCTCCGAAGTTTCTTAACGTTAAGTTCTCTCTGCCCACCGTGACATTTTCAGAGAGAACGAATAATATTCATATTTTCAGCGTGACGCTGCAAAAGGAAAATATAAATATTTTTTATAATATCAAAGTTCGCTTCCAATATGCAATATTTCCATGCAATCACTGAAATAGCATTCATGGACTCAACCTAAGCATAAAGCTTAAAAGGCTTCTATACAATTTTTTATATAAAGTACCATTATTACCAAGTAAAAATATATACTAAATACACATATGAATATATTTCACGAATATAATGAAACAATATGAAATACCTTTATTATGAAACAACACAAGATTGATTATAAAGCTTTTTTTACTCGACACCATTTTTCCATTTCCACGTATGTACATAGGTGCCTACATATACGCCTCCTTTGCACTGCTCTGAGATACGCAAACAATGACTAATAACGCAATCTTTCACTCAAACGTGTTTACGTACGTGACGACTGAGAAATACTTAACCTACTTTTTTAAAATATATTTTAGCACAATGTAATCCTTAAAATGAAGCAATTTTTAAACTTTGTTAAAATACTAGTAAGTAAATTAGTTTCACGCTGTATCCCGCACACATCGGGGTAGGTAGAGGGAACATAGTGTTAAGACACTCGAATTTTTAATTATTTAAGGCAAAAGATATAGTTTATATCATATGAGATAAGTTTGAAATAGATCTACTTTCTGTCTATTTTAAGAACAGAATTCTCAATTACTTGCCACGTTGATGTCACGTTCGACATTTAATTTAAATAGCTTAACAAGTTCAACTGATACACATTTATACAATGTTATAAATAGTTATTTATTACTTTTTATGGAAAATTTCTATGGAGAAATGATTATGAAATTTATAAATGAAAATAATTGATTTCTCAGAACCATCGGCCTAACAGGTCTATTTCTTTCTTTATGTAAAAACAGAAAAATAGGAAAAAATCATCTCATCTCATCTAATGAACCCAGAACCACGATACCTAATTCGACACCCACCATTTCCATTTCAATACCATTTTAATTCAGAATCTATTTTTGTATTATATTTATCTGCAATGATAATAAAAGGTAAGTAGGTGGACAAATATTAACTCGGCATATGCGTGCGTGAACGTATGGCGTTGACACACTGTTTACCGGCTTTTACGTTCAAGTGCCATCTAATTGACTGACTCATATTATAATCGATTTTAATATTATGAGCTCTATGAATGTGACGATTGTTTCGGTAGTTTTACGTATTTACGTTTTAATTGCATTTTTAAATTGGTTTTGTTTTCATTTCAATGAAAAACAGCAATGGATGATTTAGGAACTGTGAGTAAAAATAGTTATTAATCTAAATTTGTTTTAAAAGCTTAAAAATAGCCCGTACCCATTAAGATACTTCCGTTCCCCACTTTCTCCCGAATTCTGTAGGCATTGCGTGTTAAGTGGTGGATCAGCGGCACAAGTGCTAGGATCATCAGGCGAGGAGCAAACCGGCCCTCAAGGATAAGATGAGTAAAATGTACGCATCCCATCCTAATCGGCTGACTTGTAGTGTCAGACGCGACGACGACACTCCGTACCAGGCAGGGGTCGGAAGACCCCAAAGGGGTATCTACAACAACCTGGTGCTGTTCCGAATGTGAAGTCAGTAATAAGGAGGCATTGTGGTTGTCCACGTCTGGGAGTCAACTCAACCAATTAGGACAAACATTAGGTAATTGAAAGTATTTTGAAGTATTTACTGACAATTTAGGAAACAATAATTTTTTCTTAGTTCGTCAGCATTTTCTCATAAATTTGGTGAGTGTCAAGTCACTGGCTTTCCTGCTCTCTACTTACCTGCTTTCCGCTTTTGATAAAGCGTGAAGCTATCATTTACCTACTTTAATATTACAATATCTGATTTCATTTATTAGTCGGTAGGTATATATTCTAATAACGTTTGTCATTTTCTTATTTAAAAAAAGTAATAGAAAGAAATGTAATATTGTTATATAAGACGAGATAAAAAAGGGCTGGAACAATCTTCTATTGTCTTCAAACAAAACAAACTCTATTAGCTTCTAAGTAATTACAGCTATATTGAAAGTCTCTCATTTCAAGCTTTGTTTTCTATTAAAAGCATTCATAACAACTTGCTTGTGAAGTTGACTATTTTTAGCTTCACGCTGTATCCCGCACACACCAGGAAAGGCAGAGAAAATCTACTCCAATCCACATCTTTCGCCGAATTCTGGAGGCATTGCCTGTTGAGTGGTCTCACTGGTGAACTCAACGCCGCGCTTAGCCTCGACACCTAGATAATACAAACATAATTTATAAGTAATAAAAGTATTCAAATCGTACATTAAAATTAATTATATTAATCAGTTTTACTAATCTATGTAGTATTTATAGTCTACAGAAATAGAAAATTGAAATATACTTCTTCATTATGTCATTATGCCTCCAAGACAAATTATTTATTGATATTATGGAAATTACACCATATTTCAGTACCTACTGATTGGTAATATCTTTCTTATTCTCGCGTCCCTAGGCATCGCAGACGAAATCGGTTGATAGGTTTTATTAAATTCTTCGTCGCATTTTAGATTAAAATTGCTGAATACTTAAAAAACAGTCGATTGCTATTAAGATGGCTTCAGAATTATATTTTAAAATATCTTTTTATATTTTTTTTATATGTGAAATAATTTCTCGTATTACGAAGAATGCTGAAGAAACTCAGTTCTCCACTCTCTGTCCATTTTGGAGATATTACGTAAATACTTGGCACGCCAAGTAGTAAAATTTAACAATGTGGTTGTTGTTTCTAAGCATAGTAATGGAGAAAAAAAAAATCTAAAATAAACATTCCAAATAGTCCGAATAGAAATTTAAGTATCTCTCTTAATTTTTCTTTCTTTATGTTTCTTCATTTATAATTAAACTTCTTTTACAATAAATCATCTAGAGGTATAATATATTTTCATTAATTTACATTCTTACTACAGAATGATGCATTTATTAAATTATTTTAAATTTCTTTATGTTCATATTTTAAAAACCCAAATCTGTGACATGTTGCGTATGGAGTGTGGAAATAAAAAATAAGTCATTCTGCCTAGTGGAAATGAACTTGCAACCATCGCATTTATATTTAGACGCCGTCCCACTGCACCAGAACGACCTCAAATATACATATAAATCGTAGACAATAACCATCTACAATCTATATATAGTTTTCCATTCATCTACAATTTTATTACAGAATCCAAGAAACGTTTCTTTAGATATTTTTCTATTTGTTTATTTTGTAAAAGCATATATTAAAAAACAATAAGTAAGTATAGTACGGTCGACGAGTCGCGGCCACCCTGAAATAATCTGGAAATAGCTGTGCAGGTTTGATTTTACGATTTTTATTTTTGAATACTTTTGAATCTCGGGTGAACTATGCGCAAAAGTTTAAAAAACCTAACTTCAGGGAAGCCACAACTGGTCGACCGTACTATATGTATAAAAATGCACAAACAGTTTACTCGTATGTCGGCATTTCAGCGTGAATGTGAATTTTATTTTGCTTGGATACTCTAGAATTTTTATTTATTTTATTTTTAACACAACGCCACGCGGAGCTTCAGTTGTTTTGTACTGACGTGAAACGAACCACGTCGCATTATTAACAGAATACAAACGGAAAAAAATGGGCTTTTGGATTTTATTTTATACTAGTGGACCCGAACGCGGCTACGCCCGCTTGAACTATACGAATATTTATTAAATATATTTATGAAATTATTTTCAGTTTTCAATAGAGAGATGCGTTAAGCGAGCTCATTTTGGGTGACGTTTTCTAACAACAAACTTTGCAAATCGTTGCTTAGCAACGGCGGTTGCTATTAACATGGCGGAATAAATTGCATGTCAAATTAATAAGTATTTTAATATATTGGTATATATCGAAAATATTACAAATATGAGAAAAAAAAGTATCATATATTCATCTCGAGACCCTCAAGTATCTCTATATGAGTATTTTATCGCAGTTAAATTAGCGGTTTGGCCCTGATTGCGTAAAAGACAGACAGACAGACAGACAGATAGAGTTACTTTCGAATTTATAATATAGGTATGAATAAATATTGTTAGGAATCTAGTTAAGGACATCTCATATGTTATTATTTCCTTTGATTTTTTATAGTTTATTTTTTTTAACATCAAAATAGGACTTTACCATTAGTTCAGTAAAGTTTAGGCCTCAGATTTAGAGGTATTTTTTTTTTATTAAATTTACAAATTCACACTAAATTATTAGCGACAGACTGGACCGAGCATTTCATTCCCAAAGCTAATTATCTATATATATAAAAATGAAGCCCGTTTTCCTTGGTCACGGCAACACGCGTGAATGACTGGACCGATTTCACTAATTATTTTTTTGTTGTATTTGTTATTATTAGGAGAATGTAGTTACGGAAAAAAATATTAAGAAAATCTCTCAGAAATATTGAAAAATGTACATTTAATTTTGCATATTTTAAAAAACCCGCGAGTAACAAATGTCAATGTCGTTCACAGCCATAGATTATATTGGCGTATCGCCATCTATATATATATATAAAAATGAAACCCGTTTTCCTTGGTCACGGCATCAC